>LR749973.1:0-90000 GCA_902729485.2 Mus minutoides | reverse complement strand
CCTACATTCAGCAGAGAGGCACCATGCCAAATGCTCTCTGTGTTGGATTAAGCCGTAATCAGAATTAAAATGCGGAATCCCGACCTTTCCAAAACGTGCTTTCCTCCCTGTGGCTGGGGGATGGAGCTGCGCCACCCCCCCACCAGAGTTGCAGGCTGGGGGAGGGTCTGAAGTGGCCACACAGCCAGCAGGAGCTCTGGAAGGGCCTGCCTTGGGCCTAGAGCTAGCCACACCCCCCCCATCAAAAATGTAGTGTCCCCTGGAGCCTGCTCTGAGCTTTGCATGATTTCTTGTGTGGCTCAGAGGCTGCAGTTGCAGGGTCTTCCCCTCCTGCCTGCCGGCTGTATGTACCTGTCTGTGTGCATGCACGCATGTTGTGTGTGTGTGTGCGCATGTGTGCATGTGCATGCGTGCTTGTATGCGTGTGTGCGTGCATGCGTGTGTGTGTGTGTGTGTGTGTGTGTGTGTGTGTATGCGTGTGTGCGTGTATGCATGTGTGTGTGTGCATGCGTGTGTGTGTGTGTGTGTGTGTGTGTGTGTGTGTGTTTATTCTCTCATACATTACATGTGGTTTCTCCTTCCTCCACTCTTCCCAGTCCCCCCACCCCACAACCTTCCCACTCCTTCAGATCCACTCCTCCATTTTCCTTAAGAAAAGCGCAGCCTCCCCCCTCCCTCCAGGGATATCAACCAAACATGGTGTAACAAGTCACAATAAGAGTGGACACAAAGGCTCACATCAAGGCTGGACGAGGCAACCCAGTAGGAGGAAAAGAGTTCCAAGAGCAGGCAAAAGAGTCAGAGACAGCTGCATTCCCACGGTTAGGAGTCCCACAAGACCCCCAAGCTACCCAACTATCATACATATGCAGAGGGCGCAGCTGCAGAGGGAGGAGGGGCTGGGGATTGTCCTGAAGGTAAGTTCTCCGCAGGTGTGGGGCTAGGCTTTCTGGCCCTTAGATACTTTGTTGTTTTCAAGGCTGTGGCCATTTCTCCACTCTTCTCCCCAAATGACCTGTAGGCAAACTCAGAAATCCATGCGGAAGACCTTCCCAGAGGCTCGAAGGCTTAGTTTCGGAGGCCTCAAGGCAGCTAGCTGTTCCTGGCGCTGGCTGTGTGCACTTACGCATGCCCCACTCCTTGTTTTGTGTGTGTGTGTGTGTGTGTGTGTGAGAGAGAGAGAGAGAGAGAGAGAGACAGACAGACAGACAGACAGACAGAGACAGAGAGACAGAGACAGAGAGACAGAGACAGAGAGAGACAGAGAGATGAACATTTGCCTGTGTTCTATTTGATCATTCAGACACCAATTTCCCTTTTTTGGGGATTGTGTGTGGGGAGACTGTGGATCTCTGACATTTGTTAAATTGGCCACTTACTCCTGATATGGCTTGCAAGAGCCATGGCTTATGGCACAGTCACTGCAGCTGTCTCTCCCTTTGGGGCAGGAATATACCTTTAAAGGCAAGGAGCAACTCCAGCTTCTTCGAGGCACTTGGGACTGTGATGGTTTGCAGGCACCGCTGGAGTATTGAGGTGTGGGGGCAGTTAGGAGGAGGTGGTTTGGTATCTGCAGAGGAGAGGCCTCTTCCGGATGAATGGCACTGTTGTGTTCAGGAAGCATTCTGTGCCGGGCCCACAAAACAGCGGGCAGGTGTCTGCGGGCCTCAGAGTCAAGGCTGCTGTGAGCTGGATAGTAAATGCTCTCGAGTCCAGCTGCTCCAGCTCTGCTGTTATGGGGTTCCTGGGAAGGGAATAGAGAGGCCCTGGGGAAGGAGGTAGAGAGGCCCTGGAGAATAGAGGGGCCCTGGGAGAGTCAGTGATCATTACATCACACTTCTCTGGGCCGACATTGATCACAGATCCCACCTGACCTCAGAGGTCTCAAAAGTAGCTTAATAATATTCTCACAAAGAAGAGAAAAACACTTTGGTGAATGTCTTCATAAAGGCAGGTCTAATGTCAACAGCCAAGACACTAGGGCTCCTCCCACTCAATGAGGCCCCTCCTACATACCAGTGCTTCCCAATTAGAAGTCCCGCCTATTCATGGAAGCTCCTCCCACTTTCAAAAACTCCTCCTACACACTGTGGCTTCTGCCTGACTTTGAGGAGCCTCTCTTCCTGAGAAGGCCCCTTGAAGAAATAGGGTGAACATTTGAAAAGCACAAGGTGTGTGTGTATGTGTGTGTGTATGTGTTTATGTGTATGTTCATACGTGTATGCCTGTGTGTGCATCTGTGTGTAGAGAAGAGGTCAAAACTGCATATCTTTCTTTTTTTATTATCATTGTTTATTTATTTATTTATTTATTTGCTTTTTTGCATATCTTTCTTAATCATTCTCCTTTTTTAAAAATTTTTAAAATTTTATTTGTTATCGTGTCTCCTGCTTTGTTTTTCTGTTGCTGTGATAAACACCATGACCGAAAACAACTAAGGAGAAAATGGTTCATCTGGCTTACACGTCCAGGTCACAGACAGGATTCCCAGAAAGGAACCTAAAGGCAAGATCATGGAGCCACAGCAGTGGAGGAGTACAGCCTACCGGCTGGCTCTCAGGCTCATGCCCACCGGCTCTCTCATCCAGGACCTCCTGCCTACGGATGGTACTCCCCACAGTGGGCTGGGCCCTCTAGCATCAGTTAATGATGAATACAGTCTCTCACGGACATGCCGTAGGCCAGTGTGGTATAAGTGGGTGGTTCCCATAGGCCAGTGTGATATAAGTGGGTGGTTCCCATAGGCCAGTGTGATATAAGTGGGTGGTTCCCATAGGCCAGTGTGGTATAAGTGGGTGGTTCCCATAGGCCAGTGTGGTATAAGTGGGTGGTTCCCCAGCTGCGGCTCTCTTCCCAGGTGATTCTAGGCTGTGTGAAGTTACCCAAAAATACCCACACGTACAGGCGTGCACATACTGCAGTGTGGGTGTGGCGGTCAGAGGGTGGTATCCAGGAGTCATCAGTTTGTGTATGGAATCCAACGGTGGCTCAGGTCGACCATCTTGTAAGCACTTTTGCCCGCCCCCCCCCCCCCCCAGCTATTTGCCTGGTTTTTTGTTGGTTGGTTTGGTTTTTGTTTTTGTTTTTGTTTTTGTTTTTGAGGCAGGGTCGCTCACTGAACCTGGATCTTACTGATTTAGTCAGTGAGTCTCAGAGATCTGTGTGTCTGCCTCCTCTGCCCTAGGGTTCCAGGGACAGACCATTGCTCTCAGCCTCCACGTACGTGCTGGGGACTGAACTTGGCTCTTCATGCTTGTATGACTGAACATCTCCACACCTCCTGTTGGCTTTCCTCTTTGCCCAGGGATACCAGAGCTGGTGCAGTATAGGGAAGGTCACCCCCAACCCAGCCCTCACCAGGATGTACCATTTTTAAAAGATTTTGGGGCAGTTAACATCTGTTGGTGTCTCTGCCTTTCTAATGACCATTGCTCACCTAGCAAATGAAGGCCCCGCATTTGTAATAAGGCTATAAAATTATAGGTGACATTTCAACTACGTAGCTTGTGTTGCTGGCCTTGAGGTAAACCGTATTTGTTCCTCCAGCCTTCTGATTAACCCTAGGTTCACTTGGGGCCTCTTCTACTCTGCTAATCAATTAGGTCTAACTGGGTCTCTGCATTTACACCCTGACTTGATGCGTAGCCAAGGGCTGCAGGCTTTGGTTTTCAGAGTCCCTTCTGTATGTGAAAAGGGTTCCTCTCCACTTGACTATCCCTGTGGCAGGACCTTGCCCCAAACAAGTAAGGTGAGAGTCTCAGTCAGAAGAATGGAGAAGAGGCACCAGAGACTTAGTGAGGTTCCAGAGAGCTCCCTGCAGCTATGCAGGAGCACACAGAGTGAAACTTTCTTTAGACTCCTTCTCAAGAGAGCCTATCAACATCCCAATTGACAAGCCATCAATCACCTCAGAGATGTCCTTTGCTGTGTGCATCTATATGTGTGCTCATTGCTTGGAAACAATTAGGGTTGATATAGCCATTCTCAGTAGCAAGACGTTGCTTGAAGGTGGCCACGAGGAGCTTTCCAGGAGGGTGGCTCAGAGAATTTTGAGAACAACCTAAGATCAAGAATGCTTTCTGGAAGAGTTGGGGCTCCAAATGAGCCACACCGGGTCCAGAGTTCCTGGATGTCTCTATGACCAGGCAAAGGGTCTCCGAGGCTCTGAGGCTACCACTCCCAAATACATGGAAAGGTAAGCGACAGCCCGGATCACACCTCACCTGCAGAGTCTAACTTCATGTATCCCAGAACAAAAGGTGAAGAAGTCAAAATAATTACATAAAACATGCAAGAATCTATATGTAGAATACCGTGGGAGCTGCCTTTAAGACAGAAACTGCAGAAGAAATGAGAGAGAGAGAGAGAGAGAGAGAGAGAGAGAGAGAGAGAGAGAGAGAGAGAAATAGTCTAATAGTAGAAGATTAAAATTGAATTACATTTATTTATTTTGTGTGTGGGCAATTGCATGCCATGACACACATATGAAATGTTTCTCCCTCTCCATCTGTGGGTCCTGGGGTGCAAACTCAGGCCATTCGGCTTGGCAGTGAGTGCCTTTACCCAATAATTCTTTTTAGCACACTATACTCAACACAAGGCAGATCAGTTGTGTTAAAGTACAACACCATGATTGTCCAGGTAGTGACTTGGGAAATATGCACACACAGTGTACATATCTGTATGTATTCTGCCATATAGAATAGGCCTTCTTTCTGAATGCATATGGAAATTCACTTTGTATAATGTCACACAACTTCTGTGAGGTCTATAAGCAGATGCACCATGAACTATATTGTCTGAGCAGAACACACTAGAACTGGCTGTTATTAACAAAGCTTAAAAGACCCTGTCACACGGAACTGTAAAAAAATTCCTTCTATTATTACATTGAAGTGAAATCAGGAAACAAATACATTAAAAAGAAGTAATGATCATGAAAAGACGTCCCGTTGTAATCTGTAGAGCACATTTAAAGCAGGAATCAGAGAAAGATTCACTCCCCTGAGCACTTTTATTAATAAAAAAAATGTAGGGAAATGAGTGAGATGGCTGTAGCTGGCAGATGAACAAACCAAAGGAAAGCAAGAGATGAAGGGAAGAAAAAAAGCTACCGAGCCAGAGAGCAGAACACGGGTGATGAGTAAGAAACCCTTGTGCCTGCTATCACACGTTAACAGAGTGGACAACATGCTTGCTAACAAGACAAGATTGAGAAAGGGCACAAAAGTTTATGTGTGGATTAATAATGGAGACACAGCCATCAAAACAAAAGATAGCAAAAATGGGGCCAGGGAGATGGTGCGGTCTGTAAAACATAAGGACTTGAGCCTGGATTCCCAGTGCCCAAAAGCCAGGCAGAGTAGCATGCGTCTGAATGGGCTGGCACATGATATCACTGTGTTCTAGCAACTCTCCCAAGACCATCTTTGAATGTTGGGGCACGTGTGTGTGTGTGTGTGTGTGTGTGTGTGTGTGTGTGTGTGTGTGCAGCATAGATGTCCCATCTGTATCTGAGCACTCCACTGACATTTATATTGTCTGCAGTTTGATCAATTGTGAATAATTAAAGCACTATCAGATTCACATCAATTTTATTTTAAAATGTTATCATTGATTGTTATTTTGTGAATGTGTGTGAGTGTGTGCACATGTGTATTTGCCCATGATACACATGTGCAGACAGGAGATCAGACAATAGATTGTGGAGTCAGTTCTCTCCTTCATGCTTCCTGTGGGTTCTGGAGCTTGAACCTGGGTCTTTAGACTTGCATGGCAAGGGCTTTATGCACTGAGCCATCTCTCTAGCCCTCAGGATGCTTCTTATATTTAAATGTAAAACAGCTGTAAGACACAATAGCAACAAAGAGGATACTTAGTCATGAACTTAGAGAGATGTTGGCAAAGCCCAGACAAGGAGAACTTTTCAATATAGCCTGTGCACAGAGGAGTGGTTCCGAGCACACAGACATCTGGTCTCGGTGCGCTGGACCTGGTGAGCTGAGTAACACAAAATGTTGGTCCTTTTCAAGATAATTGATGGCTTGAACATGATCTCTGAGAGAATACCTATAAGCCCTTTGCAGAGACAACTGGAATTTTAGTTCATGTGAAAAACTGAATATGCATTAACCACAAAGGCCCTGGAAAAAAAAGCCATTATGGAGGAATCCCTCTGTCAGACATGAAAACCAGCTAAGAAGCTCCTGCAGTTAACACAGCATGGTGCTAGTGCATAAGAGGACAGAGTAGAAATAGAATTGACTAAAAAGTCCAACAATAGACCTCAGTACATGAGGAAGTTCAGTATAATCAGTCAGGATCTGGACTGGAAAAATGTTCAGTGTTTAAGAGCACATAAGGCTGTTAGAGGGAACCTGAGTATCGAGTCTCAGCATTCCATGGTTCCCAACTGCCTGTAACCCCAGTTCTGTGGGATTTGACGCCCTCTTGTGGCCCCCACAGGCAACTGCAGTAATGTGCACATACCCACAATCACACTTTGTTATTTGTTAGGAAAGGGGGCAGGGGAACAGATCACTGATCACAGGAGCAGAGACATTCACTTTTCAATTCACTTCTCAATTCTACTGAGATGACTGAAAGATCTTCAAAAAAAAGATGAAATTATCATCACAGGTCTTACACCATCCTTAAGAACTAAACTGGAATGCATCTCAGATCTAAATATAACAACCGAGGGCATAAAAGCACCAGAATGAAAACGTGGGGGCATTTCTCTGTAGCACAGCTGTGGGGCAGGTTTCCTCGGCCTGATCCACAACCTAGACAAGGTTGATACATTGACTGCTTAAAACAACTTTGTATCTATCACTTGTGGGCCTTTGGCTGAGATTGAGTGCATAAAACAACTTTGACACACGAGACAAAACAGAGTATCATAAGCCCAGTCAGGCGCAAGTGACTGGGATAATATCTATAAAACACATCCAGTAGAACCACTACTTTTAAAACACAGAGAACTGTTACAGAGGTGGGGAGGGGACGGGGGAGGCTGGCAGAAGATATGAACGGCGATTCATGGGAAGAGTACACAGGTTGCCTTTAAGCCTATGGAGCGATGTGCAACTTCACTGGTAATTAGAGACATGCAGATGGCAGGGGCTCGGAGCCGCTGCTCTCACCTGTCAAGTTGGCAAAGATTAAAAGGCTCAGCAGCACATCTGTTGGCAAGGCTGGAAGGAGACAAACATGTGGCAGCCGGGTGGGGATGTAAATGGTGTGACCCTTATGAAAAGAGATTTGGCTACCACACATTTATGTTTGGGCCCAGAAATTCTTCTTCTATGAAATATACTGAAATACTTTGGAAAAATGGAAACGCACACACGTGTGTGCTCATAGGGGGCAGGAGAGAGAGAGAGAGAGAGAGAGAGAGAGAGAGAGAGAGAGAGAGAGAGAGAGATTGTCTTCCATAGCCATTCTATACCTAATGACTTTGTCTGGAGCCCAAACCCCCTCCCTCTCTGGTGATGACTTACAATCTACCCTTTACAGCATTACTGCAAGTTACTGCTGGTACTTGTTCTTGGTCCCAGCACAAACTAACCCTAGGTGACATACAGGGACAGGGACTATGTATTGTGTCCAATGTATCACTTATCATTTCTTTATCCGGATGTTTGTGCGACTGTTGTAACGTACCTGTCACTGGCATCGAGAGTGAACAGCTATTTCTTTACAACATTCCTTGCTGCAGAATTGCTGGCAGTTGTAGATACGGGCACAGCCTTATGGCTGAGACTGTAGCTTGATAAGCCCATCATAGTTTGAAGACATTGTAGGTTGAAAGTGTAGCCAGTGTGGAGCATGTTGTAGTGTTAGTGTGTGCCTCGTGCTTGTATCATAGAGTATAAGCCCCAGGGGAAAAAGTCAAAACACAAAATTTGAAATATATGTATGAAGTGCATACCAACTTTAGCACCTATTATAAAGTTGGAAAATTAGAAGTTGGGTTATTGTCAGGCAAGGGTGATTTGTATGGGAATCAAGCTGAATACGTGGATACCACTGGGTGGTTGAATATCTGTGAGTTCACAGTAAGGGGTTCACATACTACAGAGTACTGGGCAACAGGAATGAGAAGGGCCGAGCCTCCATGGACTAACTCAGGGTATCTCCCAGGGATGTGAGTCACAGCGTGAAGTGGGGTCCAGCATCCTGTGAGGTCTTGGTGAGGCAGGGTGGGGGAGGGCACCCGAGTGGGATGTGGTGACGCTGTACACTCGGTGCTCTTGTTAAAACTCAGTAGACCGCACTCACAGTGAGCGGTTTTACAGCTGAAAATTGCTCCTAAAGGGACTAGAAAGATGGCTCAGGTAGAGCTGTAGGCCCAGAGGCCAGAGTTCAGTGTGTAGCATCCATGTGAAACAAGCCAAGGACAGTGATGTATCTGTGATTGCACAGTGAGGGGGATGGAGGTGGCAGATCCCTGGCTCACTTCCTGGCCAGTCTCACCTACTTGGTGAGTTCCAGAGTTCCAGACCAGTGAGAGACCCTGAGAAACAAGATGGGCAATTCTTGAGGAAAAACATCTGAAACTGTCCTTTGGCAATCACATGAACATATGTTTGGTCATGCACACACATGAAGACACACATGCACGCACATACACATACACATGCACATGCACACACATACATAACAACATACATGTATGTACACATATATATATATATATGCACACATGCACACACCCACACACATAAATACATGCACACATTCTCTAATACATATAGAAAGATTGACTTAAATAAAATCTCTTGAAGAAACTCTTTAAGAGCCAGGATTTGTGGTGTGTGCTTACATTTCCAGTACTTCGGGGGGTGGGGGGTAGGACTCTGTGAATTTGGGGTAGCCTGGACTACAGAGTGAAACCTTGTCTTGAAAAACAAAAAACAAAACAAAAAAAACCCAGACCAGGAATGTAGAACACTTGCCAATGCACATATAGACCACTGGGCTCCATCCCTAAGACTGTCCAAACCAGGGCCATACCAGTTATGCCAGCACTGGGGGCGTGGGCAGGGAGGCCAGGAGTTCAAGATTATTCTTCCTTACACAGGAAGATGGAGGCCAGCCTGGGTTCCATCCAAAATGAAAAAATTAAGGAGTTTGCTTAGCTCCTATCGTTGTGTACTAAAGAGAGTAAACTAGAGGCGTGTACATTTCTGTATTTTAGTGAGAAAGCTCCTGGAAAGTGGAAGCCAGAGCTGAATGAGATTGATGGCTTATGGGGGGTGGTGGGGACAGAAGTGGAGGGGAGAGGGCATGGGGAGGCCTAGAAGGGACAAACTGAAATTTCCCTGAGATTACCTTTCTGTATACTTTTGACATTAATAATTATGTCGATATTTCATAACTCTAAGAAAGCACTGAGCTCAAGGCAAAGCCCCACGTGGGATAACGACAGAAGTAAGGCAATAAACCACGCTGGGAAGCGGGGAGGGGGGGTCTCACCAAGTTACTGAGACTGGGGGTTTCCACCACACGCCCAAGGCAATAAGCCACGCTGGGGAGCGGGGGGGGGGGGATCTCTCCAAGTTACTAAGCCTGGGCGTTTCCACCACACGCCCAAGTCTAGTGTGGAGCAGCAGTAAAACAACTCGAGTGGCTGCCAGGGTGGGTGAGCGGTTTTCTAAAGGGTCATGGATCCACAAATGTGTGCTCCTGTTTGTGTGTGTGTGTGTGTGTGTGTGTGTGTGTGTGTGTGTGTGTACATATATGCGTGTGCCTGTGTATGTGCCTGTGTGTACATATATGCGTGTGCCTGTGTATGTGCCTGTGTGTGTTCATGTGCGTGCATGTGTGCATGCATGTTATGTATGTGTGTGTGTGCCTGTGTGTGTATGTGTGTGCGTGTGCCTGCAGCTCTGAGTTTAAAAGCATAGATGACCATACCTGCCTGGCTTTTCTATGTCAGTTCTGGGAATTGAACTTGGATCCTCATGCTTGCAAAGTGTTCTAGTTTCATTTCTGTCGCTGTGATAAAGCAGCAGGAGCAGAAGCAACATAGGGGAATTAAGAGCTTATTTGATTGACAGGTTATAGTCTGTCATTGCAGGTACGTCACAGCGGCAGGGGCTTGGGACAGCTGGTCACATCATGTGGCAGCCAGGAAGAGAGAAAAGAATGCTCCTGTGCTTCCTCCTTGCTGCTTCAGTTTTCATTAAGCTTTCTCCTATCTGACATAGCCTAGGGAGTGGTGCTGCCCACAGTAGGCTGGATCCTCCTACATTCATTAACAATAAGGAAAATCTCCACAGACATGTCCACAGGCCAAGCTGATCTAGACAGTTCTTCAATTGAAATTCTCTTCTTAAGCGATTTCAGGTTGTGGCAACATGACATTTAAAACTCACCAAGATGAGTACTTTATGGAGTTGAACTCCCCCCCCCCCTTCTTTCTCCTGGACTAGCAATTCTCAAATTACTTATTGTCAAGATTGAAAACACAGCCAGATATCTTGGGAGTCAGTGAAGGGTACTTTACATGCAGGCAGGGGGAAGGCTGGGTGTCAGATTAGAATTTCAATTCCAGCTATGAGTTTGGGGGGAGAGAGAGAGAGAGAGAGAGAGAGAGAGAGAGAGAGAGAGAGAGAGAGAGGCATATGTGCACGTGTTGATGTGTTAGAAGCACTGGCACCCCCGTAGCAAGCTTAGCGCCTCTGTCTCACTTTCTAAACAACTTCCTCACTTAAAGGAACCAGAGAATTTGGAGAGATGACTCATTCATTCCACGGCTGTACAAGGAAGCCTGGCACAGTTTGATCCAGGACTGGTAGCAATATGGACCAAGTTGCCTAGAGCCAGGCCCCCACTGATGAGCTGTGGGATGACCATAAATGAGAACATAAGAGAAACTGTTTTTCTGAGACACTGTGGATGAGCGTAGAAGGAATTTACAGAGATAGCCTCCAAAACTCATAGCAACTTCAAGTGAGAAGGCTTGACTTCACAGGCAGAAGCATGGCAAACCATGACTGGTGCTGCTAATATTGGAGTGGTGGCTATTCCACATCTTGCTGAAGCATCAGGCAGGATACACTTTGCCCCCGTGATAGTCCTGTCCAGGTTGTGCTTCCTGACACTAATGACAGACAAGCCAGACAAATCTACATAGGGAACTGCGCAAAAATGATCGACTTGCATGTAAAGAAAAATGCCAAGGTCATAGCAGGAAACTCCAAGGAACTGTTTGGAGGAAAGGACACTAATAGATGCATACCCCTGAGAGCCATGCGGCACCAGATGGATCTAGGACCACACATGTCCCCTGTCTTTCCTTTTACTCTGAAGGACTTTCCAAGACCACTGTGAGGAGCCAGAGATGGCCTGTGTGTTTATAGAGAATACTCAGGAGGCACAGGGGTCTTGGGGCCTGGCTAATGCTCAGGTAGTTCAGAATCAATGTGTGTGTGTGTGTGTGTGTCTGTCTGTCTGTCTAGATCTGTCTGTCTGTCTCTGTGTCTTTGTCTGTCTGTCTGTGTGCCTGTGTGTGTGTGTGTGTCTGTCTGCCTGCGTCTGTCTCTGTGTCTGTGTGTGTGTGTGTCTGTGTGTGTGTGTGTGTGTCTGTCTGTGTCTGTCTATGTATCTGCCTGTGTGTCTGTGTCTCTGTGTGTGCTGTAGTGTGTCCTGATGGAGGTAAGGAGGCAGGGAGGAAAAGGGTGGGAAGGCATACACTAACATTAGCGAATCTGGGAAAGGTTAGACAAGGGCTGTTTCTGCTGTTCTTTGCAAATCTCCCTCGTCTTCAAATTTTCCAAACTAAACTCCCTCTCTAAGAGGGAGCAGCGGCACCTCTTCCTAGCAGAATTAGGGTTTGAACAGGGTATCACTCAACAGGGCTAGTGCCCAGATGCTGCAGCCACCAGGGAATGTCGCTTTGGTCACCCTCCCTGAGTTGGTTTAAGGGCACTTGTGACATTGACTCTGAGGACTGTCCTCTGCTGTTGGGGTGCAGGTGGCTGCAAGAGCACTGTTCTGGAACCCAGGGGACTGGGATTCTGCTCACTGATCCCACGTGCTGGGTAACTGCAGATCAGGAGTCAGCTGGGAGAGCCTCCCGACAGGCATCCTTTAAGGGGTTTCCTCGTTCATGGTTAATTTACTTACTCATTAACATGATGTCATAGAAATAGTGTGTTAGGTGTCAGTTCTTGCAGGAAGCCCGAGCCTTGAAGAATGAGCATTATGTGAGAGAAATGTGGGCAAGAAGAGAGTAGAGAGACATGTAGAACCAGGCACATAGCTCCATTCAACATTTCCCTGAAGGGGGGTTTGCAATATGGGGCTCCACGGAGAAGCATACCACAGTCTCTATGGTGGTGTTAGTATAGTCTTTGCAAAGGATTGCACTGTAGTCTCCACGGAGGGACATTGTACAGTTGCTTTGGTGGCATGTCATTCAGGATCTTACTGGTGGGTGTAATTCATGGTTTCCTTGGGGGTGTGATTCAGTATCTTTCCTGGGGGTGTGATTCAGTGTGATGGGTGTGATGTGGGAGACACTCTGGTGCAATCAGACCTCCTGGTGGGTCCTATTTGTAATTTCCCTGGTTGGTGTAATCGACAGCCTCCCTGGTGGGGTGTAACAGGGGCTCTTTCTTGAGTGGGGTTACACAGTCTGCTGGTTGATGTCATCCATGTGGCTCCTGGTGAAACAAACATGTCTCTCTGGGCAAGATGTTCTCCAGACTTTTTCCTGACCCGTGATTCTGTCTTCTGGGTATTGTGTTCAGCATCTCCTGGTGGGGAAGGGCCGTGCTCATATGTTTGGGGAGGAGTATCTTCAGTGGTGAACAGAGGATCTGGGGAGAGGTGAGGCTCTCTGAGCCACTGGCCCTGACAGTTTGGCAGAGCCACAGGGTCACGGGGCTGTGGGGCTGCGGGCTGCGGGGCTGCGGGGCTGCGGGGCCACAGGGTCTAGGGACCCAGGGCGGGAGGGGCTGCTGCATCTGAGACACATTGAAGTTGACACATTTGTAGGTGAAGAGGGTGGGCTGGGGGATATGATCTCATCCCAGAGCCTTGGCCAGCCAGCCAGCCAGTGACAGAATGCAGGAGTGAGGACAGTGCCACCATGGACTGTCAGGTTGAGGGAATGGCATTCCTTGTTGAGGAAAGACTCGTTTATGCCCCAGTTGCTGTTTCAGTGCAAACCATACCTTCTTTTATGAACAATTTTGAAAGCAGATGGCTTTTTAAAAACATCCTTACTTAGAGAAATAAAAAGTTGTCAATCCCCTGTTTGTCTCTCCATTAAAATTAAAAAACTGGATCATAAAATCTGTGCAGCTGGGGACCCAAGCTTTGGAGATTTTTTCTGAATAAGGTTTGATGGTACTTTCTTACTGAAAAGATGTGTTCTTAAAACAGTGACATCATTTTTAAACAAACAGAAAGTGACAGAGTAAGAGGAACCCCAGTGTGCCTGTCCAGGGATTTCAGGACCCACATACCCTTCCTTCCCACTTCTCATTGTAACCCTGTGGGTAAGGTGTTTCCAGACAATGCCTGCGCCCCCTCACTCCAGTCTTGGACAGTGAATGGAACCTGCATCCCCAGGCAGCTGTTTGGTGTGTGTGTGTGTGTGTGTGTGTGTGTGTGTGTGTGTGCATGTGTTTTTGTGTTTGTGTGTGCATGTACATACATGTGTTTTATCTGTATGTGTGTATGTGTACCACATGTGTGCAGTACCTGAGAAGGCCAGAAGAGGGCATCCCTTCCCCCAGAGCGGGAGTTATTGTAAAAAGTTGTGAGCTGCCATGTGGGTGCTGGGAACTGAACTCAGGTCCTCTTTAAGAACAGCAAGTACTCTTAACCATTAGACCATCTCTCCAGTCACTACCCAGAACTCTTTGAAGTTACTGCTTCTCTAAAGTAGATTTGGGGAAGGGCTTAAAACACACAGTTACATTTTCAAAAAAAAAATTATGACAAAGCACACATCACTTTCTAGACACATCTCCAAGTGTACAGATTGGTGGTATTAAACAAACAGTGGTAGAACACAACTCCCAGTACTCTGGAGGCAGAGGTAGGCAGATCTCTGAGTTCAAGGCCAACCTGATCTATATAGAGAGTAAGTTCCAGGACATCCAGGACTATGCAGAGAAACCCTGTGTCAGGAAACCAAAATAAACCAAAAACCAAACCCTAGTTTGGTGGTGTTGGTTGCAGCCACACTATGTGCAAACATCTCCAGCATCCATCCACAGAGTGTACATTGTTTTCCCAATGACAGCCAGCCACCATCAGATCTTCTGTCCCTGAGCCTTTGGCATCAGTTCCTCCTATAGTATGCCACCCTCCCTTCTCACCTCTAAAGAGAACAATATTCTGTCACACTCTATCTCTTGTTTATCGGCTCACCTCGTTGAACATCTGGCTTGTTTCCCTCTCCTGACAGTGAGGACAGTCTGCTACAGACGTTGGTACAACGGGCCCATCTCATTTCTCTCTTAGGCACATGCTCCCAGGCAGAACAGCCTGACCAACGGCAAGTTCACGGCCGATTACCCAAGGACCTGTTACATTAGCTTCATAGCTGCGGTCCCATTTACACCTCGCCCTAAGTAAGGCCCCCTTGTTCGGATATCCCTGCCAGCACCTATCTCCATGCGTGTGCTGGGGAGATGGTGCACACATGTGTGGGAACCGCAATTCACCCTGAGCTGCCATTGCTCAGATGGTGCCTGCCATTTGTGTTTGAGACTCCCTTACTGCTCTGGCGCTTGCCAGTCAGGCTGGCCACTGAGCCCCTGGGATCTCTCTCGCTTCATCTCTCCAGGGTCAGGATTACTAGTAGAATGCCAACACACCTGGATTTTTAATGTGGCTCAAACTCAGGTGCTCATGCTCCAAGGCAGTGCTCCAAACCAGTGCTCCAAGGCAGTGCTCCAAGGCAGTGCTCCAAACCAGTGCTCCAAGGCAGTGCTCCAAGGCAGTGCTCCAAGGCAGTGCTCCAAGGCAGTGCTCCAAGGCAGTGCTCCAAACCAGTGCTCCAAGGCAGTGCTCCAAGACAGTGCTCCAAGGCAGTGCTCCAAACCAGTGCTCCAAGGTAGTACTTCACAATTGAACCATCACCCCAGCATCCCCACCTCCATTTTTCTCATCTTTATTAGATCTTTGAGAATGTTATATACGGTATTCTGCTCCCATTTTCCCCTCCTGCAACTCCCCCATCACGACCCCCAGGACCCATTCCCCCATTTCTTACCCACCCAACTCTGCATCCTCTTTTTAAAAATTTAAACCTGTCAAGTACAATTTGTGCTGCTCGTTTACTTTCGAATGTGTGGCCATCCTTGGGGGCATGGCCCATCTACCAGGAGCCACACTTTTGAAACTGACTTTCTGTTCGGCATGGCGGCACACACCTTTAATGCTAGTGTTTGGTGAGCAGAGGCAGGCAGATCCCTGTGAGCCTGAGGCTGAACCTGATCTACAAAGTGGGTCCCAGGCCAGTCGTGGCCACAGTAGTGAAATCCTGTCTCAAAACAACACAAACAACCCCAGCAAAAACAAAAATCATACATATACATTCATGAAGAAAATAGAAGTTATCAGTTGGCGGGCGCTCCTTGGGTAAGGGTGGGACTCTGTGATGTCCCTTCTGCGTGCTGGGATTTTGGCTAGCTTGAGCAGGCACAGGTCTTGTGCACATTGTCACAACCTCTGTGATGTCTGTGCACAGCTGCCCTGCTGTGTTGAGGACAGTCCTTCACTGTCTCTGGCTCTTACAGTGTTTCTTCCACCTCAGGAGGAGGGGTGTGACATAGATGTCTTGTTTAGTGCTGAACACTGCGAGCCACCATGTGTTCTCTGTTCCCCACTCAGTTGCTGGTCTCTAAGCTGATCTCCATCAACTGCCAATTGAAGCTTGTCTGATGAGGGTGGAGAGATGCCAATCTATGAGTATTGTGGGGAGTCATTGGGAGGCAGCGTAAAATGTCCACTTAACAGGACAACGCTGTTGCTTCTTCCCCAAGGCCTGTCCCCTGGCTGGCCCCATTAAAAACCCTGCCTGCTTTTAAACTGGTAACCGTTCTGGAGAGCGTGAAGTGGTATCAGGCCTTATACTCAAGTGTTATTTCATTACCGGGTAATGTGCAAATGCAGACATCTGTTTTCCACCGGGCAGTTCTAACTTTGTGTTCTGTCAGCCATCCCACCCGAGTCATTTGCTGTCACCTAGGACACAAAGCCTTACACAGAGTCCTTCCTGGATGGGAGATGCTAGAGAAAAACCTAAGTGTCTGTCACTCAGGGGAAAGTTAAGTTAGGTGTGCCAATGGACCCCAAAGTAGCATGAACAGTGGAAAGGACTAGCCACATGGACCCTCTGGTAAAAGCACCTGTCCCCAAGCCTGGCAATGTAAGTTCAACCCCTGGCGCTCATGTGGTAGCTACTCCTTCATGCTGTCCTCTGATCTTCTCAAGTGTGCCTCAGCCAGCCCACATCCCACGTGCACAGGAGATGAGTAAGATGAAATAAAGAATGAAACAGTCAGACAAAAAGCTGACAGAAGCCCAGGGTATGTTAGTAAGGGAGAAAGCAAGACATAGAAGAAATTAAAGTTATATGTATGACTACATGAGAGTGTGTGTGCATGTGTGAGTGTGCCTGTGAAAGTGTGTGAATGTGCCTGTGTGATTGTGTGCGTATGCATATGTGAGTATGTGAGTGCGTGTGTGTCTCTGTGTGTGTGCATGTGCTTGCCTGTGTATGCGTGTACCTACTAAGTGTAAGGTAAGCCAGAGCTATGTAACCTTCTGTTCACTACTCCTTTTCAACAGAGAAGCCAGAGCTATGTAACCTTCTGTTCACTACTCCTTTTCAACAGAGAAGCCAGAGCTATGTAACCTTTTGTTCACTACTTTTCAACAGAGAAGTGTTTACCTGCCCAGGGTATATAAGCAAAATTGAATTCTTACTCATAATAAAACATATTATTTGAAAACCTTTAAAATTATATGTATATGCGTGTGTGTGTGTGTGTGTGTGTGTGTGTGTGTGTGTGTGTGTGTGTGTGTCTGTCTGTCTGTCTGTCTGTCTGTCTGTCTGTGTCAGGCTATGTGCATATGAATGTAGTCCCATCAGAGGCCAGAAGAGGGTGTTGGATCCCCTGGAGCTGGGTTACAGGTCACTGTGTGTCACCCAACATGAATTCTGGAAACCAAACGGGTCCTCTACAAGAGCAGTAAGTGCTTTTAACCACTGAGCCATCTCTCCAGACGCTTTAAGATTTCTTTCTTTAAAGTTACTTTTATGGAGTTTATTTTACAACAAATATTTGATACATATATAATTTTATCATTTATTAAAAATGGAAGCCAATTTGCATACTTAGATGAATGGGATTGCCTATTTTTACAAGAAGAATTAAATCTTGGCTGAACGTTTGCTGCTGCAGGATGTGGACATTGTCAGTGCTCTTCAGGTGGACAGTATTTTGGTTTTATAGCCCTCAATGCTGAAAACACTGCTTTGCATAAAAACACAGTACAAACTGGCAGAAATATATTTTAGAAACTGTTGAAAATTTCATCCTAACCCCAAGCCAAAATTCATTTAATGATTTTATGAATCTCAAACCAGCAACTCAAACGGTAATTTTTAAATTCAAACAGTTTAACATAACCCAATCCAAGGACACTTTAATTTGATACTCACACGCTGGGGATGATGGGAGGGAAGTCTGAAAACCATGGTCGTCTGTAATTAAATCACTTAAGATTTGTTTTTAGTTGTGTGTGTACGAGTGCCTGTGTATGCGTGTATATGCACGTGTGTGTGTGTGTGTGTGTGTGTGTGTGTGTGTGTGTGTGTGTGTGTATACATGGATGCAGGACTGCTGAGTCCAGCGGTGTTAGATTCTCTGGAGCTGAAATTAAAATTGGCTGTGAGTCACCAAATTCGGGTCATCTGTAAGAGCAGTACATGCTCATAACAATGGAGCCATGACTCCAGATTATGAACTTGCTTTTTTTTTTTTTATTAGAGAGTTTCTTCATTTACATTTCAAGTGTTATCCAAAAGTCCCCTATATCCTCCCCCCCGCCCTGTTCCCCTACCCTCCCTCTCCCGCTACTTGGCCCTAGCCTTCCCCTGTACTGGGGCCTATAAACATTGCTAGACCAAGGGCCTCTCTTCCCGAATAATGGCCAACTAGGCCATCTTCTAATACATATACAGCTAGAGATGTGAGCTCTGGGGGTTCTGATTAGTTCATATTGTTGTTCCATCTATAGGGTTGCAGACCCCTACAGCTCTTGGGTACTCTCTCTAGCTCCTACATTGGGGACCCTGTGTACTGAACTTGCTTTTTATAAGAACAGAAAACTGTGCTTACAGAAGAAACATGCCAACTCACCATGTAACAGTAGTCTGAATCTGAGCTCAGGTGATTCAGTGTGTGTTGGTGTTACATGGTGCAACATGGGAAAGTTTTCCCATGAACACCCAGCATCAGAGAACACTGAGAAAGCCCTCAGAATCATTACGTGTTGGATTTGGAATTCATTTTTGCTCCTTGTCTGTCCAGCAATCTTTTAGTTGCCAAACTTTTCACGACTCCAGCATTCGGTTACATGACCCCATATGCATATATTTATTTTGTTTTATGTGTATGAGTGTCTTGCCTGTGTGCATGTCTGTGCCCCATGTTATGAGCCTGGTACCCATGGAAACCAGAAGGTCTTGGATCCCCTAGAGCTGGAGTTGAGATAGTTGTGAGCCACCATATGAATGATGGATGCTAAACTCAAGTTCTCTACAAGAGCAGGCAGTGTTTATACCTTTATAAGCCATATACACAAAGCTGGAGAGAGGGCTCAGTAGTTAAGCCATTTCTTACTGCTCTTACAGGGGACCTGAGTTTGGTTGGCAGCACCCATGTGATGTCTCTATGGAACTTGGCGCCCTCTTCTGGCCTCTTCAAATATTGCACTGCCATGTACAGATAGATACAAAGACACACACACACACACACACACACACACACACACACGTAAACATTTTACAAATTAACAAAGTTAATAAACCATAAACATTGACCCCTCTGGGAATATGTTCGAAAAGTTGTTGGCTGTGACTGTTTCTGAAAAAGAGGTGGAAGTTAGTTGGGGAGAGAGAATTTAAAGTTTTTCTTGTTATACTTCCAATTGTTTGAGTGGTTTTTATTACAGGAAAATAAACTAGTGTTTTGTTTTGCAATTCAAAAATAGAGCTACAGTAAGCCTTATGAAGAAGTCATAAAACACAAGCTCCCAGTCACAGCGCCCATTTATTCCGAGTACACATAATGGCTGTAGTTAATATTTATCCATACACTCACTGGGAGGCAGGCTCTGCTGTAAGCATTTTAAACAACTCATTTACCCCCACAAATCACACTGTGAAGAAAGACAGCCATGTTTTACATGTGCAGAAATCAGCTCAGAGGGGTGGAGTTATTTACTTAAAGTCACACAGCTTGTAGGTAGAGGGTATTTATTTCTATAATGACCCAACATTTTCATAGTTAGGAATACATAGTAACTTTTGAAATATGGATTTTAAATTCTGACTCAGCTTTTGAAATGAGACGCTATACCCTGTGCTTGCAGGATTCAGAGATCATTAGCAGCCGCCTGGCATTCTGCTTGTTTGCCTTAATTTGAGTGCAGCCCTGCCTAGAAGGGCCCTTGGATGTGGGAGGGAAGCCAGGCCTGTCAGCAGTCTTGATCTGAAATAAACAGTTTTATTTCTGTTTGAAAAAGTGAATCGCTAGGCCGGACATTCAATAGCTTGGTTCTGGGGGCTAGCTTTGAATGGAGGTTCGGCAGATTCGGTTAATCAGGGAATACTCTGGTTCCGGCGGCAAGTGCCATTCCTTCACAATCCGTGGATGACAGGACCAGCTGTCAGTCATCGCAGACAGCATGGAGAGAGGAGAAGGATGTTAGTCCATTGCACACTGGGCAATCAACACCAAGGCGATTCCAGAAGCCTTACTTGGTGTCTTTGCAGAGTCCTTGGCTCTGAGGCAGGCTGGCCAGGTGGCCCGCCATCCCTTCTTCACCCAAGTGAACAGATTCCACCACAAAGATTTCCAACTGCATCGTTTGTGAGGCCCTTAAAACCGTTAAATTAATAAAAGCAACTTAACAGAACCCTGATTAGTTGGAAATTGCTTTAAATTTGGTCATTAAGTTTCAGGGAACATGTAATTTTCTCTACATCTGGCACAGCTGCAAGGCACGAGGGACTGGAGTGGGGGGTAACGGGTGAGAGGGATGTCTCGGATCCGATCCGTCACTGACAGCTTCTGCAGGGCTGGCCAGCACCCCTAGGAACCCAAGTCTAACTGAGATGTTATCCTGACTTGTTATTTCTCTAAGAAAAGGCATTCATTCTCTTCCTGTAGTGTCTGGGAGGGACAGAGCAGCCAGTGTCTGGGAACTTGGGGTACCTTCCAGAGAGTCTGGAACTTTCTGGCTTACCTGGGCGCAGAGGCCACCTCTGTGCACTGGCATCTCCACCTATGACACAATCCTTGTCTTCTCTTGGAAGTGGAGTGTGGGCCAGGGCAGGGAAGCTGAGTCTCAGTAGAAGCTCTCTGGAAGATGTCAGGGGTGCTATTTGCATGACTGTACGTGGGGATGCTGTGTGACCACCACCATCTGGGACCAGCAGCTTGTGGTTTACTGGTTGTTACCGTGGTTAGAGCGTTAATATTTAATATTGGTTGTCGTAGCCGTGTGTGGTGGCGCACGTCTTTAATCTCAGCACTCGGGAGGCAGAGGCAGGTGGATTTCTGAGATCGAGGCCAGCCTGGTCTACCAAGTGAGTTCCAGGACAGCCAGAGCTACACAGAGAAACCCTGTCTCAAAAAACAAAAACAAACAAACAAACAAAAATATTGGTTGTCGTTTTGATGGACTGTAGAGTTACCTAGGAGACAGGCCTCTGGGTGTGCCTGTTAAGTTGTTCCTAGGTTGACTTAACTGAGGAAGGAGGTCCCACCCTGCATGTGGGCATGGAGGTCTCGTGTGCTGGGGTCCCAGACTGAGTAGAAAGGAGACAGCGAGCTGAGCACCGGCATCCATCTCTCTCTGCTTCCCGATGGTGGGTGCAGTGACCCTGCCACATGCCTTCGCATGGCAATGGATGGTTTAAACACTTCCTTTCTTAAGATCCTCACGTCAAGCAGCAGGAGAAGGAACTAGAAGCAGGGCCTGGATCTCATCTGTGTTGGGAGGGTGTTTGCACCCAACCCCTCCCTCCATATCTTTCGATGAGGGCAGGGGGTTGTCTGATGTTTGTGGGCAGTTATCCTCGGCTGGGACGGTACCACCTGATTTCTGCTGGCACTGGGATGTCTTTGGGTATTCTTTCCAAGGGCGCTTGCCAGATTTTTATAGGCAAGCCCCAAGGTGAGAGGGACAAAGTCACATTCCCTGGCAGGGGATACTGGGACATTATGGGGAGGAACTCCTGGAGTCACAAATGTATGAGAGCTACAGCCTAGGACTAGCAGAGACTCAGATGAGACATCTGTGTTCTTGGTCACAGCTAGCCACTGAGCCAAGAGACACATGCCAGGGCAGTGGCCTGGCTTCGAGGACCAGACCCTGAGGAACTGTCTCCTCACAGATATACTCAAAGCTGTCAGTCTTTTCCACAGTCCTCTGAGTGAGACCTGTGCCTCCTACTTTACAGATTAAGAAGTGGACTTAGCGGGGGTGGGGGATGGGGAGTGGGGGTGAGGGGTGAGGAATGGGTTACAGGACTTGGCCAAAGTCACAGTACAAATGAAATTCCTGAGGGAGAGAGGAAGAGGCAGGGATGGGGTAAGAAGTGGAGTGAGATGAGACACTCAGTAAAATGCTGGCTTTGCTCACATGCAGACCGGAGTTCCATCCCTAGAAACTATATTTAAAAAGCCAAGTGTAGTGGTATATGCTCATAACTCCAGCAACAGCGACACAGAGACAAGCTGGTTCCCGGGACTTGAGGGACAGCCAGATGTCCTCCTTGGCATGTTCCAGGTCAGTGAGAAGCCCTGTCTCAAAAAACAAAGTGGGTCATTTCTGAGAAATGATTCCTGAGGTTGTCTTCTGGCCTTCATGTATGTGTGCACACACATGTATCCATATAAACATGGATACACATGTGCACACACATGCACACACACACACACACACACACACACACTAGGGGTCTCTGGGTAGACTCTTCTTTACAAGTTTCTCCTTGATCTGCACAGAGCTCAGATCAGGTAGCAGCCAGGGATTCAGCACCCCAATTCAGACCCTCATGACATCAGAGCCCTCTGAGGGCTCTGGCATCTTTTGTAATAAACCTTTTATTATTATTATTAAATTCCTTCTCTGTACAATCCCCTTCTCTTGTCCTTTAAAAAAGAGGCCTTTGCTCTCCAGAGAGCATGCCATTTGTCAAGTCCCACATCTCTCCAGAGAGCCAAGCACAGCCTGGAATTTATGTGAGTCGTGGCAGCCGCATACCTGCTGATGCTCCTGACTAGGGGAGAGTTCCGGGAACTTCTGTGGTCGGAGGAGACAAGGTGGTGGGGGGAAGAACTTTATGAACAATAAAGGGCAGACCCTGGAGACAATCGTTCTCCTGGCACGAGCCTATCCGAGGGAGGGAGGGACAAGCTGGGGTCACACACACACACACACACACACACACACACACACACACACAAACACCCGAGTGCAGAGTCCAGGTGGTGGGGCATACCCTGGAGACAGAATCGTTCTCCTGGCACGAGCCTATCCGAGGGAGGGAGGGACAAGCTGGGGTCACACACACACACACACACACACACACACACACACACACACACACACACACACGAGTGCAGAGTCCAGGTGGTGGTTCTCGGGTTTACAACAGAAGTGGATACACCGTGAGCCCTGCAGGTGGCCCGGAGCCCCTGGGAACGGCTGGCTGGAGGGGAGCAGAACAGTTGCTTAGGAAGAAAATCAGGATGTGCCCCCAGGGTGAGGGAGATTTTATGGAAGAGGCCAGCAGCCCGGAGCTGTCATCAGCTTCAGGTTCCTCTTGATGCTGTCTATAGTCTCTGAGGCCGAAATGACAGGGCATTTGAAGAAGCCTGGGAAAGCGGTACGTGGTGTCGACTTTAATGTCCTTCCAGTGTCCCTCCGTCTGATGCAGATAGAGGCTCACACTGATGGATGCCTCTATCCATGAACATATGCCCATATGGATCTTGAACTAGAAGAATATTTGGGGTTTTGTTCTTTTGTGAAGACAGGGCATGCCCTACTTTGCTTTCTGTTGCTGTTGTAACCATAGTGACCAAAACTAACCTGGGGAGGAAAGGGTTTAATCGGCTTCCGGGTCACAGGTTGTCAATGAGAGACACCAAGGCATGAACCTGGAGCTGGAGCTGAAGCGAAAAGCCTGAGGAGAGCTGCTTTCTGGCTCACGTTCAGCCATCTCCCTTACATAGCCAGGGCCCATCTGCCTAGGAATGGTGCCGCCATCAGTGGGCTGGGCCGCCCTACATTTAATTAGCAATTAAGAAAATGCCCTACCCACAAGCAAATCTGATGGAGGTCGTTTCTTCATAGAGGTTCTCTCCTCTCAGGTATTCCAAGCTGAAGCTAACTAGGACAGGGACTCGTGTAGCCCAGGCTGCCCTGGAAATCACTATGTAGCTGAGGCTGACCTTGAACTTCTTCTGTCCCTTCATGGCCCAGGTGCTGCTGTTACAGGTGTGTGCCACCACACCCTGTTTACAAGGTGTGCCAAGTCTGGAGTGCGCCAGGCAAGCAGCCTTGTAACAGAGGTGCTTCTTCAGCCCCTAAAGGATGCGCTTCAGAAACAAAACTGTATCTAATAGCACGAGCTATTTCTGGCTTGTGGAACGATGTGTTTTTAGGAGCAGAACCTGAAAACAAGCAATAAACACTTCCACTAAATTCCTTCCCTCTGCACTCCCCTTCTCTTGTCAATATCTGCTCAAAACATAACCTTTTTCAGTTCTTGTAAGTTACTTTTAAAAAACAGCTCCGTCTTCCCCAAAGCATGGTGAAGTTTTCTCGGCGGTTTTAAAGATTCTTCCTAGTACCACTGGAGTCCAGGGCTTTGAGCACAGTTGGCAAAAGAAGATCTATAGAGAGGCTATGTTTGGACAGGTATTGAATATAATAAACTATATTTAAATATTTATATGTGGAATTATTTTTTTTATAGTGCTCTTCTTTAAATCATTGAATAAGGTCCGATCATTTCTCCAAAAGATACACGGGCCCTGTCTGTCCGCATATAGATCATTTTGGTCTGTGAAGGGTGTTCTCAGCTTAAAAATGATTTCTACACGCCGTGCTGTACGCAATTCGTTACCGTGCCCAGCATTTTATCCTGCTGTCTCGTGGTAATGCTTAGAGGGTTTCTTCTGAAAACAGGACTATCTGCAGGAGTTGGGGAGAGGCAGGAGCAAAGTAGAAACGCCACTGGCCCGGTGCAGAGCGCCTGCCCGGGGGACCAGCTGTCCCTCGCCTGACCCCACCTTCTCTCAGCCCCTGCAGGAGCTCGGGGCTAAGAGAACTATTTGGCTCTTCTCTTCTGCTGAGAGTGTTTGAGTTGTGTGATTTTTAGTTTCCCCTCGTGCCTTCCAGGCTTCTTTTCTTTGTCAATTTGAAGAGCTCTGTCTATTCCTGGGACTTATCCTGATAACAACCATTTGTTTTTCAGATTGATTCCTACAAAACCCACTAGACACTTTACCCACTGCTGTGTGGGAGCTGCCACACTTCTCAGGGTAGGGTCCTGTGTGCTGGCCTGGAGGAAGGTTTCTAGATGTCTGGTGGAACAAACACAAGAATACATGTGTGTGTGTGTGTGTGTGTGTGTGTGTGTGTGTGTGTGTGTGCCGCACACACACACACACACACACTTACCAGCACCTGTCCCACCCCAGGGCCCAGGGCAGGGCAGCCAGGTGGCCATTGGTTGGTTTTGTTCACCTTCTGAACATGGAGGGGGATTTCCATTCCTCCTTGTGATGTTTGGGTGACTGGTTGCGCTTCTTGGTTTAGCGGATGAACAGAAGCGCCACGGACACCTTTCTGATTATCAAAGTCAGAGTCTCTCTCCCCACCCCCATCTTCCTTTTCCTGCCCTGACCATTTTGAAAGTAAACTCACAGCCAAGCTCCCTTCACTGTGACTCTGAGCGACGAGGCTCCAAACTCCCCAGCAGAACTCCAAGGGCCATGCGCCATGAGCAGTAAGCAAACCCTCTGTTTCTACAACAGAGCCGAACCTGTCCTGACAGATGGATACAGACACGGGCTGGTGGACACAGGAAATGTGGCATTCTCCCACCACCGATGGCTCATTCACATTGCCCTGGGTGCCCTGGTGTTCCCAGGCTTCAGGAAAAGCTGGTTTGCCAATATCTAATACGCTGTGATTGCTACCCGCAAATGGAAGATACAAGTGGGAAGAGAGAGCCCGGTCTGGTTGGTGTCTTTGCTCCAGGGAATGTCAGGCCGTCCACAGGACAGAGGGTGTGGCTGAGCTAAGTGTTACTGGAAGAGATCATCTTAGCTCAGCTCCAGTGCTCACAGATTTTAGAGTGATTTATATGAAAACAGTTTAAGGCATTTACTAGCTGTGAGAACTAATTTCCAATAAATCAGACAGGATTCCCCTGGGAACCAGAAATAAATGAGGGCAAAAGAAATTGCTAAGGGTTGTTGAGCAATAAAGAGATGGGTTCTAGATATCGGAAAATGATATTTAAATGGACAAAGTTGATTTAACTGTCCTTTTTCATGTCTGGGGTAAGATTTAAAGCTACACCATGCCGTTATAAGCAGGAATTATTTACCAGGATGCCTCTCACGCACAGACCGCCAAGCCGCAGTGTTAATATTTTGATTCCAGCTCTGAGTCGTGATGAAAAGGCATTAGTTACAAAGTCTGCTCAAAAAAGTTTCTAGAAAAAGTTCAGATGAGGTCCGAGGGCCGACCTTCCTTTAAATTCCATTGTGGTTGCTTTCTCTGATGGCATCTTGGTGAATATTTTATTATCTTGACATTTGCAAGTATGTGATAGACACAGACTGGTTGCCTGGCATTGTGCTATAAGATTTAGATATAGAAAGGGAATAGGGTGAATTGTCCATGCCTGCCTATCTATGAATCTATGTAACTATCTATATATCTATTATCTATCTATCTATCATTATGCAATCTATCAATCGTTATGTAATTTATCTATCGACCATTATGTAAACTATCTATCATCATGTAATCTATCTATCAATCATTAGGTAATATTATCTATTATCTATCTATCTATCTATCTATCTATCTATCTATCTATCTATCTATCTGCAATCTCTGTTCCCATTTGTATGTCCAGTCATCCACCCACCCGTCCTGGACTGCAGAAATGTGCGTTTTCTGATGTGTTAAGCATGACACTACTTTGGCTAGTGAGCTAGAGGTGGCTTCATCAGGAGAAAGGAAGGTTTTTTTTTTTCTCTTAAGTGTTGACTGCCAGGGCCAGGGAAGAGCCTGAAAGAGCCTGCAGTTCCCAAAGGCACGATCCCAGCCATAAGTACTTGGGCTTGGTGGATGCACACATCTCTCCTTGCTGGTATGCACTACTGATCTAGCCACAAGACCCGAGCAGAAAGCAAAGAAGCTTGCTATGTGTCGTGAGATGCACTGAATAGGAAGTAATAGAAGACCTACTAATGTCTGGCTTGGCAGGGACTAGCCATGAGGGGCCTGAGGGAATACACATATTCACTTTGGAAGAGTCCTTAAAAGGTTAGGGTGAGCCACTTGGCATGTAATTTCCCACCATGCAAAGAACGCAGCCCAAGGAAACTAGTTATGGTTGACCTTGTTTGGCTATGCATCCTACTGTGATCCATTGTTTGGTCCCTTTCAGATGGCCAGGCTTCCCTGGGCTAGCACTCAGTGTGGGGGAGGTGAGGACAGAGAAAGGCTTTGCCAGGCTGGCCCCTGTGGTCAGCTTTTTCCCTGGTTGGTTGGGAAGCCAGCAGAAGGCAGTGATCTTACTCAGTCCCCCTTAGCAGATGTTGGCAGGGCAGGCCCATGTCCATCATAGGCATTGTCACAGCATGGATGGCCTTGCCACCGGGAGCAGAGTACTCAGGAAGTCCCAGGACAGTGGTCCCAGACCCAGCAATGCAGTGTCTAAGGAGAATCAAGTGTGTGTGCTGACCCTGACTCCCCAAGGAATCACACCTTGCAGTGGGAGTTGTAAACCAGCCAGTGTCCCTTACTCTGTGGTTGTCACTCTGGAGAAGATTGTAGAACCTGTCCCTTAAATATCATCCCCTGTGTTCAAAAGTGTGGGGGTACTCCCAGAACCACCTTAGAGTCCCCTCACCTCCTTGGCCTTTCTTCTAAAGTAACTGTTACTGGTCACTCCCAGCTCACTGGCCAAGCTGGCGTCTTCCAGGATCTCCCGGCTACATCTGTGACATTGTTTCTATTCCCTGGCTCCCTCTGGACTGCCCCATTCTCTCACCTTTGACCCCTCCTTCCCTCCTAAGTTTGACCTCCTATTCTGAACATTTCCAGGTCTCTGTACACTTCCTTATTGACTTCCCACCCAGTTTCCCCAGGGAGAGGTGTTTGTCTCTCCCTCCTTCCTTTTCCAAACTGAGTACAAGCTTCCCCTTTACCCAAGATTCTCACCCCACAGTGTTGCTAGGAGGGAAGGGGAGCTTTTTCTCTTGGACTGGTCTCCACCTGCCTAGGACTTGCCTCCCCATCTTTCAGAAAGCCTATGATGTCGAGAAACGAACACTGATACATTGTCGTTATTTAATCCCCATCTTTCTCAGAAATCCCAATTCCCTGATTAGAGTTTATCATAGCAGACCAAGGAGGCTGCTGTCCTGGATTTTTCTCCAGGAGTCCAACCACGGTGACATTTCTTTGATCTTGTAAGTCAGGTTCTCCACCTGGAGTCCAACCTTTGGAGAATAATGGTATTTGTGGAATGCCCTGTAGTCTCTGGTGTGTTTCATGTTCTCTCAGGGTTGGACCTGGTCACTTAGCGTAGCTAAGAGCACCCCAGAGGTGATGTCAGCTGTTTCAGCTTGTCTTATCTGGAGGCTCCTCATGTCTAACCCCCTTCCTGGTTGGCGTTAACTGATGGGATGATTAAAGCAGCCTGACAGGCGCATGTACTCTCCGTATTTTCTGGCTTTAAAAAACCCTGATAAATATCTTATGGAGTGATACTTGGGGACTTTATGATCATCATGCTTCTTGTCAAACTGAAAACAGTTTTATGAGCGATTTTATTGTGATATAACTTATCTGCTGTATAATCCACCCATTTAGATTATTTATATTGTTTTATGTGTATGGGTGTTTTGCCTGCATGTATGTCTGTGCACCATGTGTGTGCCTGGGTCCCTGCAGTGGCCAGAAGAGGGTGTCAGATGCACTGGGACTGGAGTTACAGATGGTGTGAGCTACCTTGTAGGTCCTGGGAACTGAACCTGGGTCCTGTGAAACCAGGGCTCTTAAGTGCTCAGCCATTTCTCCATCCCCTAATCCACCAATTTCAAGTGCACATGTCAAATGGATTTTAGTATGATGACAGACAAGGCCTGCTCTTAGGTCACATTTTGTCACCTCAAAAAAAATGCCTTTTTCACTTAGCCACCATCCTATGGTCTTCCTATCTAAGTTAGGCTCCTCCCCAACTCTACCATGCCATCAACTTACCTTTAATATTTAGTTTAAATTTACAAAAGTGTGCTGTGTGTGTGCATGTATGATTGTGCATGTGTGTATACATGTATGTGTATGCATGTGTGTGCATGCGTGAATATACATCCATACATGTGTGTCAGTATGTGTGCATATGCATGTGTTCTGAGTGTGTGCATGCATGTGTATATATGTATGTGTGCTTACACGTGTGTGAGTGTGTGCATGCATGTGAGTGTGTGTGAGTGCATGTGTGTGTGTGCATACATGTGAGTGTGGATTGTGAGTATGTGTGTGCATGTGTGTGCTTGCATGTGTGTATGTGTGCTTGCATGTGTGTTTGTGAGTGTGTGCATGTGTGTGAATGTGTGCATGCATGTGAGTGTGTACATGTGTGTATGCATGCATTTGAGTGTGTGTATTGAATATGCATACATGTGTGTTAGTATGTATGTACATGCATGTGTTGTGTGTGCCTTTTTAAATATAGTTTCTCAATGAGACCTTTGGGACCTGGAACCAGCTGCTCAGGGAGAGGCTGGTGGCCAGTGAGCTCCATTCTTCAACCAGTGTTGTTGACTGATGCTTTTCTATCACTGTGTGCATGATGACATCCCACTGTGTGCACTGTGACATCCCACTGTGTGCACTGGGACATCCTACTGTGTGCACTGTGGTATCCCACAGTGGGTTTGATAGTCCATTCCTGGGGGCTGCTGACTCTGAATGCCTTTTGTGTATATTTGCTTCTCTTCCGTGGAGAAATGCTTACTCCTAGCCTTGGTCAAGTCTCTTTTTCTCTGCTTTCTATGATTAAGTTGGAGCTCTTTGTGAAGATACAGTAAGTTCATCACTAGACCCGTGATTCGAGAATGTTGATGTTGCATTTGCTATTCTGTACCCCTTGCTACCCGTGTGCCTCGTGGTGTTTCCAGAGATCTCTGGACTATTCATGCTCTCTACATGTGCTGCCTTGGATTCAAACCCTGCCCCCCCCTGGTCCTTCCTTCCACATCTACCACTGGCAATCATTGTTGAGTTCCTTTTCTCTGTGTATTTGGAGGTTTGGGTCGCACGTATGACACCGCAGACACTGGTCACTTCTTTCCATGGCCTCTTTAATTTAGCATATCGTCTCCCAACACATACACCATCCATGTTGGGGCAATTGGAAAGACTTGTTCTATGTTTAGAGCTCAGTAGTATTCTAATAAATGTGTGTGTGTGTGTGTGTGTGTGTGTGTGCGCACACACACACACACAGCATGCTATATATGTGTGTGTATGCACATGTATGTATCATGCAACTGTGAACATAGAGCTGCAGTGTCTTTGTGAACTGTTGATAATCTCGCTGAGTGTTTGCCCAGAAGGAAGATCGTTAGACTCTGATCTGCACTTTTTAGAGACCCCCCATGCTTAAAATGATGTCCAAACCCAGGATAGGTCCTTCAGTATCCCCAGACGCTAGGCTTGCTCGCAAGTGAACTGTGTGCCCCGGGCCTCCTTTCATTTCCTGGCCAGCATTTTATTTCTTCCATCTGGTACTAAAATCAGAGCTTTGAAATCTCCGAGGACTGTGGTTGAGTTACCCAGCTAGGTCAGTTTGCTTCTTTGTGTGTTTGTTGTTGGTATCCAGTGCCTATGTGTTTGTAATCGTAACTTCCCAAAAGATAAGGAACAAGCCCTTTTGGCTGTGCGTCTGTGCAGCTGTGGCCGTGCGTGGCTTGTGGCCGTGAGCAATATTCTCCTTTGTACCTGCTAACCTCTTTGCTTTGAAGTCTACTTTGTCTCACATTGATGTAGCCACTCCAGTGTCCTTCAGTCTGTTTGTGCTGTGATACCTTTTCAATTCTTTCTTTTTATTTTTGTATTTTTTTTGTATCTTGTATTGTGTATAACTGCTGTCTTCATTTTTAAATAGCTATATGGTACTGATTTCTCTCTGTCCCTGAGTTTGTAATTTTACAATATTATAAGAAAACCTTGGTTCTACACTCAAATTGTTGAAATCGATGCATTTTCTAGTATTTCTGCAGTTTCCTTTTTTAAGATGTGCTTCCTTGACCCAGCTGGGGTTCAAGCTCGGGTTGAGTGTGACGTATAGATCTAATTTTATCTTCTTCTAGATTATTTGCCTATTGTTTCAGCAACAGTTATCAAAACAAAACAAAACAAAACAAAACACTCCTTTCTACAGTGGCCTGAGAGCCATGCTTATTCTACACCGAATTTCTAGCTCCAGTTGGGTGACTACCCAGTGACTACTTTGTTTCCTGTTCCACATCTGAGGCAGAGGAATTGCTGCTTTAATTATGGCTGCCCTGTGGCAGTGCCTGGGAGGAGTTGTGCCTCTGACACACCTCTGCTTCTCCTTGTCTTCCAAGATGTACTTAAATTTTATTTTCCTGAGTGAACTTCTAGCGTTGATTTGTGTAGCTCCTTGGTAAGGGATTCAGTTTGTAAATCAGCCCAGGGACAGGTGGCCTCCTTCTGACACGAGTCAGTCACTCATCTGAGAACTGTTGCCTGCCATGCTTGGTGCTAGCTCACAAGTTTTTTTTCTTTTCTTACAAGTTTTACACATACCACAATAAGTATATTCCTGCATATTTTGTACTGCAAGCGGGACTTCTGCATAAAAGTCAGTTTCTATATGTCCCTACTTATTGACATCGTTTCTGTTTAATCTCCTAACGTGGGGTTTCCCAGTGGTTTTTTTCCCCCAATAGTAACTGCTTTCAGTCTTCAAATTCTGTCAATCTGAAGGACAGCAGATGGTGTAGAAGCATTTTTTTTCCCCTTAAATTCCAGCCCAAAGAGCCCTCTGTGGCTGGTTTCCATGGGCTATACATAGCCCGAGTCTCTGGCTGTTCCTGCCACTCAGATGGAAACCGGCTCCCCTTCCAGGACCCTGACAGGTGCTTCTACAAAACCTCATTGTGCCTGTGTGGTGAGGTACGGCAGCCTCAGGACAGGCCTCCCGGAGGAAGCTCTGGTCTGCGATGCTTTGATCGTAACTGCAGTGTTAGTATCCACATTAGCAACCACTGCATAGCAGCTGAGTTTGGCGCCTTGCTGGGCTCTGTACAGGGCTTAGGGATGGATAATTCCCAGTTCCCACCCCGAAGGGGCTCTCGCCATAATTGGAGAGTAGACGTTTGTGGTAGGAGATGCCTCTGCGTGACACCAGGGCTGTCCAGCAAACGTCTGGGGTACCATGTGAGTGACAGCAACGGCAATGAGTTTCTGTGTAAAGTGAACGAAGAGACCGGCGTGCTGCTCGCTCTTTCCTAGCTATTGAAGCTTTGTGAGGAAGCGAATGCGCGCACTGTCTAAAAGCTCCGCCCCATTTACATCCTGCTACAGCAACTCAGTGCCCACCTCTGAGATGAGCTCAGATCAGCCCTGTTCCCTGCCATGATGCCCAGAGCCAGGACATCTACAGCACCCTGCTCTGGATACCCTCCATGCTCCCACCCCTGACCAAATTTCTGGTGTTCATTCTCTCCTCTCCCATCCTCTCCCCACCTCTCTGATTCTCCCTCAGGATTTGAGATCTACTTACAGCTCACCCCATCTTCATGAGAACTGAGCCCTTCCCACCCTTGGATGAAGGAGATCCCCCACCTTCCCAGCCCCGGACATCCCCTCAGCTAGCAGTTTCCATGTTCTGCTGCTAGCCTAAACCCAGGGTGTTACTAAATGATAGTAGGTAAGTGTGCCAGCCGGCGGGGAAGAAGTTTCCACGCACATTTAAGTGCTGGCTCCTCCATTGTACACGGGGTGCCACGTCCCTTCAGAGATGGAGGCCCCCTGCCTCCTGCTTGGTCCTTCCATGGCCAATATCACGTGACCATGGGTGGTGGACTAGGTACAGCTGACATCCACTTTGCTTCTATTTTTCTAGCTCCACTTGCTTTTCTAATAAGCACAGCAGTCACTGTTTGTCACAGCTGGGTTGTTTTTGTGATCATTCATGTGTATGTGCATTTACTCACTGGCTACCCATTCATTTGCTAACAAAGATACACCCCAGACCTCACTGCGAGCTCTACAGTTACCCAGTCAGCTGAAATGTGCGTGGTGAGAAGGCCCCTCTCCATCATCACCTCATAGGTACTGGGTGACATTGAGCACCCAAGTCCTTGGAAGGTTGTTGCTAGAACCTTCCCATCAGTCTCCTCGTGTATTAGGTAAGCCAGGGTGCATCAGGTGAGAGTCTCAAGAACCCGTTGAGTCCTGGTTGGGTTTTGCCAACTTGACACACACTAGTGTCACCTGGGAAGAGGGAGCCCCCATGGAGCAAATATGTCTCCATCCGATTGGCCTGTAAGTAAGTCTGTGAGGCATTTTCTTAATTAATGATTGATATGGGAGGGTCCAGTCCACTGTGAGTGGTACCACCCCTGGGCTAGTGGTCCCAGGGTATATAAGAAAGCAACTTGAGCAAGTGATGGCCTCTGCCTTAGCCCTGCCTCTTGGTGCCTGCCCTGAGTCCACTCCCACGTTTTGGTTAGCACCTTAGAACATGCTGTTCCATGGAGGGCCCCAGCCTGCAGGAGGCAGAGTCAATGTGTGCCCCTCTGTGTGTGCTATGGCTCAGAGGGGGAAACTTGGGGCTCCGTGTGCACCATCGGCCCGGAGGACAGGAGGGATGCCGGCAGGTGTGGGCAGAGCACCTGCTTGGAAAAAGTAACTGGATTGAGTGCACTGCGCATAAGCCAGAAGGGTTCTGGCCGCACTGTCCGGCCGTCCACAGGCTGCGCTCTGCTGGTACTCCGCTATTCCCCGAGTAGATCAGCACTTGCCATCTTTGTAGAGGAAGCTGCATCTGGGGCTGGGGCTGACCCTCCACAGAGGCACAGAGGTGCCACTGCCTACCTGGACTGGGCTATAACAGAGCTTTCCCTGTGATCCAGGCTACCCTGTGCCGGCCTGCTGTTTACACAGTCCTTTGTTGTGGTTGTTGGAGCAGGAGGGTAATTACCCTTGTCCTTAATAACTGCGTTTGTTCCCTCGATGAGCAGAGAGGCTCTGGAGCCTACACTGTTAAAAAGAGGTTAGGATTAAGTTTCTCAACCTGCGGCTGGTGTGAGGGGGGATCTCCACGCCAATTACTGTCTCCTTGATGGGATTAGTCACTGCGTTAATTGCTACTCAGAAAAGCTGCCAAGTTTGTTGTTTTAGACTTGAGCTTTTAAAATATTGCAGATGTCATCTCAAATGCAAATTGTATTTGGTCCTAGAGATAGCGGGTGATCTATTAACACTTTGGGGTTGATTCATATCTGAAGCTGTGTGAGAAAGAGGAGTCTCGCCCTTGGCTTATTAATTGCGTCTTTGATGGTGGTTCCAGAGCGGTGTGGGGGGAGGCAGCTGTCAGGTCCGTTCCTTGGCGCTCTCTGAGAGAAGCCCGTCCTCTGTCAGCGACAATCTGTTAGAACTAGCTGGAGTGATGTGTGCAGAAACCACGGGCTTCAGCTCAAGAGCGCCACCTATTTGCTGCACAGCGCACCAACTCATGCTGCAACCGTAAGTCTCCTCAGGATGGGCACGTGGCTCCAGAAGTTCTCTGTCCTCTGGGATTTCTGAGTCCAGTTTTGGACTCCCAGTTTTGAACCAGTTAAGATTGGTCACACCAGAGAATTCTGACAGTCTGTGGCCTTTTGATCTTTTAGAAAGTTTAATTTTGTGTAATTTAAAATGTTTTTTAAAGTTCTAGAAACAAAACAAGAAATTCTCCTCTGCACTTAACTCAGATTCCCCACCTGTGTGTGAACAGGTGTGTGTGTATGTGTGTGTATGTGTGTGCATGTGTGTGTCTGTCTGCCTGCATGCATGTGTATACATACATATTTGGACATGTGTGTATTTATGTGTTTGAAGGTATGTGTACATATTTGTATGTGTACAGATGCATATGGGTATGTATATGTGCATATAAATGCATGTAGATATGTTTATGTATACAAAGATATGTGTATGTATGTTTTTATGTATGCATGTATATGTGTGTGTGCTTGTGTGCAAGTTCATGCTTGTGTTTGTGTGTGTGTCCAGGTACATGCATATACATGTTGTTTATGTATAGACAGGTATGCACATGTATATTATGAAGTTGCATGACTGGATGTGTCTGCACATGAGAATGTCATCCTCAGGAGCTGATTTTTGAGGTAGGGTCCCTCAGTGGGTGTACTGGCTGGTTTTGTGTGTCAACTTGACACAGGCTGGAGTTATCACAGAGAAAGGAGCTTCTGTTGGGGAAGTGCCTCCATGAGATCCAGTTCTGGGACATTTTCTCAATTAGTTATCAAGGGGGAAAGGCCCCCTGTGGGTGGGACCATCTTTGGGCTGTTAGTCTTGAGTTCTATAAGAGAGCAGGCTGAGCAAGCCAGGGGAAGCAAACCAGTAAAGAACATCCCTCCATGGCTTCTGCATCAGCTCCTGCTTCCTGACCTGCTTGAGTTCCAGTCCTGACTTTCTTTGGTGATAACAGCAGTGTGGAAATGTAAGCTGAATAAACCCTTTCCTCCCCAACTTGCTTCTTGGTCATAATGTTTGTGCAGGAATAGAAACTCAGAATAAGACAGTGGGATATGGGGTTCATTAATTGTACGTGTGCAGGTACATGTGTGGCCAGCAAGCCCCAGGGATTCACCTATCTCCTTTCCAGAGTTGTGATTACAAAATTTTCTTTTTCACATGATAGCTGGGCATCAAACTCAGATCCTTGGGCACATATGGCAAATATGTTACATGTAGAGTTATTTTCTAAGCTGTGTTTCCACTTCTCATGTGTGTGTGTGTGTGTGTGTGTGTGTGTGTGTGTGTGTGTGTGTGTGTACTTGAGATTCGGACAGTTGTGAGCCACTCTCGAGTGCTGAGAACTGACCTGGGTCCTGTGAAAGAGCAGTACGTGCTCTTCACCCTGAGTGATCTCTCTGCCCCAGCACTGCCATTTTGATGTATTTTCTCTGTGGCACCTGCCTTGCTGTGGGTCACCCGAGGCTTCTGCATAAAGAGGCCATGCCTCTGTCATAGCACCCGTGACAGCGACTCGGTTCCTCCCTGCGTCTTGGGCTCAGTGTTGCCAAGTGCAGTGCCCACTCTGCAACCCAGTTAAGATGGTGTCTGCCCATTTCTTTGGTGAAAACACAAATGCTTCCCCACTTTGTAATTAATTCACATTTCGTGGGAGGACCGTCTGGGTCTGTATAAACACCTTATTTTTCATTAAACTTTTGCCCACTTATCTTAGCTTCCATTGATGATTCTTATTGAATCAATTATTCTAATGTCTGCCAGATGGTGATTTTGCTAAATTTGCTTGTTGTTTAGTGTGCCCTGCCGCACTGAAGGGCTCGCGCTGCCTTGCATTATTTATTTATGCACTTGTTTATTTCTGTCCATCTGGACTCCTGGATTCCCAGCACAGTCAGTGTTGGCTGCTTCACCCTTTTGATAAATCTCCAATACTTTCTGCAACATTTTTACATCATCTTTAAAAATATCTTTTTATTTATACCTCTTTCTCTCTCTCTCTCTCTCTCCCTCTCTCTCTCTCTCTCTGTATGTATGTATGTATGTATGTATGTATGTATGTATGTATGTATACAGTGCCCTTGTGGTTCAGAAGAGAGCTCTAGACTCCCAGGAGCTAGAGTTATAGGCATTTGTGAGCTGCACAACGTGTGTGCTGGGAACTGAACTCAGCTTCTTTACAAAAGCAACAAGTACTCTTAGCTGCTGAGTCATCTCTGCAGCCCCTTCACAACATTTTATTATAAAGATCTTTAAACATACAGGATGTTAAGAGGTCTTGCTTGCTTTATCCAAGTCCATCTATCCGACCATCTACCTACCCACCTACCTACCCACCCATCCACCCACTCACCTACCCACCCATCCACCCACCCACTCATCCATCCATTCATCCATCCATCTTATTTTAACCTTGCATCTCAAAGCGAGTCAAATATGTTTCATCCTTAAACACATTGGCTGTCACAGTTGTGTCTTGGAGTTCAAGTGTTCTTTGCTGTTCTTTCATTTGACAGAATTTAAATACGGTGAAAGGTGCAGATATTGAGTAAACTATTGATAGGCTTAGATCATTGCATGCTCCCATATAACTGAAACACTGTCAGGGTGCAGAATAGCATAGTCAACCTCCAATTCTTTTCTGCTCCTTTATGCTCATGGTGTCTTCTGCAGCAGTATCTGCTGTTCTGCGCCTGTCTCTAGGATGCCCTCTACTGGCCTCCATAGGCACTGCACTCATGTTCACACACACAATTGAAAATGAAATACATTTTAAGGAAAGAAAAGAAATAGCTTTATTGCAAACTGCTACATATTTTCTTTTAGGTAACATGGTATTACAGTGTCTCTGCCTCCCAAACACAATAATGATGTGAGGTTAGTGCATTTGGTCTGTTCTCATTGGCCTGTGTAGTTCTGGAGGGTGAGTTAGCTGATGAGGGATTTCTGGCCATCATTACCTTGGCTATTGAAGAGCCTCTTCAAGCCTTTTGAGAGACGTCCTACAGTGACATCAGTTTCAAATACAACAACGATACAGGCCTGTTATTAACAAGGCCTTTTGTGCTAATTGTACACAGATGGGTCTTAAGGATGTGCTTGAAAGGGACACTCTCTCACAAAGGCTGAGTGTCTCTCCGTGAGCTGCTTGATACTGTGTTGTTGTTCTGTTGGCTGCCCTTTCTTATGGACACTCAGCCAAATGCTGTGTTTCCAGTGTCTGTGTCTGTAGGGATGTTCAAGAAGGTAATTGGTATCATAGCATATTGAGGAGAGAGCATTGTGGTTCAGCTGTCCAACATAAGTGTGACCGAGTGGGCTGTGCATAGGTGCAGATCTGTATGTTTGCGTGTCTGTGTGTTTATGTGTGTGTGTGTGTGTGTGTGTGTGTGTGCGTGTGAGTCTGCATGCGTCTCTGTGTAAGTTTCCATATGCATGAGTCTCTGTGTAAGTGTCCCTATGCATGAGTCTTTGTGCAGGTCTTTATGAAGGAGACTTAATGACTGGGATGGTCCAGATGTCTGAGGCAATCCGTTTAAATGAGGCGGGGCTCCGCTGATGGGATCAGAGTATGAAGGATTGGCGCACGTGGCCCCTCTTTCGCCCACCTTGTGAGGACTTGAAGTGAGGCAGCCATGTACAGACCAGAGAGAAGCCTCATCTAGAAAAATCTACCAGGAGCTGGAAAGATTGCTCAGAGGCTGATAGCAAGCGCTGCACCTGCAGAAGGTCCAGGCTCAGCTCCCGTCACTCACACTAGGCAGCTCAGCACCTCCTGCAACTCTGGCTCCAGGGCATCAACTGGCACTGCACACATATGCCCAGACATGTATGTGTGTAGATAATTTTAGAAAAGGAAGGGGGTGAGCAGAAGAAGGAAGAGGAGGAAGAAGAATCTACCAGTTCCCTGATCTCTGACTTCTCCCCCCCTCCGCCCACCCCAGACCCGTGAAAGTGTGGGTTCAATCTGTGATCCTTTGTCACGGCTGCCTGAGCTGACATTATCCAGAGTCCACATTTGAGAAAGGCTCATCCACACACGATACCCTGAAGGGGCTTAAGACAGAGTGAGAGACTTGGGTACCTTTGGTTTGAAATAGACCACTTCAGAGTTGCCATGGTAGAAATTCCAGGCCCTTCAAAGGATAGGACGACTTCTAAAGTCTTATGCTTCAGGTCTAAAGGAGCAAGGAGGAAGCAGGGCATTCTGGGAAGATTCTTGTCCTGTTGGTTTCCCTCCTTAGGCTCTGAAGATAACATCTTCCTTCTTGTTGACCACTGAGAGTTTGCCACTCACCGTCTGGGCTGTCATCCATGCTCTGTTCTCTGTGAGTCCAGGAAAAACAAAGTTGTGTGACTTTTCCTAAGGCAATGTGCACAAATGTCTATTCACCCCACATAGGGCACCAGCAACAGATCAGAGAAACTCAGCCAAATCTAGCTTGTCGAACCACCGACTTTTATTGGGGTCACTCAAGGGAAGAGGAACGAGGGTTACTTATATGAATGTGTCTGACCCAGGCAGTGGTGAAGCGTTACTGACAAGCGAGAGCTTGTGAAAGCTACACTCCTGGGGCTCCCCACACAGCCTGCAGGCAGCTCCACCCGAGAGGATCTTCCCCCTGTTTACTGCTTATGTAAGTCCTGGAAGAATCTTGTTCCATTAGCCTTCTTACTCGGGAAGTTCTGTAAGATTCCAGAGTCTTGTGAGTCTCCATGCTCCTGAGAGGAAATGTTTGAATTCAGAGGACATAGCTATACAACACTCCACCTCTTCTGCCTGGTACCTTCTACGGGGCTCCCTCTGCCTTGGCGGGGGTGCGTTGATGTCTGACTAATGTGTCTCTCCCACTAATGGCCGAGAACTGGGGCCTCTATGCAGCAGTTTCCAGCAAGTGGTTATTAATCTTCACAGTAACCACTGCCCACTGAAGAAAACAAGTTCTCCCCCACAACCCAGACTGTCAGCAGCTGTCTGTGGGTATGAACGGACTTGTCTGGAAGGCGGTCTTAGACCTGAAGACAGTGGCCTCCTCTCTAGGGCCTGTGATCTCTGCAGCCGCAGGTTCTTGCCTTCATTTGAAGTGCCACATGTAAGTTCCCTCCATGGAGTGGATCTTCATTTCAGTTGGAAAACAGTTGGTTGCACTCACAATGCTCATGCCACTATTGTCCCAGTAGGCACACCTCGCCTGCCTGGCGTGTTGATAGCATGCCATGCAGGGATCACTGCCATGGGATGTCTGTAAATCTGTTCCTGAGGGACTCTGTTACTCAGCCTGGCTTGGGACTAAGAGGGAGAAGGGTCACACTGCTGCCTGTTGTGCCTGCCACTTGAGCCAAGTCCCCAGGTCTGAGAACGGTCTCTGGGCAGATGCCAGGCCAAAGCTATTGCCTTGCTGTATTAGTCAGGGTTCTCTAGAGTCACAGAACTTATGGATAGTCTCTATATATTAAAGGAATTTATTGATGACTTACAGTCTGCAGTCTAATTCCAAACAATGGTTCAGTAGTAGCTGTGAATGGAAGTCCAAGGATCTAGCAATTACTCAGTCCCACACGGCAAGCAGATGAAGGAGTGAGAGCTAGTCTTCCTTCTTCCAGTGTCCTTATATGATCTCCAGCAGAAGGTGTAGCCCAGATTAAAGGTGTGTGCCATCATACCTTTAATCCCAGATGACCTTGAACTCGGAGATCTCTCTGTCTTAATCTTCTGGAATCCATAGCCACCATGCTTCAAGATCTCCATACCAAGATCCAGATCAGAAACTTCTATCTCCCAGCCTCAAGGTTAGGGTCACTGGTGAACCTTCCAATTCCGGATTGTAGTTCATTCCAAATATAGTCAAGTTGACAACCAGGGATAGCCACTACACTTGCCATTGGCTATAATTGCTTCCTGACAAGGTCCTGGGTGAACAATCACTCCTAGAAATGGTGCACAGTGTACCTGGAGGAAATAGCTACCTCGGTAGCCCCACTAACTCGTTGGTTGCCTGTTACTTGGGCTATAGCATCTTTCAGGGTCCTCGTGGCACATTTGACTCTGTCAACTTTTTCTCCTGAGAACTTGGCTTGACACAAATCTTTGAGTGACTCCAATGAGTCCTCTGTCTGGCTTCCCATCTCCATTCCCTTGGATTGCCTTGGCGCTTGGTTCCATGATGAATCTGTCTGAGATCCATCCATCTCATGGCAATCGACTACGGGGCCTAGCAAAGCCACTAAAGCTCAGAACAGCTGCAAGGCCCCTGATGAATTAACGTCTTCATTTTTTTCAATTGATTTATTCACGTATTTTATGTATGTGAACACTCTGCCTTAATGCACATCAGAAGAGGGAATCAGATCCCATTACAGATAGTTGTAAGCCACCATGTGGTTGCCGGGGATTGAGCTCAGAACCTCTGGAAGAGCAGCCAATGCTCCTAACCGCTGGGCCATCTCTCCAGCTCTAACTTCTTCATTTTTAATATAGGGTTTTTATTTATTCTTCTAGCACTTCATACACATAGACAACACAATTTAATTATACTCACCCCTCTAAACTTCAGGATGCCCCCATGACTTCATCAACTTCATGGTCCTTCCCCCCTTTCTTTAAATAAAAAGGAACCCGCTGTGTCTAACTAGTGTTCCCATATGAATGTGGCATCCAGGGCCTATGACCAACCTACCAAGGGCCACACCCCTAAAGAAAACTCTTCGTTCCTTAGCAGCCATCAGTCAGTCACCCCTCAGGGAGGGATGGAGGTCCATGAGCACGTCCCCATCCATGCTGTGCAGTTGACTGGCCTGATCTTGCACAGTCCTATGAACACAACCACAGCTGCCATGAGTGTGGGTCTTGACATGTCCAGATGACATTTGTTTCCTCTGCTCCCCCTAACCTTGGGTTCCCATGGTCTTTCTACCCTCTCTTCCGTGCCACTAACTTCTTTGTTGGCTTTCCTATGAACACAGCCCCATCCAGAACACCATCCCTGGAACCCTCAGTTCCCTAGGTACTATCTGCCCTTCTTCTGCCATCTAGTCCCAGAGAGGAACTCAAATAGACTCCCGTGGGAACCTCAGTTGGCAGTACCTGAGCGTCCCTAATGGCTCCCATGGACCTGTCCATCAGGGACCGATTTCCTTTGCACTGTCTCCGATTCTCCAGCTCTTGTCTGAGGAGTGATGATACGGTACTCCGATCTTCCACTCCCGAGGCACTCAGAGTGTAGCCCCGTGTGCCTCCCTGTCCTGCAGAGTCTCAGGCCAGCCTGTGAGAAGCTCTCATTTCATTGTGGTTATGAGCCATTAAAGACTGAACCATCTCTCCATCTCTCCACCTTTCATTTCTCTTTAAAAAGCCTTCCCCAGCTTTAGCAGTTGAGATGGAGAGCAGTCCCTGACTGTCCTACGTTCCCTGGGCACCCTCACACAGGCAAAACCACGGACTCTCCTTCTATGTTAAAGGTCAGGTCTGAGGCACAGCTTCTGGTACACATGCCTCGAACTCTCCCCCCACCCCCGTCCTGTTTTCCCCATGGGCTTCTAGTTCTTGAATCCCAGGAGTGATCTTGAGCATGGATGCATCTTAAGCTCCCTTTCCCTCTGCTGTGGGAAATGGCAAGCTGACACCTTCATCATCTCCCCCCCCCCTCTCTCTCTCTTCCTGCCAGACTAATCTGACTCTTCTGCAAGTCGTCCTCTCATGCATCCTGCCTTCTGTGGTTCTGTGGCATCTCCTTTCCCTGAAGACAGCATGGCTTCATTGCATGTCTTATTGCCCACAGCTGGGGCCGTGCAACTGTTAGCAGAACCTGTGTGCAATTCTGTCCCATATGTCTAATTCCAATGAGTTCTATATCTCCAGACACTTGGAGGGGGCGCTCTGTACTCTCTTGGTGGGCCCCATTCATTAAGGAAGCATGTCACCCAGTTACATGGAAGAAGGTGGCCACCCTTGGATTGGCCCCTAAGAACATGCCACATTCAGGCTTCTCAGTATTGGTAGCCTGTCTTATCATCCACAGCAGACAGCATGCCCTGTACTGGATGGGAACAGGTATTTGCATCAAGATTGTCCTGTGGGTGCTCCTGTCTCAGACAGACCAGCCTCAGTTGCACATCCCACAGTGACCTACACCAGGGGCTGTGCAGCTGCTCTTCACAGAGGATCACTGGTTCTGATAGTATCTGGGTGCCTGTGGTACTACGTGACACCCTGGGAAGATGTGAAGAACCACCCAGAGAGGGCACTGACAATAGACCAAAGAAATGATTCTACCTAAGTTTAGCTTGGGGAATCAGTGGGTTTATTTGGACCTCCTACAGGAGCATATGGGGGTCTAGCAGTTGTTAAAAAAAACCCACCCCAGCATGGTGGTGACACACAAAGCTTCTGGAGCTCTCTACCCAAACTGTAGGCAGCTCCTATGAAGAGTTTCTCTCCTACTCAATAGTTGACTGCTTCCTGAATCTTGTAGGTTTTGTGAGCTTCCTGAGGCTTATGAGTTTCTTAGGGCTTGCAAGCCTCTCTCCTCTCTCAAGTGGGTAATGTTGCCATTTAAATTGTTGCACAGGGGCTGCCTCAACCCTGTGGCTCTTATCCTTCCAGAAGGTCAGGAATCTCACTAGTTACTCTAGAAGGACATGGTTGCTGTGGACTGAGCTCAGCAGGGAGAAAGGAACTCCTTTCTGTGCCCCTAGCCCAGCACATCCACCCATGGCTGTTACCCTACCAGAGTTCTTCCAAAGCACACATGTCTGAGTCCATAGGCCTGGAGACATGGCTCTGAGGTTGAGTACTGACCACTGTGACAGAGGACCCAGGTTTGGTTCCCAGCACCCACATGGTGGCTCACAACCATCTGTAACTCTGATTCTAGGAGTGTGATGCTCTTTTCTTGCTTCTCCAGGCACTGCATACATGTTATGCACAGACATACATGCAGGCAAATCACCCGTGGACACAAAATAAAAATAAATCTTAAAAAAAAAAACAAAAACAGCTGGGCGTGGTGGCGCATGCCTTTAATCCCAGCACTTGAGAGGCAGAGGCAGGTGGATTTCTGAGTTCGAGGCCAGCCTGGTCTACAGAGTAAGTTCCAGGACAGCCAGGGCTACACAGAGAAACCCTGTCTTGAAAAAAAAAAAAAAACAAACCAAAAACAAACCCAATAACTATGTCCCAGGAGTCAAGCACATTCCTGATCTTAGCCCACTGCCACGGGTCCAGCTTTGACTTTTGACTTCCTCCAAACCCCAGGTACAGACGGGAAGTGTTCAAGAGCAGGGAGACACGGTAGAGATGGTGTCTGAGGAAAGACTTGTAATCATTAAAGCCACACCATCTCCTGTTTCCCACCCTGCAGGCCTCACACCCCTCAGACATCTGGTCTTGTGGTCACTTAGCAGCAGAGTGTGCCCTGGTGGGGAAGTCCCCAGGGAGCCTGCCAGGCAGCAGGGCCAGAGGCAGGAAGTGTTAGACTTCTTCACAGATTGATGGCATGGCTTTCTCAGAAGCCATCACGCAGAACATTAGAGGCAACTCAGAAAGGATTGAATTCTGTAAGAGAAGCCTCCGTGATGGGAAGTGCCCTGCTACAGGGGGACACGGTGGCGGTGGCGCTTGGCTGGAGCCGTAGGTGACCATGTTCAGTCAGGCGTGACGTTTATTTACTTGTTCATTCATTCACCCATTTGTTCCTTTGCATGTCTAATGAACACCCAAGTCCTACAGCCTGTGCTACAAAGAATGCTGACACACAAGTCGGAGATGGACTCAGAGAGCGACAGAGCCCTTTGGTCTTGGGAAAGGTTTTCTTCCAGAACTGAGCAGGCTTGATCAGGTTCACTGACCGCGCCCTTGCTTATGAGACTTGAGCCCTTCCTAAAACCTTCCCAGGTAGCGTGATACAACATAAAGCAGATCCTGGGAACCGGGCACAGACCACAGTGAAGGGCTCAGCCTCTGAATTCATGGGTCAAGTCGGGATCCTTCAGCCTTCTGCTCACTGGCTGTGGGATCAGGGCCATAGGCCTGGCATTAGAGTCACGGGGAAGTTTGGAGATAATAAACTCCTGGTCCATCAAGGGGGATAAATCCAGGAAGGGAATGGAAGAGTCTGACAGAATAGCCAGGGAGACCTGTGACAATTTGGTGCAGTGTGATAAACTGTTTCCAAACCATGTACGTACACACACACACACACACACACACATACCCCATTTGCTATGAGCCCATCCTAGCAGGAAGCAGCAATTCTGTTCTAGAAGCCACCTGAGCCCCGTGCTCCCGAGTGAGGGTAGTGGGGCCCTGACTGCAGGTGACGGGGTATTGAGCTGCCTTCCTGCAGGCGTGTCACACGGGCTTCTCATAATGTCAGCTGGCGCTGGGAAATGGACCAGGCGTGATTTCCAGCTAAATGAAATACTTCAGGGCCATCAGCTAAACGGATGATACTGTCGGGAAAATCCCCTGCGTGTTGTGTCAGACAGGCCGTGGGACCTGCAAAGCTGATGTTTTCTGTCCCCATCGGGTGATGATTCATCGCCTGGCCCAGCTCCTCAGACCCTCTGGCTATGAGGATCCAAGCTGCATGTCTGTGTGTGCCTGCTGGGGGAGGCAGAGGCCTAATCCCTTCCTGCACTCCCTGTCTTCCCTTTCCCGTTCCGGGCTCCTTTCCTTTGCCCTGTCAATGGCAGGCTAAGGCACCTTTTAGACCATGTCCTTGCATGTCCTTTCGAGTCCCACTTCATGCCCCCACTTTGAGATAGTATCTGGGCCTGGGTGGAGGTGAACTTGCATCTGTTTGGTTGTGAATGCTGACCCTCCCAGAGGAGCCTTCTCCTGTGCTCCAGGGGCCATGCCGTCACATGGGCCACCTCATGGCTCCTTGCACAACACGCCCCTCCGTCTTCAGCAGTGTCCCATCCATGTGTTGACTTTCTTGCCTCGCAGGCTGACTGTGTCTCCAATCCTGGTTCCCATGTTCTCTCCTCCTAAGCCCAGCTTCCCCCTCTTCTTGGTGTCTTGCCTGCCTAGGAGCAGCCGAGAGAGTCCTGCACACACTCTCTGCAGTGCTGAGAACTCTTTTCTCTGAATCTCCTTCCCTTGCTGAGGAGGGCACCTCCTTTATCCCCAGCCCCACAAGCCACCCCTTGGTACATCTTAACATGAGCCAAAATTTGGGGATCTGCTGCCCCTTCATGATCTAACGACTTGAATATTTCTCCAAGTATGTGCCAGGCTGTCATGGCAAAGAGGAGCTAGTTTCTGACCTTGCTAGGCTTACAGCCCAAAGAGGAAGGATATTGCAACAGGGTAGTGTGTGTATATATATGTGTGTGTCCGTGTGCCTGTCTGTGCCTGTGCCTACTCATGCATGTAAGAGTGTGTGCATACGTGCATGCCTGTTTGCATACATGTGCACATACATGCCTGTGCCTATATGGGTGAGTCTCTGTGCTTTAGGAGTGGATGCTAGACAGGGAGAGCAAGTCTGCTTGGGAAACACATACTGTGTCATCATGAGGTCAAGAAGACTTCATGGAGGAAGTAACTCTTAACTTTGTGACCAGATATAAGTAATTGTGGCTTATAAATCAGGCTTATAGGATATTAGCCAAGGATTATGGCTCACTAACTGTCACTGTCCCAAAATGCACAGGGAGTTGCTGGGGTTACAGGGAAGGAACTATCCCAAATAAATGGTAATGAAAAGTGACAGCAGTAAGTACTCCTTCTGTGGATTCCTGGGTGCTTGGGTTCTGCGGGGCCAAGCTTTGCTAAGAACCCTTCCTGGCGTGCAATAACTCTCAGCTCCCCAAGAATAAGGAGATTAGAAGCTCCCTCTCTCGGCATTCACGTGGCTCATGAATATGCAAGGCAACTTCCTTTTAATCTCAAATTTTATTTTATTAGATGCATTTAACTTTATTAGATCGCAGTTTTCCGCTCGCATCTGTGGGAGATTTAATGAAGGCACCATCCCATCTTCTGGCCTCTGTTAAGGAGTTGGGTGGAAGATTGCCCAATGGCCTGGTCAGCCCCGAGGGTCAGAGAGCTTGTGAGTACTTGATGATTACAGCACATTTATAACCACAGTCACTCCCTCGAACAGTCACTACAGATGCATGGCTGTGTGCCCCACTGCACCTCAGCAGGGTCTTCTCTCACCTCGCTGGAAACAGGAGGCGGGAGCCTGTCACAGGAGCCTTTGGGTCCTCCAGAGCTGGTTTGATTATAGGTGAGGCTGTAAGCTTAGCTGGAAATAGAGTGGCAGTTTAAGGTCAGGCTGTGAACAAGCTGTCAATGAACTTGGCAAGCCTGGACTAGCTGGCCAGGGTGCATGAGCCCTGCCCTGTCCCAGGCAGCGCCGTCATTGGGTGGCTCAGCTTCTACTCAAAAGGAAGAGGAGACATCGAGAACTGGCCAAATCGGAGTGGGTTGTCTTCGCGCACACACAGAAATCCAAGATAGAAACAGATTTCTAAAACTATTTTCACTTGCTAAAATTAAGGGTTTTTTACAGGAAATCTGCTGTGTACTGGCTTTATTTTTAAACAGCATCATCATTTTGGAGATGTGTACCAGATCTGAGACTCTTTGTGCCTGCAGGATGGCAGAGTGTAGATGCTGAGCTGGGGTCAGCTGGTTATCAAGGGCAAGGCAGGAGACCAGTCCACCCTCTCACCGTGGGAGTCTTTAAAAATGGCAGGTGTCTTTGCCCAGCCCTCTGCCAGGGCCCTGTATGGTAGTGTCTCCTGGATGGACCGGTGGCATCTTGCCTCACTGCTGTGGCCTCTGAATGGCAGAAAGCTTGGTGACCTGACCCAGCCTCCTTGAACCAGAATCTCCCTGCCTGAGGCAAGCAGGATGGAAGCAAGTCTACTAAAGCAAAGGGAGCCTGCTGGACTGGGCAGCACACGGAGGCAGGCCATGGTCCCCTCCCTCCCCGTCTCCCATAGGACTCCTCTGTTACTCCTTCCCCACATCAGTGTCCTGGGGACTTGTCTGACACTAGCAAGCAGCAGGGTTAGTCTTTTAAACTGGGTGTGTGCGGTCTGTGGTGACTGGGTAAAGTGCCCGCTGTGTAAACATGAGGACACCAATTTGATCCCCAGCACCCACATAAAAGTCAGACATGACAGTGTGTATATGAACCCTCAGGTCTGGGGAGGTGGAGACAGGAGGATCCCTGAGACCAGCCAATCTAGATGAAGTGGTAAGCTTCAGGTTCATGGAGAGAGTCTGTCTCAAAAATAAGGTGGAGAGCAATGGAGAAAGATACCTGACATTGACCTCTGACCTCCACATGGGTACTCAGGTTAATGTGGTCCCCCTACACACACACACACACACACACACACACACACACACACATGCATGCACATACACACCCACAAATGCACACAGACACACATGCACACACATACACACAGGGACATACACAATCACACACAGACACACATGCACGTATACACACACAGGGACACACATGCACAGACACACACTCACACATACACAGACACCACACACACACACACACACACACACACACACATGCACTCCTTAGAAACATCTATTTGAAAGCATTGGGTTTATGGAGCTTGGACTTGTCTGTCTTGGGGGAGTGGTCCTAAGAATATGTGAGCATGTCCAGTCACCCGTAAGGAGTGGTAAGGTGGGCACCCCAGGCAAGGTTGATGTTAATGAGAAGTGAGAAGCATCCTGGGTTTTAATGACAAGAGGGGAACAGAAACTGTCCTAGGACTCTGGAGTTAAAGACTCCATGGAAACTGGGTATGTCCCAGGACTAACAGCAGGCTGTCCCAGCCTCACGTCTCTGTGTCTGTCTCCTCTCGGAAAGAGGCTGCAGGCACAGAACCACATACTCCCCCTCATCTATGAGTTCTCAGAGCAGCACTCTCAATTTGGAAGTCTGGTACCCACTACCTCCAATGATAGCTGAGCATCCTTCCTGGAAGGAGGTGGTTGAGGAGCCTGCCTTCTTCCAGACCCAGCCTTCTCTGTGGATGCTGGAGTTCCAATCAAGCTATCTCTCCATCCTAGCAGGAGCAACGTGTCTGTATTCCCTGTCAGACATTAGGCTGTGCTCAGTGTTTCTCTATCTCCCTGTGCTTCCATACCGGTGCAGCAGCCTCTGTCCTTCCTGAGGAGGTTGACTGAAGCAGTTTGGTTATATGAGCCCAACACATGCATGCTAAACTGCTCATTTGTGGGGCAGTATTCCTGCATGCTGTCTTGCTCTCCTCAAGTGGGAGCAATAGTCCACTATAACAAGGGCGTTGAGAGAAGTGGCCAGTGACTGTAGAAACCTGGTGGTTCTCTTTGCTCCAAGACCATCTGCTGCTTGGGGATTGGATCTCCCATTCCCTGGGAGCCCCAGCCCTTGTCTGACAACCCTTGCCCTGTGTCTGGCTTACAGTGGACTCTAAGGGAGACTGCTGGCTGCCAGGGAAGAAAGGCCCGAGGTGAGCCTATGCTGGGAATGCTCTGTTCCTGACACCTGCCTGAGGTCACCTGCCTGAGGTCATCCTGGTTGGGCTCTTTGTTCCTCCTTTCAGCCACCCAGATCCCTTGGCAATAAAGCATCGCTTTCTATTAAATGATGTGTCTGACATTTACCAAATTTTTATGTGACAATTTAGAAGGATCCGGTTGCATTAAACAGCCTTATTAATATTGCAGTAACATGATTAGGGGAACATCATAGCTGTTAGACCATGAGGCTCTGATTTATGAGCTCTGGAGAGAGGAGGTGCTGAGGTCTCTGTGGACCAAACACCTGCAGCTCGAGTCTCGCCATAACTAATAAAAGTCAGGGGCGGGTCCAGAGGGTGCTACAGAATGGGGCTGCCATCCCGGCTCTTAGCTTCTGGAAAAGGCCATGTGGTCAAAATGCATTCCTGGGATCAGACCTCCCTATCCAGGATAATGCTAGGGCCACCATGACAGCTATGTAAACTTTTGAAACCATCCTCCTCTCTGGATCCGTCTTTGAGAGGAATGAGGGCATGTTATCTCTTACCCATGAGTCAATGCAAAAATCAGGCAGGGTCCATACAGTTCCTAACATATACCAGCTAGCACCTGCCAGTCCTTTTGGGATACAGGTCACCTCCAGATCCACCAGAGATGTTTTTGAAGTCATGACACTCTCACGAGTCATTTAGAAGGTGGAGATAAAGGGATGACATCACAGTCAAAATTTCCTCTCTCCTGGGCAGGCAGGCACAGTACCTATTCTAGCATAAAGAGAGAATGAAGAGAGAGCCAGGCTGGGGTAGCAGGTCGTGCCACAGGGTGTGTGTGTGGGGGGGGAGTGTCAGAGAAGTGATGCTTCGCTTCATGGAGGGGAGAGGAAGAGCTAGTGACTGTAGGAGACAGGCCTTGGAGAACCAACCAAACAGGACTTGGGGCTTTGGCCAGGGGTTGAAGTAAAAACGGATGGACTCCTAGTGCTCTTGGGTTTATATGACACTATGCACAGGGACACTAAGGCATGATCTGCTGGCAGTAGGGATGGGTGGGTCACAGGGCTTCAAGACATGCCAGGCAAGGGTGGGGATCTAAGCTGAGGCCAGATGGGGAGGCTTGACCCACTGGCCCAAAGATGACCCCCTCACAGAACCATTAAAGGTGAATGTGTAGGCAGTGCCAAGAAGGCCACCCTGGAGGGGACAGGTGGAGGCAACCCAGAAGAAGGCCCCTACAGGTTTCAGGAGGAAGGATGAAGATGTCCCCAGAACAGTGAGAATGTGTTAGAAGAGATGCTTTCTGCTACCAAACCCTGCCTCTGCCAGGCACCAGCAATTCCTCCACATTGTGTGACACCCCCTTGGTCTGTGGGCTGTCATAGTACAGGGTCCTGGGCTCAGGGACCAGAGAAGACATAGTACAAGAGCCTGAGGCAAGAAACTAAAGCTTGTGATAGGAACTGATGGGCCAGAGGGATCCTGTGCTATTGGGTGGTGGTCAAGGAAGGAGACTAGAAGACCAAGTAGGGGCAGACCTAGGAGGTGGGATGGGGGGAGCCGACCAGACAAGGAGGGGCAGGGCATAGGGGAACAGACCAGACAAGGAGGCAGGACTCAACTGGGCCCTGCTTAAAGGGGCAGCTTTGCAATTACAGCGCATACTCCACTTTCTCTTATTATAAAACAGAACAGTATATGTTCATTACAGACATGCTGAGGCTGAAGAGATGGCTCAGAGGTTAAGAGAACTCACTTGCTGCTTTGGCAAAGGGGCCAGGTTTGGATCCCAGCACCCATGTCAGATAGCTCAAAACCATCTATAACTCAAGCCAGCTCCAGGGAATCTGATGCCCTCTTCTGGCCGCCCACACACAGGTGGCACACACTCAGACCGACACACAGTCTTTGCACATGAATAAAAATAACAAAAATAAATCTTTGAAAAAAAATGGGTGCAGGTTGATACAAGGAAGGAAATCGGTGGTGCTTGAGCTCCAGACACAGACTGCGACAGACAGTGAGATCCGATGAGTCTTGTCAGATAGGTCTTTGGGGTGTTGTGAGAGCCTGGTTGGGGCCCCCAAACTCTAAAGAACTCTTTAAGATCCAAGTGGAGAATCAACAGGACTACTTTGACCTCACAAGTCCATTTGGGGGTTTATGGCTCTGAAGCAGTAGGGTCAAGACTGCTGAGGTATGTGATCCTACAGACCCCTCCAGAGCTGATGCTGGGCACCTGGAATGAAGGGCTCTGTGGTCCCCCACCAAGGGAAAGTGCTATCTTCCCTGGCTTTCCTCTTAGCCCTGAAGTGTGTGTCTTAGTTAGGTTTTACCGCCGTGAGCAGACACCATGACCAAGGCAACTCTTATAAGGACAATGTTTATTTGGGGCTGGCTTCCAGGTTCAGAGGGTCAGTCCATTATCATCAAAGTGGGAACATGGCAGCATCCAGGCAGGCATGGTGCAGGAGAAGTTGAGAGGTCTACATCTTCATCTGCAGGTTGCTAGTAGAAGACTGGCTTCCAGGCAGCTAGGATGAAGGTCTTTTTTTTTTTTCTTTTTAAAGATGTATTTATTTTTATTTACATGAGTACACTGTAGCTATCTTCAGACACACTAGAAGAGGGCATTGGATCCCATTACAGATGGTTGTAAGCCACCATGTGGTTGCTGGGTATTGAACTCAGGACCCCTGGAAGAACAGTCAGTACTCTTAACCACTGAGCCATCTCTACAGGATGAGGGTCTTAAAACCCATCTCACACCTACTCCAACGGGGACACACCTTCTAATAGTGTCACTCCCTGAGCGGAGCATATACAAACCATCACGGTATATGAAACTATTTGTTGGAGGCTGCAGTTGCCAGAACCTTCCTGGAAAACCAACAAGGTCCATAACTGAGCACTGAGGACACACAAGCAGGCATAGGGAGGGAAATGAGGACTGAAGTCAGAGGGGACGAGAGAAGAAAAGATCTGTGTGTGAGCAGGCAGTCCCCAGCCTGGGCATGCTTCTTTGGCCCTTGATTTTTAAGGATCCCAGGCCTCAGAACATCCCCCTCCTCACCTTTATACTCTGTTTCTATCTCATCAGCTGCTATTCCGGGCAACCCATTCTACAGTTTTCTCAAGGCAGAGCTTCCTTTGCAGAAAAGCTCCTGGCTTGTTGGGACGTGACCCAAGTCTGCCCATCAGTCTCATGTAAACACATCATTCCCATTCTGTCTTAACCCTTCAGTGCTTGCTCACCAGGGGTAGCTGTCTCTCAGGCAGGAGGGCATTGCCATTGGAAGGGCTGAATCAGAGTCTCCTGTGAATGGAGGTCACCACTCAGGGCTCTCATGCTTGGGAGCTCAAGCCCAAAAGATCCAGGAGAGGTAACGGGCAGCTAGGATGACTTCTGGTGTCAGCCACAGCCTCTGGTAACAAGGTCAGATGGGGAGGAACTGGTGCCGATGGCTCCCCCAAGATGTGATCATTTGAGCCTCCAAGTCCTGTTATGGAGCTTTTCTTGTAGAAGAGCTTTCTTCCTGACTACCACATGACTTAGCTCTATGCCCACCGCTGGTCGAACACCATGGACCAAGGGACCCTTAGGAGCCTGGGACGGGGTCATGGTTGAAATTGTAAGAAAGGAAGCAGATCCAGTCTCACACATCTAAGGGCTCCCAACCTGGGGGGTGCAGTCAAGTCCACACAATGAAGCCAATAGAGTCTCTCTCATGAGCAGATCAAGGCAACATACTCCCTCTGGGCTGGGTATGAAGCTATAAATAGGCAGGTCTTAGAGGCAGAATGGGCAGGAGGGGGCAGGAAGCAGAGGTGTCGGCCCAGATATGAGTTCTAAGTCATGATATGGGTTGGGCAGCCAGACAGGATTCTCTTCTGCATCGTGCAGACCCGTGCAGGTCAGCTGCACACCACAGCCCCATATGTCACCTAGAGACACTTGGTACGCACTCTCTGTGGTGGGTCTTCTTCTGGAGAGACGAGCAGCTGCTTTGAGCTCAGAGTGAAGATCTCTCTCTCTCTTCATGGCAACTCTAGGGCCAGGAGCAATCCTGCTTTGCCAAACGTGGTGGTGGAGACGCATGGCCTGGCAGGGCGGACTTGCCATGCAGAGGCCGAGTCCCCTTCTGCTCCCAAATGGAGGTGAGCCCATCTGAGGGCAGGGCCAGAGCGACTCCTGCTCTGAGCTCATGTGTTTCCTGCCCCAGGAGCCTCACTCTAAGCCCTTGGTTACCTCACCTACAGGACTGGAACAGCCAGTGCAGTCAGCCTCCAGGTATAGACATGGTTCATTAGAGCTCTGCCTGCTGTAGCAGAGCAAGGCCCAGGGGAAGCTATGGGTGTGGTGCTATGCCACGTTGTGGGATTTTTACCTGGACAGGACTGGGGCTCCTATGCTCACTGCCTGGAGAAGCCACCACCCACCTTCCATCCTTCCTGATCAGTTTGCAACCAGAATGTGGCTCTTTTGCCAGAATGAATTTTTATGGTCTGCACTAAAGCTTAAAAAAATAGTTAAAAACAATTTCTGCCTCAACGCCTAGAATTCCCACTGTGACTCATCTTCCTCACTGGCTTTTATGAATCTTCTTTGTTCATGGTCCTCATTCCTCCCTAGAGTACAATCCCCTGGGGCCTAAGGCAGGCTCCACGGTCCCGGCTTGCCTGGGTGCCCGGTGTTTAGGGTGAAAGGGGCCCAATGTTTACAGTGGTTCCTGGCTCTCCCTAGAAGAAAATTCCGTGTGATGTTTACACAGCAATCCCTTTACAGTATCCTCTCCTTGCCCATCTTTCTTTTAATAGTTATGGATTATGGAAAAGAAGAACAAAGCCCATTAAGAGGTTCCCCTACATTTGATTTGAGGAAGTTTTCATCGGAACGGCTCCATTTATTGGCCTTTAGCGGGCCTCCTTAGTCCCTTCTCGCACAATGAATATTGCCGTGTCTCCTTGAGAAAAATTGATTTCAACCAGGAAGGAGAATCGCAAGCTCCCTCCTCCTTCTTCTCGTCTTCTCTTTTTAATTTTTTTTCCTCCCACGGAGAGAGAATTTATCTCTTAGGTAGGTGGGGGGAAGCAGGAATAATTGGACCAGAGGCTAATTCCCCGAGATTCATTGTCTCGAAAGCTCCCAACAGAGTGTGGGAAGCTTGCCTTGAATTGCGTGCTAATGATAAATGACAACTTCAACAGACCCTCACATTGAGATGTTTAGTCCTTCCTGCGAGGAGATGACACATTAATTTTCTCCCAGATTTACATTGGATTATTAATAAAATATCGGCGGTGGGATGTGACAGGTGAGGGTCCGTGGGAGCGCCAGGGCCCCACCAAGGAGGTACGGGCTTGGCCAGATCAGACGCGCTGGGTTAGAGCATGAAGCAAACTCTGGGTGGCATTTGAATGATGTTCCTGTTGCCCTGTGGGGCTGGGGACTCCGAGCCTGGGCTGCACCGAGCTTCAGGACTAGAAAGTTCTTTTCCTTTGCAACGGTTTGCATCTGAAATTGTGTGGCTGATGTTTCCTGTCCTCTCTGCTCCTTTTGTTTGACCAAATTCTCCAAACACCGAGTCATGTTTTCTGTTCCTTTCTGTTCTTCATTATTTTTCTGTTCGGCAAGCATTTGTGAAGTACGCGTGCTGTTTACAAGTTAGACAGGGCGAGGAGGCCGAAGAACTAGCCTAGCCGAGTCCCAGATAGATGAGACAGATGTAATTCACACAGTGGGTGTGGCTCAAAGAGAAGACCTGCCGCTGAGCATGCAGAGGACTGCGGCTGCTCCAAAAGCCATCCTCCCTCCTCAAGCTCGTCTTCCAGCCTGAGCCAGTTCAAGGCCCATCCAGGCTACATTAGAACCCATTTCAGACATGCCAACTCCAGCCTCTCTTCTTCTCAACTCTTCCCTGCATGGATGAGAAGGATGGACAGAAGCCACGCCTACAGGAAGCTCTTTGCCTGCCCCTTGGGGGCGTGGCCATCTATTGTCTGGAGGGTGCCTGCTCTCTGCCTGAATATCAGGTGTTTGTTTGTTTTTGCTTATTTTTGTTTGTTTTTGTTTTTGTTTTTGTTTTGCTTTTTCTAGACAGGGTTTCTCTGTGTAGCCCTGGCTGTCCTGGAACTCACTCTGTAGACCAGGTTGGCCTTGAACTCAGAAATCTGCCTGGCTCTGCCTCCTGAGTGCTGGGATTAAAGGCATGAGCCACCACTGCCTGGCGTCAGTTTTTTGTTTTTTTTTTCAGAGTATTGTTACCAGGGAAAGTGAAGCTCCATTTTGGCATTCGTAAGTCTCATTAATAAAAAGAATTTCGGAACGGACCAAAAGGAAGCACAGGGACAATTTTTCTAGCATTTAAGAGAAATTAGCGGGGTCGGTGACAGATCCCTGAAGTTGTCAGGAGGAATGTGGCAAAGATCACACTTCCCAAGTTAGGCACTGAATAAAATAGATAGCAGTGAGAGAAAGCACCCCAAGAATGGAAGGGGGCTGGAGAAGGCCTCAAGCATCGGGCCAACGGCTTTGTTTTGCGCATGCGCTGACAGCTTGCCTCTGCACAGTGGCTTCTTCTGCTTACTAACCTTCAGTCCCTACTCCCTGTGTGTCACAGCCTACGGATCGTATAAGCCCTACTCTACCCCAAACTGCCTCTGTTGGGTTAATTTCGGTCACCTGGTTTGTGTCACACTCGGATTAAAATTCAAAGACCTGGCTGTACCCTCCTTGCAGTTTGTGGTTTGATCGACCTTGTTGATTCGACTCTTTCATCACCGAGAATTAACCCCACCCCCTTGGGCCTGGCTGGCTCCATTGTCCACTCTAGCTCATGCCCTTCCTGCCTGCCCTCCACCAGGTGAGGCATGGTCCCCAAGCCGCTAAGACTTGGCTCTGTCTCAGTGACAAACCTCTGTCCAGACTGGGATCGGTCTCCAGGCTGCCCATCTCTCTCTACCTACTTCTAGCAGTCAGCAAGCATGCCAGTTCACTGTGGAATTCCTTCCCATCTTTGTCCCAGAAGCCTGCAAGCTGTGCAGACAAGGAGGTAGCGCCCAGAGTACCCCACCTGAGTGCCTGGTCTGTAACATCTGCTCAGTAAACATTAACCAAATAAATCACCAGGTGTCATCATAAAAGTTTTAGAGGGCCTTGTGGGAGCTCCAGGCATGAGGCATTAGTGAGTCCTTACAGACCCACTCTAGACTGACTCCTGGTCATTTCCATCCCCAAGAACACATAACCCTTTCACCCCGTGACCTCTGACATCAATTTCGATGAACAAAACTGTGGTTAGCAGCCTGCATTTAAAGATCCTCGGGAAACGCATTTCCATTGTGGAGTTCTGAAAGCCCTTCATACTCTGGCTTACTGTCCCTACGAAGCCATCTGGGCCTTACAGAGGGGCACCTGGCACCCCTAGCACGAAGATCTCTTTCCCCAAAGCTGTCCTGTGATGGTCTCTTTGCAGGCATTCACAGAGATCAGGCAAGATGGGCAGAGCAGACCCCATGCTGCTGGATGATGCTATCAGCTGTGTCTTCTCTGATTTAGAGAAAGGAAAAACCCCTACCAGACGAAGCTGTTGGGGCAGCAGCTTCCTGAGACCTATTGGTCTCCCATGTCAGGAGCCGGTACTGCCGGGTGTTCCTGGCTCCTTGGCGGGCTCCGGAGCTTCTGAATCTACTGGGTCGTTTATTGTCTGATAAGAAAGGCTCTTTTACGATTTTCAATTTGCCCTTATTTTAATGAAAAGAAGCTGGGGCTGGACCGCCCAAGAAGGAGCTAATCAAATCAAGCAAATTGGCGTTCCCTTCTCCTCAGCCTTGTTATTTCTATGGCTCCTGTTAGAATTTATTATAGAAAGCAATTGGTTTTCATATCTGGTGGATTGCAGCCTGGGGCAGACCTCATGGCTCCCCTTTGCCCATCAGTCTACAGATATCCCGGAGTTACCATGCCTGAATGGCCGTGACCAGCCTGCTTGCCTTTCCTTGCCCACCCCATCCCACCCCCAAATCACGAGGTCCCTATAAACAAGCCAGAGAGAAGATGCTTGGCTGCGGACTAATAAACCAGCCCCATGTCCTGTGAGATCTGAGCTGTCTCCGTGGCTTCTTGGGGTTCCGTCCGGCGCTCTGTCAACCTTGCTGTGTGTGCCAGCCATTTATCATGGCTCTCCCCGGGTCTGTGTGCAGACGAGATAAGCAGGGGAGATGTCCTTTACCAGACTTTTTCTCCTCCCCATCCTACAGCAGGAAGAACTGCAGCACCGATTTACGTCAGGCTCAGACAGCCTTTGCTGAGGCTTTGCGTGTGGCACTTCTCAACGGACATGTCACACTGACCAGAAAGTGCCTTGGTGGGAAATCCCACGAGTAGCTGGGGATTCCTAGCCGGGCCCCACAGAGAGGTACAATGCCCGCTTTATGTCCCTGGCCCTCACCTTATCAGCTGCGTGACTTTGGGACCATTTCTGTCCCTCTGTGGCCTCCTCCGTGTCTCCTCACGGAGGAGTCTGACACCAACCTGAAGTTACTGAAGGATGAAGATGGGAGCTGGTAGAGAGACTTTTCTGGCCTCTAGGACCAGACAAATGCTTAGTCAGTGACAGCTCTCCTTATTGTCATGGTTATCATTGACATTTTGGTCCAGGCCACCTGGTTCTAATGGTGCATGTAAATCAAGCTATTCATGGTGAAAAGATCAGGAGAGGCCCAGGTACATAAAGTACGTCTGCCTCAATTAAAGGTGACACTTTCCATTTTCTAACTGCCCTCTGGAGCAGAGATTTAGCACCGGCCTTGAGAATGGTATTGCGGTCTGGGCCCCGTCATGAGGCTGTGCTTTACTCTCGGGGTCACGGCTTGCCAGCGATGGAAATGCTCATGCTGCATTTTCCTGGACTAGGCCCACCTCCATGCCTCTGGCAGGAAGGACAGAGCCGGAGGCAAAGACAGCAGAGTGAACAGAGCCACTAAGATTTGTCTGGGGTTAGCTGGAGAAAGGGGAGTGCTTATCATGTGTAGAAGCCATCTGGACGTTGTTCAGAGTCCTACTATGTGTAAGAACATGTTGCTTTGAGGGGAAGTGTCAAAGACACACCTTAGGAGTGCAGTGGAGCAAGAACTGATCTCTGTTACCCAGAGCCATGCGGCGAGGGCGGCGGTGTGCAGGCTGGCCCACAAAGGAACAGAACGGTTCCTTCAGCAGCAGCTGGGCCTCACTGTCTGCAGAGACAACACTGATGGCTTTTGTTTGTTTTGGTTTTTGCTCTTTTTGAGATTCTGCAAATGATCACGTTGAAAATGAGGGATATAGGAGAGAGCCTCGATCCAGAGCTGCGTAGGTACATTGACTTCTGTCTAATATTGGAGAGTAGAAAGAATGTCTGGATATTGGATATCAGTGTGTGCCTCTGCGTGCTCGAATGTGTGTGTACACACGTGCATGTAACACACACACACACACACACACACACACACACACACACACGTATAAATGTATGGGCAGAGAGTCCAGAGGTCCATGCTGCGTGTCCTCTTCTGCCTTTGTCAATGATCTGTCACATTTGTGAGGCAGGGTCTGGAGGTTGCTGATTAGACTGGACAGGCTGACTAATGGGTTTTAGGGATCCACCTCTCTGCCCCCAACCCAGGCACCAGGATTACAGATGCCTGACACCATCGTTTTTTTACATGGGTGCTGGGGATTGAACTCAGGTCCTTGGGCTTTCTGGTAAGGACTTTGCTGACTAAGCAGCTACCCAGCTGCAGACTTCAGTTTTGAGGTTGAAATTAGTGTTGGATTCAGTTCCTGATTATTCCATAATTCTCCACCTTCCATGTATATGGGAAACCTCTCATGGACACAGCCTCTCTCTGATCAGTGCCTGTCCATCGTCTTCTGCCTTCCTTATTGTTTAGGGATGGTTCTTTTCATAATGCGTGTCCCAGCTGCACCCCCAGGATGCATCGCTATCTTGCTCTCTGTCTTCCTGCCATTGTTGTTGATGGAGAACCCACAGAAAAGGAACAAGCTTACAACTAGGGGCTGTCATGAGATGTACACTACATGCTGGGAGGGTGCTAGACAGCTTGCTCACGTCAGGTTCTCTGCAAGGAAGCAGAGGTGTTTATTCAAGGTGTGTAAGGAAGGGGCTGATCCCATGACAGTCACATCCCCTGTGGGACATTGCAAACATTTACAAGTGTAGACAACCCCCAGCCCTTCCTCCCACTGATGTTACTGTGACGTATAGCTCAGATGTACAATTTCATATATGTATATGTATATATATATATGTATAGACATGTATATATACATACATATACATACATACATATACAAATATATATTCATACAAATATGTGTGCTCACATATACACGTAAATACACATGCCTATACATGTATATACACACATATACACATCTATACATAGACACATACACGTACACACACACACACACACACACACACACACATATATATACTTATACATATACACATAAGAACATGTATACTCACATAAGTATATGTGTACACACTGTCTGGCCCATTCAATCCTCACCTTAGGAACACTCACTGCGGTTGATGGACTTGTTTCTGTCTGTCGTGATGTGTGTCCTGACTCCAGCTCACTCCTACTCTCTCTTGCTCTGTCTCAAAGAACTGGCTGAGAAGACAGACAATTTGTCCTCGAGTGTCCCTACACAGTGTCATTTAGGGAGTTCCTATCTCCTCTAGGGGACTGATAAAGTGGATGCTAGCTAAGCCATGAGGCCAGTTTTTAAGGTCTTCTATTTTAACAGTATTTTTATTTACTCTTTGAGAATTTCATACATATATGGTATGTTTTGACCATACATACCTGTCTCCCATTTCCCTGTCCCTTCCCAGATCCCTCCCCACCCCACCCCACACTCACACTTTATGTTCTCCCTCCTAGCTTTTTTGTCTTTGTTCAGTAGCAGAATGCGTTCCCATCGAGGGACTCTTACTACCAGGTCATCTCTCTGGAGAGACGCCTGAAGTGCTAACTCACCTGAGATTGCTACAATGAGGCTTTCTCTGGCTCCCTTCCTCCCCCTCCCCCTCCCCTCCTCCTCCTCTTCCTCCTCCTTCCCTCCCCTTCCTCCTCTTCCTCCTTCCCTTCCCCCTCTTCCTCTTTTATTGGCTGGAGGGCTTTTGTAGAGAACATTCTCATTGGATAACCCAGAAGAGCCTTTTTACAGGGAAGGTTGGTGCGTGGCTCTCTCTCTGCCTTTCTGGTTTTCCTCAGGTTTTCACTGGCGTCCTCCAGCAGTGAGCAGTGTGTGCCTTTGTGGCCATTGCTTGTTTATTTTAAGATCACAACGAATCTAGAGATTAAATGTATTTAATGCAGTCTAACTGTATGTGTTTCTCATACTATTGTTCAAATTGTCCGGTGGCTCGTCGGCAGGAGCCTGTACAAGTGGCTCCCTGAGCTGTTTGCCATTTTCACACAAGTTTAAGTCTTTGATGCAGCTAACAGTGTACTTAAAGGCAAAAAAGAAAAAACAAACAAACAAAAAACCTAAAACAAAACAAAAAGAAATACTGGGATACATTTTCCTTAAAACTGGCAACAATGCAAAGTATTTGCTCTCAACACTTCTATCCAATGAACTGAATGACTAACCAGGTCGATAAAGCAAGAAAAGGAGATAAAAGACAGCCGCCACAGAAAGGAGGAAACTAAATAATTTTATTCATGTGTGTGTCTTGATTTCACGCACAGGATGTCTATATAATCTACAGAAACTTTACAGGAACTAATGAATGTGGAAGCTGGAGGTGCAGACAAGGCTGCCACGGTCGCTTTCCTGTATCTCTGAGAAAATACCCAGAGGAAAGCAATTTTAAAGAGAAACAGTTGCTTTGATTCACAGGCTCATGGGGATGGCCCATCAGTCACAAAGCTGTAGAGTCAGGAGCTCAAGGTAGCAGCTCACATTGTCACTACAGTCAGGAAACAGCAATGGATGCTGGAGCACAGGTCTTCTCCTGCCTTTTATTTTATTATGAACTATTATCATGCATTACAGAGGTATGTGTGTGCCTAGTTGTGACACAGGGCTTGGCAACCATGTGGTGATCAGGCAACACCTTGAGTCAGTTTCACCTTCCACATTTACATAGGTTCTGAGGATGTGACTCTGGCCATCAGCTTGCACAGAAGGTGTCTTGTTTCCAGAGCTATCCAGCTCCTTTTATCCATCACGCCAGGGAACAGTCTTCCCACGTCTGCTAGACTAATCTACATAATCCCTCAGAGGCTGGCTCAGGGCTAACCTAATCTAGACAGTGGCTCACAGGTGTGCGGTAGGCTTGCCTCCTAGGTGACCTCAAATCCTATCAGCTGTTGCCATCACAGAGATCAATACAGAGAAGTCAGTTATACATCGAGGAGGTAGAAACAAAGAGCCCTGATGTGAAATTAAGGAAACAATTCCATTCACAAAGAACATTAAATAGAATAAATTAATTAGCACAAGTTAACTTTTAATACCTGTACATTGCAAACGCTACAGTTTTATTCAGGGAGAGCCCACATTCACATAGTTGGAGAGACCATTCCACGTTTATGGAATTAAAAGCCTCATCATGGGACATAGCAGAAACACCCAGTACTATCAGGGCAGTGTTTCTCTCTGAACTGACTTCTTGATTCAATCCTATCCTCTACTCCAGAGGGTGGGTGGAGAGATGATTCTGAGGTTAAGAACACTTGCTGCTCCTGGAGAGGACTAGGGTTCCAGTCCCAGCACTCACCCCAGGGGGCCCAAGGGTGTGTAGCTCTAGTTTCAGGGGATTCGGTGCCTTCTTCTGGCCTCTGCGGCCCCTGCATCAGCACACCAGTGGTGATAAGATATCTATGCAGGCACTGACACAAACACATTAAAAAACAACAACACAACAACAACAACAACAACAACAACACCTTCAGTCCTTCTCCTCAATCCCCAAATTGTCAAGTTAATCAATGGATGTGGGGACACGAAGGTCTTGGAATAGCCAAAAACGACTGTAAAGGGGCGGTGTGGTTGGAAGACTCGGGGTCCCTGATATCGGATCTGCAGCGGTCAAAATGATTGGCACGAGGATGGAGAACAGGGTGGGGCTCTAGGTTCAAGAATAAAACCTTATATTTATGCTTATTTTATTTTCAAACATTCAGTGGATGGGTGGGAAGGCAGGATAGACATTTTCAGTCTGAAAGATGGCTGTGAGATAATCAGATATCTACATGGCAGAAATCGGCTTAGACGCTTGCATCCCAGCATCAAAGACCATTACAAAGTGCACCCCAGGCCTAACGAAGGAGCTGAAAACGTAAAACTCTTAGAAGAAAACAGGAGATTTTTATGACCTTGGACTAGATAACAAGTCACTTCATTCCTAATAGTACTAGTTAATAGGAGAAAAATGGCAACCTGGATTTTAACAAAAATTAAAAGAAAATTAGGGAAAAACTCCCTCAATTTATGGGCTTAATGGTAAAGTGTTTCCATTAGGGCTTTACATAAGGAGCTTCGGCAGCAAGTCAAAAATCTAGCAATTTAACTGAAAATGGGCTAAAGATTCAGATAGAATTTACCAAAGAAATTCTACGAATAGCTAATAAGGACATGAAAGGATGGTTAACACTAGTAGTCATTAGGGAAATGCAAATTAAAACGACCACACACCCACTAGTGTGGCTTCAGTCCAAAAGACAGAGCGTGGGGGAGGGTGAGAGGGGGGAGGGAGAGAGGATGCCAGACCCTTGCATCCGCATCGCAGGGGGGTGGGAATGGAGCAGCCGCTGGGGAGAGCCATCTAACGCCTTTGCCTGATATAATCTGATAGAACCAGCTCACACGGGTTATCACTAAGTTTTGAATTGTGGTTAGAAAAGTGTCGTTCCCTTTGGTAATAAAGGAGTCCACTTCTATTTTCTTCTCCAGTGTTACGGTTTTTATCTATTAGATGGAGTTACTGGTCTGCTTAGAGGGGATGTGTCAGTGGCTGAGTATCTTTTTCTAGTTCCTCTCCTGTGATCTTAATATTGCATGCTAAAACGCTGGCGCCTTCCCTCACTGACACATAGCTTAGGCAAATCTTGAACTTTTGATGTTCCTGCCCCAGCCTCCCCAAATAGCTCAGATTACAGCCTACACTACCACAACTGCCTCTCAGCTTCTTTACCGGGGTTTATCTGTTTCTTCTTGATATTTATGTCTTATAAAATGACATAAATTCACTTACTGTACTTTTATGTGTATGAGTGTGAGAGAGTATATGTCTGGGCACTGTATGCATGCTTGAGGTCAGAAGAGGGTGTCAGATGCCCTGGAACTTGAGTTACAGGTGGTTGTGAACTACTATGTGGGTCCTGGGAACTGAAGAGGGGTCTTCTCAAAGCACTGTGAGCATTTTAAACCACTGAGCCATCTCTACAATCCCCTAAGTAATTTTATAAAAAACTATTCTACATTAAAAAAAAATCCTAATGGCGGTCTCCTTGTCAGAAATTAACTCAAGGGAAGGTTCACATTTTAGGGCTTTACTTAGCCCTAACCAAGACATGCTACATTTTTTTTTTTTTTTTTGGTTTTCCGAGACAGGGTTTCTCTGTATAGCCCTGGCTGTCCTGGAACTCACTTTGTAGACCAGGCTGGCCTCGAACTCAGAAATCCACCTGCCTCTGCCTCCCAAGTGCTGGGATTAAAGGCATGCGCCACCACGCCCGGCTGACATGCTACATTTTTGAATGCATCAAAACCCGCTTTTAAAACTTTTAGAAGATTTTGCAGTTGTCTTCAGATTGGATCACTTTCTTATTCAAGCCTCTCATATATTTAAATTTTCTTTAAGTTTTCCTTTGTCTTTATTGTAGACAGACTCTTATCATTCTATCAACATTCTTCAATTATCTTTCATGTGTATGTATGCATATGTATCTATCTCTACTATCATCCATCTACCTATATCATCTATCTTTCATCTATTTATCTAATGATCTATCTATCTATCTATCTATCTATCTATCTATCTATCTATCTACATTTGTTTTCTGTTGTGATAAAACTCCAGGACCAAAGTGACTTGTAGGAGGAAGGTCTGTTTGGCTTACCACCCCCGAGGGTTAGAAGCAGTCATGGAGGGAAGCATGGTGGCTGGAGCAGGGGAACAGGCGTCAACAACGGTGGCTGGAGCAGAAGCTGAGGGCCCATAGCTTGAATCACAAGCAGGAAGTAGAGAAAGGAAGCAGGGAATGTTGCCTGGCTTTGAAGCCTCAAATCTCACCCCAGCTTCCTTCAGAGAGACCACACCTCCCAACCCTACACAAACAGCCCCAGCAATGGGTAACCAAATATTCACACATCTGAGCCTCCTGGGGATCTTCTTCTTTAAACTGCCATACTGTCCAGTCTCTGACATCTTTCTGTCCATCTGCCCACCCTCCAATGCACTCATCTTCCTATAGCACATGCATGTGCATTTTAAACATTGTTATAGTTTGGGAAGCTTTCCCGTACTCCAAGGAATATTTTCCTCCAGTGTGCGGAGTGTAGCCGATTCTCATAACTGTTAGTTTCTTAGATGAAAGGGTTACTTGGATAGAGGCTTCCTGCTTAGAACAAAGCTCCCCGTGGCCACATGCTCTGCTGTAACTCTTGTGCACCAGTGCATTGCCAGTGGGGCCTGGGAAGCTTCCCCAAGGCTCTCTCAGACTGTCTGCCTTGGCTTAGATGTCCCAGAAGGAGATCCCGAAAGGAAGCTGAGAGTCTAGCTCGGGACCTTAAGAAGCTGCAGTAGGGAGTGTGGAGGTGACAGAGGCAAAGGATTGATGTAAATAAAGGGCTTGTTCCTCAGTAGGTCTCCATTGACTCCAGAATGAGAGTGTGAGGACCAGATAGAGCAGCCAGAGTTACCTTAGCTTGGGGGTGGAGCCGGGATAGCTCCAGAGTTATCCACCACAGGAAAGGAAGCCTGGAACAAACCCAGAGTTACCCCTGTAACAGAAGGAAAAACCTTGGGCATCACAATTATCTTAGCTGTGGGAGGACATCTCTGGGACAGTTTGAGTTTCTCCAGATATAGAATGTATGCCTGAGATACCCCCAGATCTACCCCAGTCATAGGAAGTGAACCTGGAACAGCTCTAGAGTTACATCCAGATGCTAAAGATGAATAGAATAGATAGCTCAGGCTTCGCTTTACTCCAAGAGAGGAAGTCTGACCGTCACCCTCCTGATACCTGGTGCTTGCTAAGGTTACATCGGGACTCTACTGATCCCAGCCAGGAGAGCAGACCAGGATTTAGTCTCTGCTCACCTAGCAGCCTTGGCTTCTCTGACACCCACAGACTTACCAGGCACTGCTGCATAAAGACTGGGTTATCTAGGGATGCTGGCAGTGCCTCCCCCCACAGAGTTGGTATGCAGGTGAGATCGTATGCAGATGACAGGTGTGCGTAGATATGATATATCCCCCACCACAGCAGGTACCTGTGAATGACTAGGGCACAGAAGGCTGGACAGGGTTAGATTGTAGGCTACACTTTCCATATCCTCGACCTGTTTCTGCATTCCTGCCTCCCTGCCCCACCAGAAGTGGTCAGGTAATCAATGAAGCTCCTCTGTGTCAGCTCCTACGGCCTAGTCCTTCTTCTCCACCCTCATGCCCACCTCCTGACCCTCCCTCCTCTACGGAGCCCTTCCCACAGGCTCAGGTCTGCTGTGCTTGCCTTGGGATGGCAGCAGAGCCTCTCTGATACTGTTCTGTGAGGCACATGGCTCCTTCTCTAGGTGGGGGGGGCATTTTCCCCTTTATCGCTGTCAGGGCCTGGGACTGTGGGGAAGCCTCCCTCCTGGTCAGAGAAGGCAGAAGCAAACTGAAAGTGGGACCAGAGGAGAGGGCTGCACACCAATGGGTTTCTCTTCAGTCACTGTGAATTGGGCTGAGGATTCCATTCATTGAGGTCATTTTAGCTGAACACCGAAGCTCCCCTGGGGATGGTGTCCTGTTAAAGTGACAGTGACGGGCAAGACCACACTCAGACACTTAAGCTGAGGTCAACAGAACTGTACTTGACAGAGTTTGAGGGAGTCCCCTCTTTTGGGGAAACCGTTTGCAACACAGGTACAATATGGATGATCCTTAACAATGGCAGGGTTGGGACAAGTCACAGGCCATTTCTTGGTCCCTAGAAGCGGTGGTTTACTCTGAGGTCTTCAGAAGGTTGTTTTATTTTGTTTGGTTTGGTTTGGTTTGGTTAGGTTTGGTTTTGATTGATCAGGGTGTCCCTGCCCTGTTTCCATGTGTCCTCACCGTTCCTGCGAGAGAGCAGGGGCACAGAGTCCTTTTGCCTGCCTCAACCTACTCCTTCACACCCCCATCTCTTCAGCCAGTGGCCTTAAGGATGGGAGCTTGGGTTTGGGGACCTTTTGCTAAGTGTTCAAGGGACCAAGAGGGCTCACCGTGGTCTGAGGGTGCAGTGCTAGTGGCTAGAGCTACTGTGGCTGAAGGAGACCCATACCCATACAGTCCCTCCCCTCTCTGCAACCTTGCTCCCATGAAGAGATGGAGACCAACTGCGGGGGTTTCCAGTGCAGACTCCTAGGCTCTGATGGGTATGGTCAGGTGATAGTGTCCTGACACGCTGCAGAGCTGTTTCTTGCCATCATTTCAGTTGGTGCAGTCAGAAGAAGGAAACAAACCAATTGTGCCTAATCAGGGAACAGTGAGGTGTAGGGAGGCCCCACAAGAGTCGGCAATCTCCCGTGGAATTGCTCTCTAGTCTTCCTGTGGCTGCCTGGTGACACAGCCAGGCTGGGTGGGAACTACTATTAGCTGCAATCACCCTGGAGGGTTGGGTTTTCTCTTTACCCTCTAGACAATGGAAGATTAAGCCATCAATACCTGGTGTTATGTCCGATGTTGAAATGGCAACTTTGTGCAACAAAAGAAGCAAAGCTTCGAGGTAGGAGTCTCTCCCCAGAGGCAGGAGAAGGATTGGCTGTTTCCTCTCCCCACCTCTACCATAGTGGGAAGAAACAGACAAGCCAAGGTGCATCTATAACCCACTGCTGTGCAGCAGATGAAGATCTGGCTCAGAGCGGGATGGAGTGCCCCTGGCTCCAACACAGGCATGCACATACACACACACACACACACACACACACACACACACACACACACACCATGGCAAGCCTTTCTGTGCCCAGTGGTCAGGTGCAGGTGGCACACAGCCGGCCACTGGGTGAGCACGCTGGCTTCAGGGCTGGATCTGCCCATGTCTGCACCTACAGCGACTTTATTCTGGGCATGGCTTACCATAGCACCTGCTCTCAGCAGCGGAGGCTCTTAGCTCTCTCTCTTTGTAGATTCCTACCCAAAATATACAGATATGGCACCTTTACATACACACACACACACACACACACACACACACACACACACACACACACACACTACTTCTCTGCTTTCTGTGGCTGAGGAATGCCTCTTCTTTGGGAAATCCAAGGTTTTGTTTGGTTTGGTTTGGTGCAGGGTCTGGTATGTCCCAGGCTGGCACTGAACACATTGTTTGGCCAAGAATGACTATGAACATCTGCTTTTCCTGACTCCACCTCCTAAGTCCTGGGCTATAGCATTCTGCCCAGGATGCTCTATCACATGGCAAGTATTTTATTGACTGAGCCATGTCCTCAGCTCTGCTTGTTCATCTTAAATGTCACAGGAATATCCACCCTGTCCTTGGCATTTAGAAAACGGGCCGCCATTTTCCTAAGCTACCCTGGCCGTGGATAGAACAGATGAGCGTTCCTCGTTTTATCCAAGACCTCTGAGGGCTGAAGCTCAGATGAGGAGCAGTTGGGTGCTATGTGCTGTGCTTGCCAGGGAAGGAGGATCTTGATGCCCCTCTGTATCCAGCAGTAATCTAAACGCACGCAATGAATCAAGAGAGGTTGGCCTCGGCACCCAGAGCTTCCATTGGTCTGTTCTTAATGTAGTCATCTAGCATCCGCGTTAAACTTATTTATTCCCTAATGCTGGATGATGGATTAAAAGATGTGTAGAAAATCCTTCTACAAGAGATAAGATATTGCAGGCTGCTACAACACCCTCGGCTCTTTTTGCACTCTCTCTCTCTCTCTCTCTCTCTCTCTCTCTGTCTCTGTCTCTCTCTCTGTTTTGCTTACTTTTTGCTACAGAGCTCAGGGTGCCCACACCATATATCCTGATTAGTTTGTGGAAATTACTAAGGGGTTGTTTTTTAAGCCTATCATTGACACATTTAATTCATTAGGTACCAAATCCACAAGCAAATTCCAGCTGGTCATAAAACACGGTTAATCCGGGGAACGGCAATAAAAGGTGAAAAATCACGTCCAGCGAATGAGGGATATTGCTTTTTTTTTCTATAGAGACTTTTACTGGTCTGTGGTATCCTTCTTCATAAATTTCCCTTCTGCTCTATTCTCTCAGTAACTTAACCCTTTGTTGTTTGCAGACCGCAGAATGGCTCCATGATACTCTACAACAGGAAGAAAGTAAAGTACAGGAAAGACGGGTACTGCTGGAAGAAGAGGAAAGATGGGAAAACTACCCGAGAGGACCACATGAAGCTCAAAGTCCAGGGAGTCGAGGTAAAGGGCAAAAAGGGCTCTCCTGTCCCCCACACGTCATTTCTGGGCCGCCAGAGAGAATTTGGAATCTCTTGCAAGTGACCTGATGCCAGTCACTACTGTCTAAAGAAATCTTGTCTGCCAAGTCCCTGCTGTTGGTATTGGCTTCTGCTCTCTTACCCCAGACTTTCTCCTCCCTTTTCTATGGCTCCAACCATGGTTTAAGTGTTCTACTGAGGGTGTCACTGGTGTGTGGATGGAGATTGGCAAGGTGCCTGCAGGTTCCTCTTCTGTGCTTGCCATGGGTGTGTTTCTGGGTGCTTGGGGGGTGGGGGGCAGGTGTCAGGGAAGGCAGGTGTCATCATGAGGAAGTACCCTTGCAAGGTGCTTCAGCCAGCTGGTAATGCCCTTCAGGGCTGAGCAATTCTTCCTGGGCTGACCAATAGTCTATCTCCGTGTGGGTGTTTCAACTTCAACAGAGGTTAACGATGATGTGATAGGCTGTCTGGAGAGCTCCTCCACAGTTGGTGCGGAGAGGGAGCTGGAGAGAGGGTGCAGAATGGTGAACAAAGTTTGTGATTACCTTGCTATTCTGTCTCTGAGGCACGGGCATCCTTAGAGAGGACCCTTCCCTTCAGAGGACCCTCCCCCCAGACCAGGTGGCCCACAGGACCTGTTAATTAGCCAGAACCTGCTCTTCCTCACTCCTTAACAGTCCCACCAAAAGTTTTACTTGCCACCCCCAAAGGGATGTGGCTACCACTACCATGGGCAAGATATCACAGCCTTCCATGATTGAGCAGCTATTTCAGGGAGGTCAAAGGCAGGTTTCCTCGCTGCTTCTGTCATGACAAGTGTCCGGCACATCGCAGTGACAGCGAAGACTTCGAGCCCACTTGAGTTCTGAGGGTTGCCCTTGGGCACTGACGTTTTATCGTGACACACTTTGTCACGGAGATTTTTTTCCCTATATTAATTATGTGCTTTTATGGCTGCCAAAAATAGCATCAAATGGCTTTTATTATATTACCCCATGGAGAGAGATAACTTTCGTTTTATGTGTGTGTGCTTTTTTTTTTTTAATATACCAATAAGAATTGTTTTATGGTGATGAATAAGAAAAGCCTCGGTATGAGAAATTCCCGTTCCCTCTCCTCTGCCTCGTGTGCAGTGTGGTTTAATTGACTGCATGGAACATTAATGTGCAGATTACCCGAATGTGCTGCTGGAAAGAACCATCTCCAGGATTGTGACCAGCGTCCTGCTAATACATAGCATTAGCTCTTCTTGCAGGGAGCCCAGAGAGGTGGGACTTATTCTCTGGGAGGAGGGCTCTGATGGCCCCACAATAGAAGAATAGGTAGACACAGAGAGAAAGCTTGGGTGAGGACCAAGAGAAAGGCAGCTGTTTATACGGGGACATAGAGAGCCTGCAGGAATTCACACTAAACCTCAGCAAGCAGCCCCCTCCCCCCCCCCCCCCCCCCCCCCCCCCCCCCCCCCCCCCCCCCCCCCCCCCGCGTGCCCGGAGGCCGAGGGTATATTTCATCTTTAGTAATACGTAAATCAGGAACTCCTGGTTGTAAGTAACAGCAGGGTGGAATTCGTCCTCAGCAGTAGCTGGGAAGCCTAGGGAAAAAAAAAGCCACTGCATTCATTTTCCTCCCTCTTGTTATAAATTAGAATTGTCACCGGATGGAGTGAGAATGATTTATGGCTATTTTTAGGCCATATTTATGTTGGGAGTTATTTGTGGTTCTCAGCTTTGCAGTCTACAGCCTGGTCCCTCGAATCTGGAGGAGGGGGACACATGCAAACCAGGAAGGGTCTTCTATGACCTACTGCTGGCGACGAACAGTCCTATGGGTGCTGGGACTGAGAGGCCTCCATGACAATGCCTTGGCCTACGACACGGCCTTTGTTTCTGGCTTTTGGAGAGAGAGAAAGGCTACTTACAGCTCTGCTTCTCGATGGCTGGGTTTTTCCATTGCACTTGGTTTATTATCCCACTGAACCAGATATCCAATACAGGGTGTGTCCCGTACCTGCTTTGGTGAGCCTGTGTGCTGTCTATAGAAAAAGAGGGATGTGCTTTCACTGTCGTGGACTCAGGTGGCCATGTTTGCATGTGACGCTCAACAGTGTGGAGAGGTGCAGAAGGCTGAGCATTATTAGACTAAGTGTCTCCAGGAGTCCAGAATGGGCTTCGGTTACCAGAAGTGGGGTGCAAAATTAATTCTTGGAAGTTGGGGACTATTGCGAATAATTGACGTCTTGTCTTCCAGTTCATGACCTAATATCACCTGCTAAGCTGAATCTATGTTATTTTACATTCTAAATGGTTCTATCACAGTCCTCTACTTAAATACTGAAGCAGGTCCCTTGACTTTTAGAAGCCTTCCAGACTTGAGGGATTATAATTACTGTTTGGCTAAGTGGCCTCACACAGGGGCTCTTGGGCACAAGAGTAATCCAGACCAAGAATTGCTGGGTGTGAGGATTTTAGTTTTTCCAGACAATGCCAAATTTCTCTTGAGTGACTGTTCATTTACATGCCTACCAGCACTGGAAATGACCACTTCCCCTGTGCCCGCTGGCCCACTGGTCCCCCTGTGCCCTCCGGCCCACTGGTCCCCCTGTGCCCTCCGGCCCACTGGTCCCCCTGTGCCCTCCGGCCCACTGGTTCCCCTGTGCCCTCCGGCCCACTGGTTCCCCTGTGCCCTCTGGCCCACTGGTCCTCAGTGAGAACATAGTACTCTGTGCAGTTTGAATTCAGTTTGTCTCTCTTATTCATGGGAATGGGGTCCTTCTTGTTGAGTTAATTGCCTCTCAGTGGTTATGGAATTTTAAATAGCCAAGAAGAAGGATTTTTTTTCTATATCAGCACCTGTACTTCCTCTGTGTTTCTATGATAGCTGGTGATCTGGAGCAGGGCTGGGAAGCCCAGTGGGCCACACCTCCACCAGCTGCCGTGGTGTCACGTACAAGATTCTACTGTGTGGAGTCTACTTGTTCTCTGTGCATTCACCAGGCAGGTCTTGTGACTAGCACCTGCGTCCCCCAAGCCCTAATCCCCCCCCCCCCCCCCCCCCCAGCTACCTCCTGCTAGATGGACAGCCAAGGCTTTAGAGCCTTGAATTCTTTACTCTCCCAGCGGGCTTCCTCCATCCAAGGGCATGATAAAGACATCTGGGCCTATCGTTTAACATATCACTTGCTATAAGCCTTCCCTGAGGCCAGGAAAACTTCCAGCAAGCAGAAAAAAAGCTGGGTTCTGGCTCCTTTTGTTCTCAGGGGCTGGGGCCTCCACACATTGATTTCCTCAGCTGGGCACAGGGTGCGAGCAGCCAGCGGCTTTTGAAGCTGGCTAGCGGCTAGTTCTCTATCAGCTGTCTTGTCTGGGAGCCAAGGAGAAGCCTGTTCAGTAAGCTTCCAGGGATGACAGACGTTGGCAGGAGGAGAAGGAAGGGGACTGAGGTGACAGCATATCACAAAGGACAGACCTCAGCAGGTCTGAAGCGGGTCCTGCCCCCAAGCTGACTCTGTCTGCTGAACTGTTATTACCCAGGGAAGGAGCATGAGGTTCTTCTAAAGGTCACTATGCCTCAAGAATTCCCGTAGTCACATTCACACCTGTCAGATCCTATCAGCCAGATAGCAGTTCTGGAAGATTCCTTCCCAAGTTCGTTTATGGCCCTTTTCTCTGGCCACAGATGCTGACGAGTTACTTGGTGTGTAATCTCCCCTCTCCTCGGGCTTCTGGCACATCTGGCCATATTTACTGCCCATTCTCCTTTTCCTCACTCCGTTGCGGCTGGATCCCCAGAGAGACAGGAGCTGTGCCCTCAGTGCGTGGACAATCAAGACTTTAGAAACCTCCTGTGAACAAGGCATACTGGCTTTGCCTGGTTCTCCTAAAAGCACGCATGCAGGACACAAGTTATCACACCTGTTTCATGGATGGAGAGGTCAGGCCATCAGAGAATGTTCTGAAGCCCCCGAGCTGGGCCTGGAGGCTGAACATTCTTGGCTTTAAGCTTAACTGCTGTTCCTGGCACTCAGTGTGACCTTAGATTTTCAGGTCAGCTCAGCCCACACTACTCAGCATGTATGGTCCTTCAGCCATCCACTGGGTGCTCACCACCCACTAGCATTGTGACAGATCCTGAGGGATGCAGGGGTGCAAAGAAGGGTGTGTGGTCCCCAGTCTCACCAGGAGACAAACATGCTTTGTGTAGCTTTTGCTCCCCTGCCTAAGCTCTGGGAATAGGCCACACTACCAGCCCCCCACCAGGCTCCCTTGAATCCACGGATAAAACCACAGACACACACAGTTGTTCAATCTCAACTTGCCTTTTGGCACAATCGCTTGGGTGCTACTGTCTCCCGCCTGGAAAAGTGTGCCCTTATCAATACTCTTATCTGTGCCCTTATCAATACTCTTATCTGTCCACCTCTCCACCCGCCCTCAGCTTTAGTTGCTCAGTCTTAGCTAAACACCCCCAACAGAGCACCTGTAGGAGTGGCCTGTGGCCGCTCTGTCCAAGATCTCCCTCACAAGCATGGTGAACCCTCTCCTCTCCTCTCCTCTCCTCTCCTCTCCTCTCCTCTCCTCTCCTCTTGCCTTTGGGGACCAGGAAGTTCTGCCTATCCTTTCCACCTAGCAATTGGCCCATGGCTTCTTTACTGACAGATCAAGAACCAATTGGGGAACAGGACCTTAACATCAGCACCATCCCTACACAAGGGGTTTCGATGGTCACTGGGAGAATTCCAAGGCCCTGTGTGGAAAGTGTAAGCAAAGCTGAAGGCGGACTCAGCGTGAGGGCAGCAGCCTAGGTGGAGGGGAAGCAGCCAGGGAGCTGCTCAGGTCATGGATAAAAGCTGGGAAATTCGGTAATGATAGAGTCTGTGAGAAACAGTTTATGGAGCTGTCCTCAGCGAGTGACTGGATTGGTGGCATTTTTCCCAGCCCTAGACAAACTGGTTATTCACTTCCTGGCTGTGCCTGGATTTGCTCTGTGGTGCTTGAGGCCACATTTTCTCAGGGCAGAAGCGCTGTGGCAAAGGTGTAGGAAGCATGGCTTAGCTCTAAGGCGAGGGTCACATGACCCTCTCCAACCCCTCCTATGAACTAACTTCAGCAGGCCTGTTCTTAAGGGTGACTTACGAATAAGTCTCAGCTGCTCTGATGCCGGCTGTTATGCTGGCATCCTACAGCAGGGCCCTCCACTCTGATCTTAAGATACCCCTTGCCTGTTGGGATCAGTGAATGGGCCTGGTATTGAAGCTGGACCCTGCCCTGCTGTTTATAGAATCCATCATTCTGTGATGAAAGGAGGTCCCTGGCCTGGACCATGCCCAGGGTAGAAATGCCAGTCCCTTCCCTCCGATTGTCACTTCGGATGTGAACATTTTGCTGATCTGTCTGCTGCCTGGAAAGAATCCAGTGTCTCTCACTTCTCCATTAACTGCCTTAAAGCTAGAAGGCCGGCGTTGGCTGTAATGAGGTTACATTTGGGGACTCGTCCTCATTAGAATGATGTTCTTTATTTGAGCACTTAGGCCACATATTAAAAAATGAAAGGAAAAAAAAAGCACCTCTTTTGAAAGTGGAAACGATATTGTAGTTACTGCATTAGGGATTAACAGGGTATGAAATAGCTGCCTTGTGGCAGAGCCAGCTCGCTTCAGCTCTGTTCCCAGCCATAAGATAAATAGGTGTCTTGCTTGCAGATGATGGGAAATGCTTGCAGTAGCCAGCCTCAAACAGGTCTGGTATCCAAGTCAAGTCTGAAAAACAGCAGTAAATAGAGAGGGAGAACCCGGGTTAATGAAACAATGGAGCTACAGAGCCTTTGAGGGGCCAGAAGCCTGCGTGCTACCACCTTGTACATTCCATAGATACACAGTTTCTGTTTTCAGTAAAGGCTTGTGTTTGGTCCATCTTATTTCCTCTAGACTCACCTCCCACTGACAGCATCCCTCACACAGACCATATTTCTTCCTGTGTCATGGCCACATGACTTTTGAGTCTTTCAGGGTCCAGCCCTGACTGGGGAGGTGTTGCCCAAGGACTTCGCCCATGCCTTTTTTAGGGGAGTGCTGTCTTTGATGTATCAGTGTGTCTAGCACATAGATGGTTGAACATTTTATGTCTCCTATGCTGTAAAGCATCTGTCTGGCGTCTAGACAGTGGGTGACGTCAGTGTGATAGGTGTGGAGGAGGATGAGGGTGTCACACTCAGTGATGTGTAGAGACAACGCCAATTGTTTCAATATGACATGGCCAGTGAGCCCCAATGCGCTTCCTGTTCCTCTGTTCTCCAAGGCTTAAGATTACAGACGTTCGTTGCCACGCCGTTTTTTTTGAAATGTGGGTCCTGGAGATCTGAACGTGGGCCTGCATAGGACACCTTATCTTATTTGCAAAACTGTATTTTACTATTTTCAATTGTATGCACGTATGCGAGTCTGTGTGTGGGTTTGCACACGTGAGTTCAGCGCCCTTGGAAAGTAGGGCAATGGATCTCCTAGAGCTGGAGTTAGCGGTGGTTGTGAGCTACAAGACATAGGTGCTGGAAACCAAACTCTGGTCTTCTGGGAGAGCAGCTAGTAGTTTTAACCACAGGGTCCTCTCTCTGGTAGCTTATTATCCGGGCTTTAGAGTGCCCAGCGACCTCACTTTTCCCTCCTAGGGTCTGAGAGTGAGATCTGCCATGGGTCTGAGAACCTTTGTGGCCATCACCTTGCCTGGACTTCACTTAGCCTGGCTACCCTATGCTGTTGGTATTTAATTTCAATTCCTTGCATAGCTAAAACTTGGAAGTGAGTCGTGGGAGGTGTAGGGAGATGATAGAAGAGGAGAGAAGAGGAAGAAAAAAGGAGAGGAGGAGGAGGAGGAGGAGGAGGAGGAGGAGGAGGAGGAGGAGGAGGAGGAGGAGGAGGAGGAGGAGGAGGAGGCATTTGCCGGGCATATTCATTATAAAGTGGCCCCTGCTGAGTTTAGAGCTCTTATTGTATCAGCTGCTCTGTACTCAATCTCTCTTTGGATACAACTAGTTTTCTTTGTGACTTTGCAGACAGGAACTAGTCTGTTTCTGTAACATCCTTCTCTAAATACAATCAGAGCCTTAAGTGAAGTGGACGCTTCCTGGGGGAGGCAGCTCAGCAGACCATCAACTTGAGCTTCTGAGCTTATATTTAATTTTTATCCAAATGTTTCCTAAATGTCCAAAGACGTTAGTGCACGAGCCCATGAGCGGGAGGTTTAGCAGATCCGGTGGTAACCACAGAAACCCTTGAGTACCACTATCAAACTCACCAAGGGCCCTTTTCTGACTGAACCGCTACAGAGAGCTCAGCATGAGAGCTACCCAAGTACCTGTAACTACCCATCACAGAGACAGTGATACATACTTGTGTCTTGGTGGACGATCAGATGTAGATGCAGTTACTTCTTGGGTGGAGAAAGCCACTTGACTGAATGGCAGTCTTATGTCTTCACAATCTCACCATTCCCACCAAACTTACCCCACCCTTTGGGATATGTCCCAGTGGGCAGCTCCATGCCCTGAGTGTAATCTGCTGCAGGGGAGCTGCCACCAATGCTCTTGAGACGGGAGAGAAAACACGGAAAGCTCTACAGAGTGTTCAGGCCATAGGCTCTTTGGGTCCTTCCAGCACTTCGGCCACTGCTGTGAGGGAACAGAGGGGTGGGGGAGGGTTTTGCAGCACCCCAAGGGAGTGGGAAGAAGGAAGAGCTTCTGGTGAGCCAACAGTGGGGAGTAGCCATTCCTCTGGTTGCCAAGGTTGAGGTTGCTTGGGTGCCTCCGTGTTCTGTCTGGATGCATGTGTGATGTTAACTGTTGTCTGCACCACATTTGTCTCCCTGGAAACCAAGGGTGGTAGGTTGGAAGTAGATGGCTTCATAGGAGAACTGTTGCATGCCTTCAGGGTTTTCTCCTGGATGTTAGCTAGCTTTCCATTTCTTTCTTTTTTTTTCCAATTTTTATTAGATATTTTCTTCATTTACATTTCGAGTGTTATCCAGAAAGTTCCCTATACCCTCCCCCATCCCCGCCCTGCTCCCCTACCCACCCACTCCCACATCTTGGCCCTGGCGTTCCCCTGTACTGGGGCATATAAAGTCTGCATGACCAAGGGGCCTCTCTTTCCAATGATGGCCAACTAGGCCATCTTCTTCTATATATGCAGCTAGAGACATGAGCTCAGGGGTTACTAGTTAGTTCATGTTATTCTTCCACCTATAGGGTTGAAGACCCCTTCAGCTCCTTGGGTACTTTCTCTAGCTCCTTCCTTGGGAGTCCTGTGTTCCATCTAATAGCTGACTGTGAGCATCCACTTCCGTGTTTGCCAGGCACTGGTATAGTCTATGGCTCTGTTCCAATCCCGGGGAAGGGCAGTTGCCTTCCGGGTGTACCCAAGGGATCATAGTCTACTCTGGCTATACTTGAAGACAGTGCAGAAATCCCGGAGTTCACTGTGTCTCATCTGGCTGCTCACAGGTGGTCTGTAGACCACAAGGTCCACGTCACCCAAGTAGACTCACAGCCTATCTGCCCTGCTCTAAGCAGCCTTGGTTAATGGATCCCCCTATGTTACTCACAAATCCCTCTGTATGCAAATCACCCCCAAGTGTGTCACCTTGCTGCTGGCAGGGTCCTGTCTGCTCCTCTCACCCGAAGCAGCAGGAGTTAAGAACACTGGCTGTTCTTGCAAAGAGCTCACTCAAGCTTTGGTGGCTCACAGCCATCAGTAACTCCAGCCCCAAGGGAGCCAGTGCCCCTAGTGCACACACACCACGCACATGCATACAAAAGGGCAAAACATTCATATGCAGAAAAGAAAAGGTAAGTCAGTCTAAAAAGATTTTTTTGAATGAGTTTTGTTCTGTCTTAAGGAAAAAGTCAAAAGGGGAATTTCACAAGTCGGCGTGACAGCTTGTTGCTTCACTACCAGCACTTAAAAAAATTCTCTAACTAAATTCTCCGACGATGTGGCTGAGTCTGCCATTACTCAGTCGCCCTTGGTAGTACAAGAGAAGAATGCCAATTTTCGGAAACAGAAGATGCCAGCTGTCTCTGACCCACAGCCTTCTGGGGACACAGCCCTGTCCTCATCTCCTCTGACGAGAGCCCTGTATGTCTCTTCGGCACACTGGCCCAGCTCTGGCCGTGACACTGTATATACATTTGGTACCTACCTAAATATTGTTTGAACAAATCTTGAGTTGGTGGAAGTTCTCTTGTAAAGGTCCAAGTAGAAAATATTTTTTAAAATTTAATTTGTTTTATGTGTGTGGTATCTGCACATGAACATGTTTAAGAGTATGTGCACACATACCTGTATCCATGTGTGTGGATGCCAGAGGTCAGTATCAGGTGTCTTCCTTAGTCCCTAACCACAGTAATTTTTGAGACTGAGCTAGCTGGCCAGTAAGCCTCAGAGTCTCTGTCCTCTGCCTTCCCCGTGGTGTTGGGGACACAAGCATGTACCACCCAGCTTTCCACACAGGTCCAGGTCCTTGAGCCTCTATGGCAACATTATACGAACTGAGACATCGTCCCAGCCCTAGACAGAGGATATTTTGGGGTCTGCGGTTAGCCAGTCTGTCAGAACAATTCAACTCTACCTTTCATGTAAGCAGCCACAGATGATGCCCCAGGAGAGGGCGGGGCGGTGTTTTGACACAACTTATTTATAAAGATGCACTGTGGGCTGGATGAGTGCTATCTACTCACCCCTGTTTTGGATTGTAATTGTTTCTAGAAGGGGTAAGGTACTGTGAGAGATGGCCAGAGCTAGGGAGGGGGGTTATTGTCAGGATGCCAGGAACCCTTTGAGGACTTAAGTCCAAGCCCTGCTGTGTCCCCATTCCCATGCTTTCAACCAGACACTCTCTGTGATATGTGTATGTGTGCTGTGAGCAGGATGTGCTCATGTATGTGATTGTGGACATGCACAGAGCATGTATAGAAGTCCTCATCTTCAACCTTATTTGAAGGAGGGTATTTGGTTGCTCACTGGATTAAATATATTTATTTCTCTGTGTGTGTGTGTGTGTGTGTGTGTGTGTGTGTGTGTGTGTGAATAAAATCTCCACCTCTAATGTGTATGCCAGAGTGGCTGGCCAGGGAATTTGTCGGGATTCCCCTGTCTCCACCTCACTTTCACCATATGTACAGTGGGATCGTAGGCCTGCAGGACTATGCTTCGCTTTTGTTTGGGTTCTGGGAGTTTGAACTCATGTCCCGCCGCACTTGCATGGCTTACTCCTTGTGCAATCTCTCCAGAACCTAGTTAAAAACTTAGAATCATAATGTAACAGGCAAGTTGGAACATCTTCATTGTCTTTCTTTCTGGTAGCAAAAGGTCCTGATGGCAAATGCTTTATTTATCTCACACTAAGTTGTCTCCAGCCTGAGAGTCAGGCAGTAAAGGTCTCTTGAAAAAGACACCTTGAAAGTAGGGTTCCACAGACACCGGGCTTCTTCCTTGAAGCTAGGTTCCACTGTGGAGTATCGCAGGAGCCCCAGGCAAATCTCAGTGAGGTGAGTGTGCTCCAGGGCACAGGGACAGCCCTGCAGAACAGGGTAGGCTAAAGGACCACGTTCTCCCGGAGACAGAAAGATGCAATGTGGGATGCTGTGCAGCCCCTCCATAGAGACGCGACCATGGAGAGGTGCAGATGGAACATGTCCCCTGCTTAAGCATTTACACAACAGCATGAGGAAATGACAAAGGGTCCTTTATTCTTCCCTGCCATGACTATATGTGCAGTTTATGATGGATGCGAGATGCAGACGTTTATTACAAAAGCACAAGAAACGTCGACTCCTCTCGTGAATTGATTATCTAGAATTTATTTTATTAAATATTTTAGGTGGTACACAATAAACCAAACCTCTGAGGGTGTGACGCTTAATGATTCATGAACCTTCGGTGGTGATGGGGAAATCAAAGATCAGACATTGCCATTTCAGAAGAATACAGATTATTATGAGACCTGGAATGGGCCTCTCGAGAAGCTTCCTTAAGGGAACATACGTATCAATAATTTCTTCTCTACGCAGGACTCCTAATGCTTCACTTACGGAAACATAAATTCCACAGTGAGTGGCTGTGGGGTTTCCCTCCCTCTTGTCCCTCGCCTCTTTCATGAAGACAATGATTCTTCGTCCTTTTGTTGGTGGTTCGAGTTCACAGCGGCATTCACGGTAGTTTGCCCCTGTCTAACTTTTCTTTTGCATCTTGTGTGTGAGTGTGTGAACTTGCATGCATCACAGTCAGGACCACTGTAGCTGTCAGCCTTAGCCTTCTACCTCGTCTGGGGCAGTCTCTTTTGCATACAGCATCCTAGTTGGACCTTAAACTCTGAGCGATTCTACTGTCTCCACTTCCCGTCTGGCCATAAGAGTGCAAGGATTATAGGCATATGCCATCATGTCTGGGTTTGAAGTGGGTTCTAGAGATTTAAACTTAAATCGTCATGATTCATGGCGGCTGCTTTACAACTGGGCCACCTCTCCAGCCACTCTTTAACTTACAGCCTAAAGATTCCCTGCCCAGGTTGGCCTTCAGCTCTGGAGGAATATGTGGGGATCAGGTTAGTGTGTGAGCCTATGTCCCCTTTGTTTGAAATGTTATGAACAACAACAACAAAAAAGTTAAAAAAAAAAAAAAAAGTAGCCGGGCGTGGTGGCGCATGCCTTTAGTCCCAGCACCCAGGAGGCAGAGGCAGGTGGATTTCTGAGTTCAAGGCCAGCCTGGTCTGCAAAGTGAGTTCCAGGACAGCCAGGGCTATACAGAGAAACCCTATCTCGAAAAAACCAGAAAAAAAAATGTCATGAATGTTCATTGAATTTTCAAAGGACCCATATGCACTATTAGATGTCCAATAGAAACGAGGTTGTAGGGCATTGCCCCCAAAGCCAGTGGGGCAGCAGAACTCATCATACACAAAGTCTAGGCCGAAGTCAGGGAGGGGTGCTCTGTCCACATGTCATTCAGGGTGACAGGCAGCCGGAACAGGAAGCTGAGAAGTCACTGCTTCAACAGCAGGCAAGAAGCAGAGAATATAACACTTCTCTTGAGAGGTCACACCTCCTGAAGGTCCCATAACCTCCCTAAGCAGCACCATCGACCGGAAACCAAGTGTTCAGATACCTGAGCCCTGGGAGGATCCTGCTCATGCAAAGAAGTACAGGGTTGTGGTGATTTGAAGATGCTTGACCCAGGAAGTGACACTATTTGGAGGTGTGGCCTTGGTGGAGTAGGTGTGGTCATATTGGAGTAGTTGTGCCCTTGTTGGAGAAGATGTGGCCTTGGTGGAGTAGGTGTGGCTTTGTTGGAGTGGGTGTGGCCATGTTGGAGTAGATATGGCCTTGTTGGAGTAGGTAAGGCCATGTTGGAGGAACTGTGCCATTGTCAGGGTGGGCTTTGAAGCTCTGCCCAGTACAGAAGAGTTAGTCTTCTCCTAGGTGGTATTCAGATGAAGATGTAGAACTCTCAGCTCCTCCTGCACCATGCCTGCCTGGACACTGCCATGTTCTTGCCCTGATGATAAAACCTAAACCTCTGAACCTGTAAGCCAGCCCCAATTAAATATTGTCCTTATAAGAGGTGTCTTGGTCATGGTTTCTGTTCACAGCAGTAAAACCCTAAGACAAGGGCTATGCCCATTCTCAGATCACAGTGAGCCAGGCAGGAGTTAGGTTTCGTTGCTGAAGACAACAGAGTGTGATGGTGCAGCCCACCACTTGGAACAGTGCTCCCAGGTGCTGTGATGTCCCCCCAGAGGTCATAAGGCCTTACGTGTTTCAGGGTCATTCCCAAAGGGTTTGCCTTGTCTGATTGCTTGAAGTTAAAAATGCTCCGTGATTCCTTTTTCTTTGCAAAATCTCAGGCAGAGGCTGTGCACTGTGACCTCTCCCCAAAGGGACCACAGGAAGGAATGACAAGACTTATCCCTGCCATGTGCCTGCCCTGAAACGAATGCCCAGTCCTCGCATGTGGTATAAGGTGCTGGTATTATACTCAACCCACCTTCCCTGATTCTGGCACATGGTTTATGTCTATAATTAGATCTAAGTGTTAATTTAATGTCCTGTGATACGTGGGCTCCCCCAACCGCTTAGCTGCTAACTCCTCACAAACAGAAATTTGTTCTACTTTCCACACAGCTAATTGGTCCACAAAGAAATGATTCTTTCTGGGTAGTAGTTAAGTGCAATGGCTGCTCTTCCAGAGGACCCAGCACCCACACGGTGGCTCACAATGCTCTGTGATACTAGTTTTAGGAGATCCAATACCCTCTTAGAACCTCTATAGGCACCAGGCCTACATATAACATTTAAGCAAAACATAAAATAGAAATAAATAAATCTTTATTTTTAAGAAAGAAACGAGACTTTCTGCTAAAAAATATAGAAGGAAATAGATCTTTTGCTGGTGTGTGTGTGTGCACATTCATGTATGTTGCAGGTTCCAGAACATTTGCATATGCATACATTTTGAGGCCATAGGGTAACATGGGATCTTCCTCAGTCTGTTACCCCCCTTTTTTTTTTTTGGTTTTTCGAGACAGGGTTTCTCTGTATAGCCCTGGCTGTCCTGGAACTCACTTTGTAGACCAGGCTGGCCTCAAACTCAGAAATCCGCCTGCCTCTGCCTCCCGAGTGCTGGGATTAAAGGCGTGTGCCACCACACCCGGCATTACCACCTTTTTTTGAGGCAGGGTCTCTCTTTCAACCTGGAGTGTCCTGATTCAGCTAGATCGCCTGGGCAACAAGCTCCAAGGATCCCCTGCCTCCATGTCCCCAGCAGAGGGATTATGGGAACGTGCCACATTCACTGCGTTTTTCCATTAACTTTTGGGGACTGAGCTCAGGTCCTCCTGCTAGTGTAATCATCATTTAAACCAGCTGAGCCATGTCGCAGCCCTTGCCACCGACTTTAACTCTTTAATTGCTTCGAGGAGTTGAGTGTTAAGTGGGCAGACCAGGTGGAGCTGGGCTTCCGGTTCCTGGGTGGCTAAGTGGAGGTTTGGGGGGATGGCAGCTCTGAGTTTTCTCTTCCCACATATGCAGAGGCAGAGTCGGGGTCCACAGTCATTCCTGCCCTTGCCCGCTGTAGCTTCCTTCCTGATGACATCTTTCTTTTCCTGGAAGTCCCTTAGGTAACTGTACTGACACAGCTTCATCCCCAGATTAATGACTATTTTCAGACGCAAAGTGTAATGTTTGGAAATGAGACGAAGCACAGTATTTTGAACATATATCTCCCCCTTTTGCAACACCTGGCAATAAAATTCTCAGGCTAAATACCAGATGAGAGCGTGCTTCGTTATGTATGGCAATTCTGTCTATAACTTTTTTTTTTAAGCCTTCCAGATGGAAGCCTGGTCTAAATGCAGAGAGGCTGAGAAGAGATAAAAAAAAAAAAAAAAAAAAAAAAAAAAACAACCAAGTGCAGTTCAGAATAAAGAATCTGTTTTTATACTTTCTTTTGCAAATAGTGTTTGCAATGACATATTGTGAACGGACTGAGTTATAACAAAACCAGAAATGAAACAGAGCTGGGGGAGGGGCGGAAGAACAATTGTCACACTACTTTAGTGGATACCTCGCAGAGCGACGGTTTTTACACTCAATTAGCTTGCACATTGTGTCAGACACAAACCAGAATGTAGAGCGTTTGAGGGTTTTGTTGTTACGTGATTAAGGGAGAGGAGATGAAATAAATTCTGTAAATTACCCTCCCCCTCCCCATCTGAGATGTTTGGTTTTCTTCATCCCTGCAAGTGAGGAGAGGATCCTTGTAGTAGCCGGGGTAGGAGGCAGGGCAAGCAGAGGTCCTGACCTTCAGTCCCAGATGAGATACGGTCCTTCAAGGATCCATCGCTTTCCAATAAAGGTCCGTCCTCTGCATTCTGCTGCATTAACAAGGCGATGCGCCAGCTCCCTGCGTTTGCTGGTTTCCAGGATCGGACACTTTGCCCATGAGCGAGGAGGAGCGGGCGTGTGACAGGGGCCAACAGATGTCAGCTCACATTTAAGGGACAGAAGTATTTCCAAGGCTGCGAGGTTTCCCGGGCCTTACTTTAATTTCTTTTGCTTCATTATCTGTCTTTGCATTTTTAATGCCCCTAATATGGTGATATTAAGAACTGCAGCATGGGGTTCTCCGTTGCTCATTTCAGTGTCTGTTAGATGTGAGGGAATGTGGGTTGCTGCTGGAAGGCGGGGGGCAGGCAAGCTTGGGGACCCAGCCTGGTGTCTTCGCAGTAGCAGCGCCAGTCTCCACTGGGAGCATCAGGGAATGGAGTCCCTTCACTGAGAATAAACTTAGAAGAGGGTTGCTCAGAGTTCCAGCAGCAGAGTTCCCTGGGGACTCCGAACTGGCCCTGTGGAGGGACTGGCTCCTGCTTTGGGTGAGGCTGGGGATTCAGCATTGAGTAGTGAGGACTGGGATGCTTTTAGGGAGGTAAAATGGTGTCAGTCATGTCCCAGAGCAGCTGATCAGCGAGTACCCTCTGCCAGCACTGGCTGAAAATAACTGACACCGGCGCTGGGGTGCACCGAGAACAACAACTCGTGCACGAAGCTTCATTCGGCCACAGAAGGGGTGTGCAAGTGCCTGGGTCAGACATTTGTCACCTTCGTGTGCAAAAGGAAAGGCCTCCCGAGTGTGGCACAATAGGTGAGCTCACATCTGATATTCCAAACCACCGACACTAATCAGAAAACAATGGGAGAAACCTGTTAGGTACAATATCCAATTATAATTATATTTTTTTTACTCCAAAAAGCACATCAAATAAATAATGCAGTTTATGTTACTTCTAGAAAATGCGGCAGCATTGGTTAATTTACATAAATTATACAACTCATTATCTTTGCTTATAAAAAGCCTTAGCAATATTTTGGCTTATGGATGGAAAGGGGGGTGGGTATCCCCAGACTTCTGTTCTATTTAGCTTTTCTGTCCCAGGCAGTCAAGATTGCATTTATTTACAGAAAGGGTGACTGTCTGGTAGACCCCTTTGGGGGCTGTCCCATCCTCATGATGAATGGGGTGCCCCGTACTCACCTGTCCTTTGTAAAGAAGCCAAATAAATTTAAGTGAATTAATCCAAGCATTAGAAGGAAGCTACAGGAATCACTTGCCTTTTCTCTGGCTGCCAGACCAGCTGGCTGAAGAAGGGGCTCTGGGGCTGGGGCATCCTGAGTCTCTGTGCCAGTTATTTCTTGGAAATTCTGACAGGCTGAGGCTGGGCAATGGGGTGACTTTTCTGACATGTCACCTGTGGGTGGCTGGACTCTTTTATCTGAAGTTTTCTAGACCTGCAACTCCGAGTCACACATGGCTACTAAGGATTTGAAACCTGACGACTCTGTGACACCATGTGTCTATAGAATCTCTTCCTAGTATAAAGACGTCACGCCTGGGGCTGGGGTCAACTGAGTGAAGTGTTTGTCCACAATCATGAGTGCCTGAGCTTGAGCCCCAGAAGCTACAAGGACAACTTGTGTGGGGTACCCCATACTTGTAATTCGAATGCTAGAGAATGGAGATGGGCGGATCCCTGGGGGTTCCCTGGTCAGCTATCCAAGCCCAACTCCCGAGTGAGTACCAAGCCAAGTGAGAGACCCTACCTCACTAAACCAAGATAGATGGTACCTGGGGAATGATGCCTGGGATTGATTCCTGCCCTCTTCATGCATATTCACACATATGCACAAGAACCTGAGCAGAAAGAGTGAGCGCACGCACGCGCACACACACACACACACACACACACACACACTCACACACACACACACACACACACACACCATCTGTAGGCTAAATAAAACCTTATTATTCTTTATTTATTCTTAGAAACTTTCATACATGCATAAGATGATCACACCCATCCCCCATCCCTCCCTCCAGCTCCTCCTGAGTCCCTCCCAACACATCTTCGCGTCCTGAGTTTAGGGGCCCATGTATGGGTGAAGGGCCATTCAGGGGGGCAAAGGCAAGCTCCCAGAGACCCCTCTAGAGATGAATAGTGTCTTCTTTTTCACTTCACATCTGTCACCAAAGCATTATAAACACAGCTTGTGTCCTCCACTGGGCCGCACCTGACTAGCTGAGGAAGAGCCTAGAGACCCAGCTGGCTCTTCAGCAGCTGTGATTTAGACTCTGATTCTGATTCCCCGCCCTACCCTGTATCAGGCTCTGCCTCATAACCTGGAACTGAGGATGCTGCTCGGTGAGAAGAGAAGGCCTTGTCGGATGTGTCGGTTGGAGATTCAAAGGGCACACAGGAGAATGGCGGGATAGAATAAAACTGAGCTCTCCTCCCTCGACAGCGCTCGGCTGCCGCTCGCAGCTTAAATATTAAAGCTTTGGCTGGTGGATGGAGGAGCCCAGATCCCTGGTTGTTTGGGAGGGAAACAGGAAAATCTGAAATTCTTCTTCGTTCCTTATGCAAATGCAGTAGGTTGGAGAGTAAGCAAGCCTGCTGGAGCCTTCTCTGCCAAGCTGTGGGGCACCAGGGTGTGGGTGGGTGGGAGTCCAAGACAAGGAAGTGATTTCAGTTGTGAGCAAACCTGGATCAGGCCCCATGCTGGGGTTGTCTGTTCTGTGGACGTGAGCATGGGCCACACGTAACTGAGGGCTAACAGGGTTGTCTGGGAGACCCCACAGGGAGCATAGGTCTAGCCTAGGACCTGAAACTTGGCTGACCTAGTACCTATGAGGATAGAGAGTGAGCAGTGTGTCACACTCAGTGGATGACCGATTATCGGATCCTTCCACCCGTTCATTTGAAAACCATGACTTATGCCCACTGTGTCTGGGCTTTGCTGGGCACTAGGGAGGGAGCACTACTCTACACAGTGGACTTAGTGGTGGATGTAGGAACAGAGAGGGCTGGTAAACAGGGCCCATGCACAGATGCTAACACTGCCTATTGATGGTCTACTGGGATCCTGTGGGTCCCAAAGCAGGAACATCTCACTGTCTAGTGACTAGAAAGAACTATCTTTTGGTGGGTGGATCATTCCCAGGGGGCAGGATGCTATTGATGCTCTAAGGTTCCTGTGGGTCCCAAAGCAGGAACATCTCACTGTCTAGTGACTAGAAAGAACTGTCTTTTGGTGGGCGGATCATTCCCAGGGGGCAGGATGCTATTGATGCTCTAAGGTTAGAGACACCTCAGATGCCCTCCTGCATCAAAGGGATTAGAGCCAGGGGAGAGGTGGGCAAGGTGACAGTGGCTGGAGGAGACAGGAGACAGTGGTCAGGAGCTCAGCTGTGGGTCGGAGTTTGGATTCTGTTTCAAGGGTCCCGAGAAAGCACTAATGATGTGTAGCAGGAACCTGGGAGGCAGATTTGAAAATTCTCGATGGGTAACTCCATCCTGGGCTGAGTGGCACTGGACAAGCCACTTAAGCCCTCTGGGTGTCAGTTTCCCGTGTGGGGAGTGGAGAAGTTGGAGGAGAGGAAGGAAGGGGTTCCTGGTGTTCTTTACAGGTACTTTTAAAAGTGTCGTAATTCAGAAAGCGCTCAGACCTTGGCCCTTTTGGAGTCTGCTGGGACGGCACCAGGGTTCGTGTCTGAGATCTTTGACTTCAGAGGATAGAAGCTAGAGCAGTACTTGGCTTGGGACGGGAGCTGCAGAGGAAAGGTTTGCCTTCCTCTGCTCAGGGTGTAACCCGGGCACCTGTGAGATGTCAGAAGTGTCCTGTATGGCTTATTCTGCATAGTGGCCCACCTAAAACTCCCTGGTGGCTTGTGCCTCAGAACACAAAGTGGGTCATCAGCCAGAGGCTGGCTATGTGGAAACGAGACAGATATTCATGATCCATGGGGTCTGCTGGGACCACGCCAAGTAGAAGATACCCGGATCCACCGTGAGAGCTACATCTCAGCCGGAAACAAGAATCACGTGACATCGCACAGGGCACGCCCGCCGTCACCTTTAGGATAAGAAATCTGTTGTAGGTGGGTAGCTGTAGGGCTTTCCAGTAGATTCTTGCCCTGCTTGCAGAGCAAGGAGACCGAAGGGGTGGAGCCCAAAGGGGTTGAATCCAAAGGGGGTGGAGTCAAGTCAAATGGGTGGAGCTCATTCTTTCCTACACATCTCCCAAAAAGCTTAAAGACCTTTAATAGTAATGACAATGAGCTCACATTTCACCTAAACCAACTGGAGTCCACATATAGCTGTGTTGGGTGTTAGACAGCAGCTCAGGGCTGTGTGATCTGAAGAAATAAAGGAGCTTTCATGATCTAGCCAGAGGGGTTTCCCCGCAGCATGGGTGTGCGTGGGCCAGCAGAACGTAGTGCTGGAGTTGCTTTGAAGAGGAGAATGGAGTGTGAGAAGGCAGAGACTCCTGGAGTTTATAGGGAAGATTCCTGGGAAATTCATGAGAAAAACAGAACAAAACAGGTAAACATCCAGGAATCTTTACGGCAGCGGAGAGCCCATGACTAACCACTAATCAGCATGGGCACGTAGTGGATGTCACAAGGTCGCTCAAAAGCAAGCCTACGGTGGTTTGAGTGGGAAAATCTCCTCCAAAGACTTATGTGTTTGACTCTTTGGTGCCTAGATGATAGGACTGCTTGGGGAAGCTATGGGACCATCAGGTGGTAGGCCATAGCTAAAGGAAGTGGCTCACTACAGGGTAGGCCTTGTAACCTGGTCCTGTATCTTGTCCCTTCACTGGTTCCTGGTCATGACCAAGTGACCTTATGTCCCTGCTGCTGGCCACACTATGCTGTCCTCCACCCTCCACCTATGGACCCGTAAACCCTTCCTCTCTGAAGCTGCTTCTTGTCAGGCATTCGTCTATGAGAACAAGACAAGTTAACTAATGTAAAACTGTAAGCCAAATATTCCTAGAGCCCTGGAACATGGTCAAGCTCAAACTAGCTTGTTGAATCCCTGGGTATCTGCTAGAGGCCCCAGAATGATCGTGTGTTACAAAAAAAAAAAAAAAAGCAGAGCAGCAATTATCAAGTGAGCTGCAGACACACAATGCCTGATGAAGCAAAAGTCAGCATCCTTTTAAACCACATAACGAAACCCACCATCACCAATGCATTGTCCACAATACCCCGAACTCAATAAAAAGTTATTAGCCAATGAAAAGAGCCATGACAGTGCAGCCATGTCTGGGAGAAAGAAATCAGTCCCTTGAAAACAGTGGCAAGGAGATGACCATGTCAGCGTGGTGGCAAGGAGATGGCCATGTCAGCATGAAGCCCTCGGTGTGTGTTATACATGGGCCCCCAAGTATTCACAGAGCATGATGAACACAGGAAGCAGGGTCAATCAGAAATTTTATAGTCAAAGCGAAACTTCACCAGATGTGTCATCTGTGGACACGCTACCAATTACCACCAACTCAGCGGCCTCTGGCCACACACACCCTCCACCTCATGGTCTCGGAGGGTCAGAAAATGGGCAGGGCTCAGAGAAGCCCTCTGTGTCAGGGCCACTCACGAGGCCAAAATCAAGGTACCAGCCAAAGGCTGGGGGCTCCCTGAAGGCTTGGGTAAGGAGGGTATGCTTGTGTGAGGATTCAGGTTGGTCTCAGGACCAAGAGCTTCATGAAGCTCTTAGCTGGCCATGGCTCATGGGCTACATTCCCCACCTCACCAGTGGTAAGGACTTCTTACAGACAGAGTAGTGTTTTCTAGTAAGACAGAAGTCAGTTTCTACACCTAATCTTAGATCTCAATCCTGCTATTATACATTGGTCATTTCAATTGGTTAGACCCTAGTCACCAATATGCCTACAACCAATAGGTTAGTGACACCAGGGGATGGGTCCAGGAGTTAGGTTTTATTGGGGCCACCCTAGAGTCTGGCTGCCACAATAGGCCTTGTAGCAGGTTAGACAGAGAATAAAATGGATCAGAGAACATTGGACCTAAAGCAGTAAGAGCCACTGGTCTAAACCGCCCAGGGCAGCAGGGGTGGAGGGAAGTAGAGAATCTTAATAAACTAAGGGGCAATAGCCCATGAGTTAATGTATGTACCACTGGGGGACCAGACCTCGGGGACAGACACTGTAAAGAGGAGTGGGCTGTGGTGGTGTACTCCTGTAATCCCAACACTTGGGAGGCTGAGGCAGGAGGATAGTCATTTCCAGTCTAACCTGGGGGCGAGACCCTGTCTCAAAAGCAGTCAGCAACAACAAAAACATTTTAAAGAAATACTGGTCAAGATTTCCCCAAATTTGATGGGAATTGTAAAAATCAAATGGAGCCCAGATACTCAATGAACCGGATCATAGAATAAATACAAAGAAGTTAACACAAGCAATAAAAATTAATTCCTGAATACCAGCAATGAAGAGGAGAGCTTTCAATTAGTGGGGAGGAAGGACATATTATACATATTATATAAATAAGAAATGCTACTATTTTTTATTCCAAACATCACAAAATAAGGCTATGCAGCCAAGAGGAGAGGCCTCCTCCCCAGCCTGCAACTCTCTACTCAGTGAACATATTTCTTTCCTTTC
>LR751224.1:187225-199403 GCA_902729485.2 Mus minutoides | reverse complement strand
TCCTCTCCTCTCCTCTCCTCTCCTCTCCTCTCCTCTCCTCTCCTCTCTTCCACTTACTCCCTTCCCTTCCCTTTTGTTTGTCATTTCAGATATCTAAAGCAACCTCAAATCTTTTTATTCCAAAGGGTTTTCAAACACAAATTACAATTTAAACACTGAAATTTAGGAGGAAGAAGTTATTGCTACTCCTGGAATGTAAGCTCATGACTAATCTGACTTATTTTAACTTCCTAGAGTGTAATGAGATGTTTAAAGAACCCAGAAAAGCAAATAACCCTATTAAAAAGTAGGGTACAGACCTAAACAAAGAATTCTCAAATGAGGAATATTAAATGGCTGAGAAGCACCTGAAAAAATGTTCAACATCCTTAATCATCAGGGAAATGCAAATCAAAACAACCCTGGGATTCCACCTCACACCAGTCAGAATGGCTAAGATCAAAAATTCAGATGATAGCAGATAGGGGCAAGGATGTGGAGAAAGAGGAACGCTACTCCATTGCTGGTGGGACTACAAGCTGGTACAGCCACTCCGGAAATAAGTCTGGTGGTTCCTCAGAAATTTGGAGATACTTTTACCAGAAGATCCAGCAATACCTCTCCTGAGCATATACCCAGAAGATGCAACAACTTGTAATAAGGACACATGCTCCACTATGTTCATAGCAGCCTTATTTGTAATATCCAGAAGCTGGAAAGAACCCAGATGTCCAAAACAGAGGAATGGATACAGAAAATGTGGTACATTTACACAATGGAGTGCTACTCAGCTATTAAATCAATGAATTTATGAAATTCTTTGACAAATGGATGAATCTGGAGGATATCATATTGAGTGAGGTAACCCAATCACAAAAGAACACACATGACATACACTCACTGATAAGTGGATATTAGCCCAGAAGCTCAGAATCCTTCTTAGAAGGGGGAACAAAATACCCATGGAAGGAGTTACAGAGACAAATTTCAAAGCAGAGACTAAAGGAATGACCATCCAGACACTGCCCCACTTGTGGATCCATTCCATAAACAACCACCAAACCCAGACACTATGACAGATGCCAACAAGAGCTTACTGACAGGAGCCTGTTATAGCTGTCTCCTGAGAGTCTCTGCCAATGCCTGACAAATACAGAAGTGGATGCTCACAGTCATCCATTGGATGGAGCACAGGGTCCCCAATGAAGGAGCTAGAGAAAGTACCCAAGGAGCTGAAGGGGTTTGCAGCCCCCTAGGAGGAACATCAATATGAACTAACCAGTATCCCCCAGAGCTCCTTGGGACTAAACCACCAAAGAAAACATATGATGGACTTGTGGCAATAGCTGCATATGTAGCAGAGCATAGCCTAGTCAGTCATCAATGGGAGGAGAAGCCCTAGGTCCTGTGATGGTTCTATGCCCCAGTATAGGGGAATGCCAGGGCCAGGAATAGAAGTGGGTTGGTTGGTGTGCAGGGGGAGGGGATAGGGGATTTTGGGAGGGAAACTAGGAAGGGGGATAACATTTAAAATGTAAATAAAGAAAATATCTAATAAAAACTATTTAGACATTTCTATTTTTAAAAAGAATAGTAAAGAGATATCAAAGGGTTGGGGACCTGATTTCAAGGGATTATCACTTGTCAATTTTAGAATAATTTGAATGCTAAGAGAAATAAAACTAGTGAAGAAATATAATGCAGCAAATAAAGTGGGAATTAAAGTTGGCTTGCAAGCAGAAAAGTAGATAGAGTAAAAGAAAAAAGTAAAAAACAGAATGGCAAACAATAAATATGAAATAAATGATGGAATTAAAAATAACTACCGGACTGTAAAAATATTAAGAATAATAAAAATAAATAAAAACTTATAATATGAAAAAATAACCATCCAATACTCTTTTAAAGCAAGAATCATCAATAGGTCATAAGACTGGGTTGGCAGCATAATTTATAACTGGTGTGTCCCTTAGTCTCAAAGTGTATTCCCCTAGTGTCCTTAATTTCCCTTTTGTTTGTTTATTTACTTAAGTGTTTATTTATTCAGTTTATATCCCAATTACAGCCCCCACTCCTATTCTTCTCTTACATAGCTCCTCCCACTTCACCTTGCCCCTTCACCTCTGAGAAGAGACAGGACCGGTGGGTACCAACCAACCCTGGCACCTCAAGTCACTGTAGGACCAGTCACCATCCTTTCCCACTGAAGCCAGACAAGGCAGCCCAGTTAGGGAAAGAGGATCCATAGGCAAGCAACATAGTCACAATAAGTCCTGCTCTTAGGCAACCACATAAAGACCAAGGTACACATCTGCTACATGTGTGTGGTGGGGCCTATAAGCCCTGCTCCTAGGGAACCCACATAAAGACCAAGGTACACATCTGCTACATATGTGTGGTGGGGCCTACGTCCAGCCTCTTAAAGTTGATGGTTCAGTATCTGGGAACCCTCAAGGAAGAGATTAGTTGACTCTGTTCTTCTTGTGGAGTCCCTATTCTTACACTTGAAGGGAGTTCCTCAATCCTTCCCCAACTCTGTCACAAGACTTCTGGAGCTCAGGAGCTCAGTCCAATGTTTGGCTGTGAGTCTCTGCATGTGTTTCGGTCAGCTGCTGGGTGGAGCCTCTCAGAAGACAGTTATGCTAGGCTTCTGTCTGTAAAACTAGGCTGACAGATACAAACATAGACTGAGTCGCCAAGGTAGTTGAAGGAGGAAGGCAGGCCTACAATGTGTTTCTATTGATCATCTGAGGACAGCTCAGCACATCCTCCTGCTCCCAAATTGGTAGGGGTTGCTACTGAATTCATTTATGTCTGTCTCACACAGGGCACCTGTATATCTGACAATTGCTTGTATCTGCTGTGAACAGTGAGTTGGAAATTGATGAATGTGCATTCCAGCCATGTCTACACAGTGCCACGTGTCAGGATGTTCTTGGGGCTTACTTCCATGACTACACCTCTGGATTCTTTGGGGACCATAATGAACTCAACTTTGATGAATGTGGCACTCAGTCAGGTCTTCATGGAGGTCTATGTGGATGAAGGAAACAACTGCTATTGTGATTGAACATGTAGTGGAATCACCAGGACACACTGTGAGACTTTGATGCCTCCTTACTGGTCAAAGCCTTGTCACAATCATACAACATGTGAAGCATCCTTAATTTCAAAAGGAAAAGTACTGCACACATAGTAGACACAGTTAGCAAAGGCCACATTAGCCAGTTGATCTAATTTAAACAGCAGTAAATGAGATATCACACTGGCATGTCCCTCTTGATATGCGATGTCAACTGTGGTACAAAGCCTTTCTAATGCCAGGTTACTTGTTAGGCTACATCAGACAAACTGAGATTGAAGTAGCTTCCAAAAAATCGCTAGTCTGTATTTTGAAACAAACATGACACTACACAAATTTCCACCCATGATGCAATATAGCTATTGCATAGATGAACTCAGGACAGCTGTGGTCACCTACACAAGACCTGTAAAAGATCAAAACAACTCAAATTTAAACATAGAGGAAGGAATGTGCCCTGGGACACCACTCCTAGCTAAGGAACTATTGCAGTTGATGGCTTCAGGGAGTGGGAGAGTTATTTTTCTTTGAGGTTGCCACAGTGAATCACCTCACACCTATGTGCAGAAGTACAGTACTAATCTTGACTCAATAGAATTAAAACTATCTCATCAAATAAATTTTAAAAAAGACTTGAAGAGGGCTGTATTATGAAGGAGTCCTGAAGGCCAGTAGGGGGTGGGTGAATACATTGTATATATGTATGAACACTTTCGAAGAATGTTATTAAAAACTTTCTAGTACACATATTTAAAAAGTAACTGTTTCTCTCAGAGTCAAGGAAAATTATAAAGAGAGGTAGACATATCAGAATAAAATAACTATGATAAATATTTATGTTAGTATTTCTCAAACCTGAGAAAAAAACATGGGAAACATTATATATAAACATTATATATATATAATGCTTTTTATATATATGCTTATATATATACAGTGCTTTTAGATATTTGTTGTAAGTCACAAGAGAAGGTTAAGGAGAGTAAGGACCACATCTCTCCCCAAAGCATCCAGACTGCTGATGACCTCCAGCTGGGAGCCTGGCAAAAATCCATAGTTTAAATACCAATTGAAATATCATTTACAATATGAGTCTTGGCAGTATAATTTCTGAGTTAAGATTATGTATTTCCAAGAGGCCATGTGACTTCTCTGTGCCCTCTAAGTCTGTAGAAGGCCATAGAACCAAGCAGGATTTTATCCTAAAACAAAGAAAATCTTTCTGGGTTGGATCAACTTTAAGCAGACAACAGAAGACTGACAGGACTGAATTTAGATGAGAAAATATAGAATAAAAGATGCAGGCACAGTCTCTCCAAGATCTGCCAGTAATTGATTCTAGATTGGTAACCCTTCTTAAGGTGTACAAAAATTAATAGACTGCTCACTGATAGTAGTGTCTGTTATAATAATCTATATAGTTTTTATTTATTTCAGGTAATATCAATTGTTTAACATTCTTGTACCCTCACTGGAAAACCAAATGTACACTGTGGAAATATGACCCCTTGTTTAAATTAATCATGTAATCTTCCATCAAGGGGATCTTCCCAGAGTCATCTCTCTGAATCTCTGTAATTACTCATCTCCTTTCAACCTGTACTCTTTGGGAGGTTGCATTCACACACCCCAGAAGAGCTTCTCTCCTTAACAACACTCTGAAATGGAATGAATCATTTATCCTTCATTTTATTCAGAAAGCTTTTTTTTTTTTTTTTTTTTTTTTTTTTTTTTTTTTTTTTTTTTTTTTTTTTTTTTTTTTTTTTTTTTTTTTTTTTTTTTTTTTTTTTTTTTTTTTTTTTTTTTTTTATTTCCAGAGAGCTTTTAATGTAAGTGAAACTGGCTTTCCCAGTGGGAAAACTTGCTGTTAAATCTAATCTCTTATTCTTTAATACCCACCCAGAGAGTTGGTTTTGTTTCATTTCAACATCATATATTCAATATAGTAATCTACACAACAGTTGGAGACATCCACCTATAATCTGTTAATGTTTAGTTTATTTTAAAACAATTTTAAAGCTGTGAAGGAAGTTTAAAGAAAATAGGTATCTTAAAACCATTTAATTGGGTTTTTTTTCTTTGTTTATCTAAATGTGAAACAAAGATCCATGTTACAATTAATTACTGCATCACCCATCTGTCCATATCGTGGCTGGAACATTCATTATCATATTAGATAAAAAGTCTTAATCACTTACTTTGCATTCTAATGTTGTCTGACTTTTAAGATTGAGGAAGTTGGCACATTAAAAGTCTTAAAATATGGGATGAGAAAATCAGAGGCCAGCCTGTTAATGCTTTTAAACATCTGTGTTTTTATTTACACTACTTGCTGAATGTAATTCCTAAAATCTCATCTAAAGAATCATGCAACTGGTAAGAAAATGTAATATGACTGCTATAATAAAATCTACTTACAATTTGAGATGTATTATGCAACTCATATCTATTTTAAAACTTCAATCAGGCTAAAATCTGTTTTTAGTGCCTAAATAGAACAGTTTCCTTTTCAGTGTATGTTGTATTTACAACAGACAACACAAAGTAAAGGTTAATATTGAAGAATTATTTGTAAATGTAATATGAGTGTACACTAAATTTAAAAGGAGATTTGAAGAGTTCTTATTTTTACCAAAATGATTATATATATATATATATATATATATATATATATATATATATATATATATATATATTCCTTGTCTCTATCACTCGCTTATACATACATACAATGTATTCTTATTTCACTAGTCTAGAACACAACAAACTCTAGACTGACTGAAGGTTTTTTATACATACTTTCTCCATGTCCATAATGTTCTTTTCTTTTCTCTTTGCACACCACATACACATAAAAAAAATCCACATCTTGTCAGACCAATGGTACAATGAATGGAGCAAGGTAGAATGGGCAGATGTACAGATTTGTTTGATACATGATAGTTAGTGAGGAAGTACACACACACACACACACACACACACACACACACACACACACACGCTGAGCCTTTGAGATGAATATCTTTATCATACATAAGAATGTCCAGAAGACAAGTCCTGATGTAGGAGATTGAATCACAGCAGCTGAGTCAGAGGAGTACCTTGGGTCAGATCATGTAATACTTTGGAAGCCATTTTAGCAAACATTGTTTATGACATGGCCTCACTCTCATGAGCTCATAGTGCCTGTACAGTTGTCTATGACATAGATGCATGCTCATGAACTTCAGATTTTCAGTGTACTTTGGTACAGATGCGTGTGTCTGTTCTACTCTTTGACCTGGCCATCCTGCAATAGCTGGCAGCATCTAGCAGTTTGAAGATATCTTTGCACCAGTTCAAACTTATTCTGCCTCTTCAATAAAGGATTAAATAAAATATTTAATATATCCTTAATTTCTCCTTTTTTGGCAACTCATAATATTATCTGTTTAAAATTGTTGTAAAACATTCTGTAATAAAACAAGAATATTTAAATTTTAAATTGGTACAGAGAATAAAAATATGTGATAATGAAAATTCATAATAGACTTATGTATCAGATATTGGTAGCTTTTAGCATTTTTCTTGTTTTCTTTCCTTTATCTCATGATTGTAATGTCTTCACAAAATTTATGACCATCAGGAAACTGAGGATGTCACATTTTGGGAAATAAGCTCTTTATATATGTAATTTGTTAATGAATTGTCTTAATTTATTTATATTACTGTGATAAACAACATGACCAAAAGCAAATCACCTAGGATTTGGCATACTGCTTCCAATCCATCCTGAAAGGAAAACAAGGCATGAATTTAAAACTTGGAGGCAGGAATCAGAGCAGAAGCCATGAAAGGATGCTACTCATTTGACTGCTTCCTTAGTTCAATCAGCATTCTATTTTAGATCACCTAGGACCACCTGCCCAGGCCTGGCACTGCTCATAGAAGTCTAGACACACATACTAATGGTAAATCATTAATCAAAAAAAAAATTCCTCCATAGAATTTTCCTACAGAACACTTTGATGAGAAAATTCTAGATTGAGGCTTTTTTTTTTCTTTCCAGGTGACTTAAGCCTAGTTTACAAAAAGACTAATCAATGCCAGCCACTCTGGTAAGACATGACCACTCATGCAGTAGTGGAATAGATATCAGGGGAGTAACCAATCACTTTCTGATTGAACTTAAAGCATACTCCACAAGATGAAACTCATACCTGACACCATTATTGAGAAAAAAAGATTATGGCTAGATAAAACACACATGTATAAAGTTTAGGTTGCTCCATTATTCCTCTAAATAGAAACAATATGACACCAACTCATAGTAACCTGTCATTATTTTGATAGTTTAAGACATTATTCAACTCTCATCAGAGAAGCTTCTATTTGCAATAGATGATAATTAACACTGACACTCACAGCTAAACAAAGTTGAAAGAATAAGAGATTGCAGAATGTCCAGCACTAAAGTGATCATATAGGGACCATAGTGGAGGTGGGGTGGGAAAAAATGAACCAGAGGTGATGAATGATTGCAAGGAAACCATGCATTTTTCTGGACACAGCAGGGAAGATGAACTCACAGCTTTTATGAACCATACACAGGACCTGTGCAATTTTAAGTCAGATGAAAACCAAGCATGGAGAAATGAGTTGGACATTAGGGTTAAACCTTAGCCAAGGATCTATTGACAACTGTCAGTTGCTGAGAGAGGAAGGGGTGGCTTTCTCTAAGTTTCTGAGAAGTTTATTTTGTTCCATTGGAAGGCCACACAGCCAAGAATAGTTGGTAGTACAAATTATCTTGATGTGTGGAAAAGGATGCAAGCTGGGTAGAGAGAGATGGGAGGAGATCTCAGAGAAGTTGGGGAAAGGAGAATGAATGCAAGGAAACCATATTATACAAAATCCTCAAATGTTGTAATAATTCCTATATTATCTGGTTTTGTGTCAACGTGACACCAGCTAGAGTCATCAGAGAAGAAGCCTCCATTAAGAAAATGCCTCCCTGGGGCTGGTGAGATGGCTCAGCGGGTAAGAGCACCCGACTGCTCTTCTGAAGGTTGTAAGTTCAAATCCCAGCATCCACATGGTGGCTTACAACCATCTGTAACGAGATCTGGCGCCCTCTTCTGGAGTGTCTGAAGACAGCAACAGTGTACTTACATATAATAAGTAAAATAAATCTTTATAAAAAAATTTTTTTAATTAATAAAAAAAAAAAGAAAATGCCTCCTTAGGATTCAGCTGTAAGGCTTTTTTTTTTTTTTTTTTTCAATTAGTGGTCAGTGGAGGAGAGCGCTGCTAACTGTGGGTGATGCCATTCCTAAGCTGATGGTCCCTGGTCCACGGCCTCTGTATCAGCCCCTGCCTACGGGATCCTGCCTGGTGTGAGCTCCTGTCCTGACTTGTCTCAATAATGAACAATAATATGGAAGTACAAACCTAATAAACCTTTTCTCCCCCACTTGCTTTTTTGGTCTCACTGTTTCACTGCAATAATAGAAACCCTAAGATAATTCCTAAGAAAATTTATTAAAAACAAAACAAAGAAACAAACTAGTCAGCACATACTGGAACTTAAGACAAATGTTCCTGGAGGTAGTGTAGGCACCACAATGAGAGGAAAGACCATCAGAACAGAGAAGACTACAAACATGAGAATCGGATGTGTTGAGCACAGCCACTGAGGGTAAGTAACCACTGGACCTTTGGAGGCGATACAGTAAGACGAAACCCCGCTTTCAAAAGCCTGGTGCTCAGAACCCTGAGAAAATCCTCCCATTTGAAACCACTCAATTTATAAGCTTTTTTTGTAGAAGCTCTAGGAAACAAATGGAACATTCATTTTAAGACTTTACTTCTTTTCTTTATCTGAAACAGGGTTTCCCCATGGCAGTAGTTCTCAGTCTTCCTAATGCTGCTACCCTTTAAATCTCTCATGTTGTGGTGATCACCAACTATGAAATTATTTTTATTGCTGCCTTGTAGCTGTAATTTTTCTACTGTGATGTAAATCTCTGATATGTAAGTCCTGTGAAAGGTCTTTAGGGAGTTATGACCCACATGTTGAGTACTTCTGCCCTATGGCATACAATGCTGTCACTGAACTTGTGATTCTCTTGTGGCCACAAAAACTAACTCTTCTATCTTACATTATTAAAAATGAAGCAAAGAAAAGCAAAACAAAACAGTGGATACTGAAAAGAGAAACCAACCAGCCAACCAACCAACCAACCAACCAAACAAACAAACAAACAATAAACAAAACCCACAGAATTCTTCTAGAGAATCCAAGTTCAGGTTCCAGTATTCATGTCATGTGACTCCACTTGCAGGGGGATCCCATACCTCTGTCCTCTTCAGGTACCTATAGAACTATGGCCATACCTGCACAAACATTATAATATCATTTAAAACAAAGTGAGACTTTCAAATGAACACAATATAGAATGTGTGCCTTGTGTAGTGATCCGTGTTTATCATTCCCGGAAAGTGAGGTAGAGGGATTGTGTCAGTTCACATATTTGAGATGACCCTAAGCAACATGACCCAACAGAAGAATAGCTTTGGAGAATTGCTTTGCACTGACCTGGATGGAGAATATTAGTGTGGCTGTACTATCATGGGCTTCAGACCCAATCACAGCCAGGGCAGCCAACTCTATACTCTCCACTCACTTATTCTCTATGGATAGAGGCAATTCAGTTGAAAGCCCTCAAAATAAAGTATGATCAAATGGAGACAACTGGTGTTAGTTAGTTGTCAGGCCTTTGTTTTCTTGTTGTGTTACTTAAATGAGCTCTGAAATAGTGTTTGTCAATTGGTTTTCTTTTTCTTTTTATCTGTCCATATGAGGCAGAGAAGAGCAAAAGACTGGGAAGAAAATAGTATTTGTGTCCTCCCCTTCATCTCCTGTGTGCATGAGCTTTGCCCTAACTAGCATGCAATACATCGCTTTTATATTTGGCACGTTATGGTGAAAATTGGGATTTATTCCTACAAAGATGAAAAGAGAAAGAAATAATTCATATTAAACTTTAGACACCCAAAATTTGATTTCTAAAACTTCGGGGGAAAATAAAAACCCAATAACCTTAGATTCCTTGGTTATATAAGCATGACTTTTTATCTATCACACCGAAACATAGATTCAGAACAGAGATTTGTAGAGACAAGAAGTACATAGATAGGTTGTTAAGAGTTCATTATTATATTGATATGTATTAACTGTGTAAATTAATGGACATTTAATAGTGTTTTCACAATGCACTCATCATGATGCACTGCCTCTGTCCATCCATCTCCACCTACCCATGTCCTACTCCCTAACAGACTTGGGGAATCACAATGTTTCTGCCAGGGGCCAAGTTTACCTGAAACTGTAGCCATCACACTAACCACCCCAGGAAAACTGGTTTCAGCCTCACAGTTTATAATTAACATCATGCATGCTTTTATAATTGCTGTCAGATCTAGAAAGTTCACTTTGTATACCATACCATTCCATTTACCTTTTCAGTACACTTTAGATCTTAAATGCTTTTGAAAAGGACTACAATATTCCTAGGAACTTTTCAAGACTGCTAGCAATAATTTAACCTACACTGTAATGGCTGCAAACCACATTACTCTAATGTCCTCTCTCTCTCTCTCTCTCTCTCTCTCTCTCACACACACACACACACACATATTCTCTCTCTCTCTCTCTCTCACACACACACACACACACACACACACACACACACACACACAAGTATTTCAATTGTGAAATGTCCCTAGGCAGATTACAAAACATATGGACATATTAATAGTACCAACAAGAGGAGGAAGGAAAAGCAGAGGACAAACAGCCATGGCGGCTGATGTCTAAATGTATCTTCTTGTAAGTAGATTGCATATCGATGGGGAAATATTTGTGTGATAAGGATCTTTGAAGCTTGAACTGATTGTCCTCCTCAGTCATTCAGGGCTAGCTGGAGAGGAGTGGCATTGTGTGGCTGTTTCCTTTGTATTTAACCATCCTCTCTTGGAGAAAGGAGTTAGAATCCTGAGACTCAGGAAGCTAATGATTTTTAAGAGACTCTATACTCTCAGGAAATTGCAATACTTCAAGGATCCTCATAAATATCATAAGAGCAGCAATAGGCCTGGCTTGGTGGGGCACTCTTTTAATTCCTGCACAAGAGGCTGAGGACAGCAGAACCCTGAGTTCAAGGCCAGAGTCTGGTCTACATAGTAAGCTCTAGAATAGACAGTGATAGCTTCTGGGAACATGTCTCAAAAATGAGTAAACAATTATTAGATATAGAGAGTCTTTGTAAAGCTAACTTTAAATTGGACAGAGAACTGAAGGTTTACAACTTCTATGAGTTATTCTTTCAAGTAATCTCCCACTCATGCTCTGACCAGCAGCTTCTTATTCGTGCTCTTTTGAGTAACCTCTCACCCTTGTTTCTGTAACTAAACACCCATCCATGCTCTCACATATGCTCCTATAAGCAACCTCCTTTCTATGTTCCTATAAGTAATCACAATGAAGTCATTTGATTGCCAAGTTGGACTTGGGAGGAATTGTTGAAATGCCCTCAGTTCCTTCCCTGGGGTTAGTGTACACCCTTCTGGTGAAAGGCCATGTGGCAAAGCTTTAAGTTTGGTGAGTGTGGTGGTTTGAATATGCTTAGCACAGGGAGTGGCAGTAATAGGAGGTGTGGACTTGGAGTAGGTGTGGCCTTATTGTAGGAAGTGTGTCACTGTGGGAGTGAGCTTGAAAGTCAGTCTTCTTCTGTTTGCCTTTGGAACAGGATGTAGAACTCTCAGCTCCTTCTTTGACACGAGGCCTGCCTGGATGCTGCCATGCTTTTTTGACATGATGATAAAGATGGACTGAATCTAATATCCAGTAAGCTGACCCCAATTAAATGTTGACCTTTACAAGAGTTGCCTAGATTATGGCATTTCTTCAAAGCAATGGAAACTCTAACTAAGACAGTGTGAAATAGGAAAGCAAAAATATCTAAGAAATATGATTGATATTAAAAAGGAGTGTGCAAGCTTAAAATACTTTCAACTAATTCCGATCAAACCAATGCTATCATATTAAAATAGATGTGCTGTTTTCCACTTATATCC
>LR751224.1:177225-182225 GCA_902729485.2 Mus minutoides | reverse complement strand
TCCACATATTCCTTTTATTGTCTTAACCTGCTGTCTCTATATCAGACACTGAACTAACAAAAACAAAATCTCAAAAATACAAACAATAATAAAGATCACACTATATCTCTCCTTCAAAAGCTACCAGTAACTGTCAAAATGTTTTCCAATGAGAAATACCAAGATAAATCCCTGAAAATGAAAGTTAAAAATACACAAATAAATTTCATGAAAATTTTAACTAATTTAAAGAAGACACAGAGATACAGAGCAACAAAATTAAGAAGAAAATTAAGGAGAATAAATTCCTGAATGATGCATGATGAAACACAAACGTGAGGCCGAGGAAAATGACAATGATGATCCAGGATTTGGATACAGAGTTCAATAAATAAATAGGAACACCGAATAGAATTCAAGTTAAAATGAAGCTAGAATTGAAGGATGTCAAGAAGTGCTTGCTGATAGGAGCCTGATATAGCTGTCTCCTGAGAGCCTCTGCCAGAGCCTGACAAGTACAGAGGCAGATGCTCACAGCCAACCATTGTACTGAGCACAGGGTCCCCGTGAAGAGTTAGAGAAAGGACTGAAGGAGCTGAAGAGGTTTGCAGCCCCATAGGAAGAACAACAATATCAACCAAGCAGACCTCCCAGAGCTCTTTTGTAGTGTAACTACATGTGGCTGTAGGTTTCTTTGTTTAGACCATTTAGAGTTAGAGAACTTTGAATATAGATTACTTTATGTGTTTATGAAATTGTTATTTGAGATATGGAGCAGATAGGAAAATTTTAACTTGCGAACCATTGTTTCAGAGTGGTATACTCAAATAGTTAAGGATTTGGCCACCTTGGTCATTCTATTGGCATTTTGGAGAGCTTATCATGGAAAAAAATACGATTACTAATCTAAATTAACTTTATATTATCTGCATAATGATATTCTTACTACATGCATCCATTGAGGAACAATAGCTAAAATATGTCGACTGTATTTGAATTGCTTCCACACTAACATTTCTGCCTTTCTACTTTTTGTGGAGATCTTTGTATTAAAGGATGAGATGTTCATTTTCCTATTCCGTACAGGACTAGGTTGTGGCAGGCATCACAGCTCACTGTAGCTAGAATTCTGCATGGGCTCCAAGTGGCCCTTTGCCTAGCTTGAAGGAAAGATTTCCAGTCATTATAATTATGCTGATAAGTGCCCTTTCCTTGGGATGGATGCTATTTCAGTTGACTATTGTGGCTCTTGGAACTGCACTAGCAGTTCTTTCGCTGTGATGAGCAAGCCTAAAGCTGATGCAATATGCAAAAAAATAATAGAAAAGAAAGATTAGGAAAATAGCTAGAGGGGTAGCTTAATGGTAGACAGCTTTGTCTGGCATGTGCACAGTCCTGGCATTGATCTCTAGCGCCTCAAGGAAAGAAAATGTTAAACAATGAAGAGGCTTGGTCCTCACTGACTTCATCAAGCTCTTGAAGCAACACAAGAATTCTGTTACCTCAGAAAATTGCCTTATGGGAAGCTGAGCTCTATTCTGCACGCTCACTGAATTATGTTCCAGTCCTAACTTGTACAATTTGTGAGTCTGGTAAAGAAAACACTTTCGACCTGAATTCCATATTTGCTTTGGTGTCTTCTAGGCATTGCAGAGGCACACAGCATAGGGCAATAGACCCTAGTCTATATTCTCAGGGCAATTAACTTTCCATGGCTTGGAAACCACATCCTAGCATCCAAGACAACCTTTCCAGCTTTCACAGTATTTTTCTGCAGCTATGCTGCAACAGAATTGCAGTTAAATTTCTGTTTCTTGATGTGGACTTTTCAAAACATTAAGTGAGCCTTCGTGGTTAGGATGCCCTTTCTCATCCTCTTCCTATAAGTAGACCTGGCAGTCCTGCCCTAACATCTAATTTTTGGTTTGGTTGGTTTTGCTTGAATGTTTTTTTGTCTTGATTTTTTTTTCAAGTTATAGTACATCAAGGAAATTGGAATCCATCCTTGGACTTAACATCATTATACAGATCCATATCTAGAAAGTGTATAGATACACCAGAAGTAGCTACAGACAAACATTGAGAGAACTGGAAAGGTTGTCTTGGATGCTAAAGCTATTTTCCAGAACATAAAGGCACAAGCTTGACTTGTGCTGCATTAGTTTGTCTTATAATTGATTAATATAGCAGGAAGTGCTTGGGAGTTTTGACATCTTGTTGGTTTAATGAACACACAATTGCTCTAAGTTCTAGTTCCTGTTGATTACTGTGAAGAGCTATTATTGGCTATAATTTATACAAAGAGAGTCAATGGCTTAGGGAGATACCACTTATCCTACAGACATACTGATAATCTGACTGCTCAAGCACACATTAGGTTTCCCGTGTGAGATTTCATTCTTTTCAGCAACTGATTAGAGATACTGAGAGTGGAAATCTCCAGGAAAGTTCAAACAGCCCCTTGTCCTTTCTCTACTTATGGAAAGGGTGGGGACCACATTAGCGTTATGCGTTATAATGGGTATGGTTATAGTGAGGAGGCAGGTTTGCCCTGCCAACAACTACAAGAAGGGGGTCTATAATTCCAGATTTGGGGAATAAAACACTAAAGACATTTGCTTATGGCTTAGAAAGCATGGCATCAAGCATAAATGTTATTTAGTGTTTGATGGAAGTGTGAGTCATATTTCAACATAACAACAAGGCGGAACATAGACAGTAAAGTATGAACAGCTGAACTCGGGATCCACCTTAGTCTTGTGTGGTTTTGTTTTTGTAAATTGTGATGAAAGTGCCACTTGAAAGTGTTTAGATAAAGATAAATGTAGAGAAGTTTCTCACAAAAAATTCACAGAAATAGAAAATATCAACTATCTTATTTCCAAGCCACTCAAGCTTGATCTCCTTGGTTACAACAGCATTGCAGGTGATCAGAACAGGAAATGAAGAACCTAGTGTAATGGCTCCTAGAGTTGCTTGAATATATTCTACAACACTTTATCTTTTGAAAAATGTCAAAATGGAATAAATTGACATAAGTAAAATTTAGAAAAGGGACACTATAGAAGTCTACAGCCATTAACCAAGTAGCCCCTGGAGGCTTCAACATCAAATGATAAACGGTACTGAGTATTTCCTACAGTAAGTGAAACAAGTAATGTATATTTAGCCAATCATCATGACCCAGATTCAGAAATGCATACTTAGAAAGTTTGCTAGTGATTGAAAATAAGTTCAGAATACTGGCTGCCCAACACAAACTATTCCTGTGGTACATGGCTCAGTGAGAGCAATGGCCAGGAGGATAGCATGTGTGCTTTTCTAGTGAACCACACCTACAAGTCGAATCAATGTTTCCTCCCTGGAAGGAGTATTTAAGATTTCAATCACCCAAAAGACTTCCCAGGCACGAGATTCCTATTAGGTCTCTTCTCAAGTGTGGTATCAATAAGATATACCACTTAAATGTCAACAGCTAGTTGTATACCAATGAGGCTTTGTCTTCAACCCTTGCTAAAGTATGCTTTTCATATATTCCTGTACAAAATGTGAAGACAGTCTCCAATTGTATTTATTCCAGGCACTACATAATTTAGCCAAATATGTGCCACTCTCTGAATTAAGGAAAATATGGGCCTCAGTCTGGACTTCCTTGTAGTCCCAGCAAGCTTCAAAATACTCTGGAGTTCTGCCCAGTGACACTTGCCTTTCTTTCTTGTCTTCATGTTCATTCTCAGGACGACTTTCATGCTATAGCAATTTTAATCCTCTGTAAATTATCCGCTGATATACAGGCACAATGTTATATGTTTTGCAGCAGAAACCCACTTTTCTTTAGAGACTAGTGTTCGGTTCACTATAAACTTCTAGAATAAATGCCTAACAATGGAATATTGATGCAAAGGACCTCAAGATGTGAACTTAACAGGGCGGCTTCTGCATGGCACAGTCTACTCTGCCAAAGGTTTGCAGAACACTGGATTAAAACTGCCCTGAAGTGAAAATAGTCTGTTTAGGGTCAAGCCTCTGTACCCAAAAAGAACAAGCTGTTTTGGGCATTCAACACTCTTTGGGTATCACTACAATTTTTCATTTCTCAGCCTAACTCTATGAGATCATAGAGCTTCACTCTGCTCAACCTGTAGAAGAGAAAGAAAAGAAATTATCACTTGGCAGATAACTCCAAACAGAACAGTTTGAAACTAGCTGGGATTGTGAGGATATCCAGACTGAGACCTGTATTTACCTTAATTTGGAGAGAGGCTAATAATATTTGACTGAATTATAAAGTATGTGGAGGAAATACATTTGGAGATTTGTGCCTTGGGCTTTTAGATGCTTACCATATAAAGAACAACTTTAGGAAAGAGACTAGTACTCATTATTATAGAAACAGTTAACTTTTTAACTGACTGGATGATTGACATCTTGACAGTTGCTATTTTGCCTCCTGGTCTAGCTCATTTCCTGGTTGTGAGCTAAAGGCTGCAGTGTCACAGATGAAAGAAATGTGGACTGTCTGGGCATGATGGGCTAGCCTCTTGATACTAAGGTAATTCTATCTGCAGACATTGCCATGGAGTGACTATGACAGTTACTTCTCTTCACCAGGAACACTCCTTTGGTGTCTGTACTGAACTAAGGCCATGCTACTTTTGCCTCTGGCTTATATTAATTTATTCCACCAATCAACAAGTTCCTTCATCAATATTATTCTATCATAGAACTCATTTTTTAGAAACAAAAGTCAGGTGTTGAGCCAAAGTCCAAACAAGAACATACTGTTATTTTTCACAACATGAATACATAATGAATATTATGTAATGATAATTTGACTACTGAGGATTCATTTGCACCACTGCATACTTTGTTGCAATGGGCTGAAGTTCTTCTGCATGCTGTGTAGTGAGTTCTCTTAGACAGCATCTTACACACATTGCTGCGCCTCCAACACTCAATTTAAAAACTGAAGGGAATTAGGAACACTAGTGACTGCCCTGTTAAAATCTTGATGTTCACAG
>LR751224.1:0-177125 GCA_902729485.2 Mus minutoides | reverse complement strand
AATGTGCTAGATTTGAGTGGCTTAGGAAAAGGCATTTTAGCAACATTTTTTCTACCAGCCATGAAATAGCCCATCTTTCCCTCTTCTCTTGCTTATTACAGTTTTTTCCTACAATCTTATTTTAAAATTATAGCTGTACCTGTGAACATTGGCTAAGTTTATGTAAAACAATATATACTTTTTAGGGCATCAAAAATGTAGTTGTTTTCCTGACTTCTTTTTCAGAAAATTCATTGATACTATATGGAAAAGCTACCCATTTTTATATGGCTATATTATATCCTGCTACTTCACTGAAAGTTTTCTAGGTTCTTCTGTTGGAATTTTTAGGATATGTTTAGTATAGGATTATATCATATGAAAATATAGATCATTTGACTTCTTCATTTCACTGTCTTTCTCTTGCCTATTTCTCTGGCAAAGATTTAAGGCATTGTACTGAAAAATAGTGCATACAGTGAACAACTTCATTTTATTCCTGGACTTGCACAAAATGCTTATGTATCTTATGCATTCACTCTAATGATAGCTCATAGTCTATGATATGTAGCCTTTATTATATTGAGATAAATTTTTAGATGATTAGTTTAAGGACCTTTTTGTCATTAAGGACTGTAATACTTTGTTGAAGGTCTTTTCTACATCTATTGGGGCAATGTACGTTTTTGGCTTTGTATATACACTATATTCCATCTATTGATTTGCCTAGAGTGATACAATGTTGCATCCCTGGAGTAAATCCATGTGATCATGATGTCTGATTATGTTTGCACTGTTGAACTTAATGAAAGCACTTTAATATGGAGGAAACTATTGCTATTATTTATTAAGAAAATTTATCTAGAGTTTCTTTTTGCATATTTATCTGCTTTTAGTTTCAAGGTAACACTAGTGTCATAGTCTATACTAGTTTTGAAATTTGAAGTATTCTTTTACTCTCTGTTTCCAGGAATAGCATGAAAAATATAAACTGTTTATTTGAAATTATCTCCAAGAATTCAGCACTTAATTCAGCATCCGACCCTTAGCTTTCCTTTGTTGAGAAATTATTTTAAATTACTATTTCAACATGATTGTTTGTCATTGTATTGTTGAAGTTTTAAATTTTTCTCTGTTCAGTATTGGTGTCTAAAATTTATTCATTTCTAACTGATTTTTGGAATAAATTTCATTTGTGTCAATATACTTAACACTATTTGTCATCATGAAAATCAAAATCAAAATTAAGAGACCCATATTATGCATCTTCCCACTAAAAATTACGCTCTGAAAAACAAATAAGTGCTAGTGAGAAATGCAGGAGAAAGGGATCGTGTCTACTGCTCCCAAAGTGGCTAACAACTCAGCCCACCCTGAAAATGAATATAGAAAGAAGCCTCTCACCATTAAAATTCCAGCTTCCATATTTTAGTGATTCCACAGGCCAATCTGATGGAGGCCATTTCTCAACAGAGATTTGTCCTTTCCACATGTGACGAGGTATGTGTAAATTTGCCCTATCTAACCAGTTCAAATTACTTCTTGTCAACTTTATGTATGAGTACACTACTTTAAACGATAACCTTTCTTTTCTCATTTGTCCCAAAGACTTCATGTTAATATCACAATATAAAACACAGAACAGCTTTCAAAGCCCCATGGTCTTAAAAAAAAAAAAAAAAAAGGTGGAGTACTTGAAAATTTAACATCCCTTTAAAAGTTCAAAGATTCTCAACTGCAGGATCCTGTGAAATGATACTTTATATATGGAATATATATGTACTTCTTATTCTAGGAGGGAAGAACAAGAGCATGGCCACAATCAGATAAAAATAAAACACAGTTCTACCACTGTAGCTCAAATTCTGTTTCTCAGTGTCTGACATTTAAAACTCACAGTATTCTGGGTTCTCAGGCTCTACCATCTTCAAGACTTTCAGTTTTCTCTACAAGATTAAACCTGATTCACTCTTGCTTGCCACTGCCCTTATCTGTTATCTCACATTTCTGGCATCTCCAATGTGCAGAACCTCCACCACAACTGACATTACCTCTCCATCAATGGACTCTCCTGGCGTCTAAAGGACTCTGACCCTGCCACAGGGTGACAAGGCTCAGTTTTGCTCCATGATCTTCTCAATCCTGGAGTCTCCACTGTAGCCGAGGGTGCACCTTTACCAATACTCTCTTTTGGCCTCTCATACTGCCAAGACTCAGCTGCTCTCTATAACTCAGTCAGGCCTTAAAAACCAGAAACTGTGTAAAAGTAGCTTACACATTGCCAAGTTCAGCTTCCAGCTTTAAATGCATCCTTGGCCCTATTTAGAGCACAGCTTCTTGTATGCTGACCCTCAGAAAATACTTCCCAGGTTTTCCTCTAATGGTGTTGGTCTCTTATTATTCATAGCTTTTTAGTCTGAGCTAATTAACACAATTGTCCCATTAAAACAAAAATTTCAATTTAATGTTACTAGTCTCTTATTAACTATGGATGATTCTCCAGCCCCAGTTGATCATAAACCAGAGATTCTTAGTTCAAAATATGCATGAACAGATTATAGACTCTTTGAGGAACTCTTACAATTTCTTCTGAAACTTCATTATCTAGGCCTTCATCATCAGCATTTACCTCCGAATTCTTACCTTCCAAGCTTCAATAGAACAGCTCATTAGACTACTGACAATCAGTTTTCAGCCCAAATCTCTAAAATCCTTCCCAGTTACATGGTCAGGTCCATCACAATAAGATTCAATTCCTGACACTAATTCCTGTCCCATTTTGCTTTTTGTTGCAGGGCATACATCATGACAAAAGACACTTGGGGAAAGGAAAGGGTGTATTTCATTTTGCAGGATATACGCCATCCTTAAGGGAAGGTAGGATAGGAACTTCAGACAAGAACCTGGAGGCAGGGTCTGAAGCAGAAGCCATGAAGAAATGGAGGAAGACTGCATACTTACTAGCTTGCTTCAAGTTTCACTTTTAATAATATTTCTTACATAACTTAGTAGCATCTGCCCAGAGATGGCAAGACCCACAGAGAGATAGGTCCTCCCACATGGACTGTCAGTTAGGAAATGATGCAGAGACATGCCTGCAGACCAATCGGATGGAGGCCACGCCTCTGGTGAAGTCACTCTTCCCAGGTATCCCTAGCTTCTGTAGTTGACAGGGTGTAAATAACACTGTTTAGTTTTTGAGGAAAGCAGAGCAAGCCCTGCATTTTTTGGCTTCAAAATGTCATCCACACACAAAAATAATATTTCCTAAAAAGATCTGAGCTTAAATTTATCTCAAAGAGGAAAAAGCTCACTCGGGTGTAAAAATACGCTACTAATATTTTGAAAGTATTTTCCAGGTATTTAATTTCTTTTTCTTAGAATAACACATCAACATAACTGTCTATCTACCATGAAAGAATAAGAGGGAACAGGACCAGCCTTTGTTGTGAAAGATTTTGCAATTAGGTCCCTCATGAGACTTTTACATGCCTTACTGTTTCTAAGCAGTGGGAAGAAAGATTATCTTTATTTGCAGGAAAACTATTAATGGCTAACATGATGTTTTCTTCTTTTGATGGAAGTTTGGGTCATAATTTTGATTACTTTCTCAGTTACTTTTTTGACAGAGTTGTTAAAAGATTATAGAGCTTCAGTTTCACCAAGATTGGTTGCAGAGGGATGTGATCACATTTAGCACAGTACAGAAGCAAGGCTTCAATTGGCCACAGTGGAATGGATTTGTTCTTGTTTTATTTTTTGAGACAGGGTCTCTTTATGTAGTCCTGGATGTCTTGGAGCTTTCTATATAGACCAGGCTGGCCTCAAATTCATAGAGAATATCCTTCCCCTGCCTCTTAAGTTCTGGAATTAAAAACACTTGCCACCACATCTGGCCAATGATATGCTTTATACAATATGTCTTTTACCAGAACTTAATAGATTTATGACATAATATGTGAAATATTTCTAATATATTCCTATTCAGTAAATGGATTAATATACAGAATATGTAAGAAGTGCGGCACCATAAGCAAAATTGACCTAAGCTAAAAGTTAAGGAATGCCAAGAATAAGAGAGCATACCAAAAAGCACAGAACTGAGGAGATACATGTAATAATACGATTTCAGTTTTAGGGCCATAGAGACTCTATCTCTTGTTTGAGCAAAACAGCCAAATGACCTGAATAGACATTTCTCAACAAAACATACAAAAGGCTAAATGTAAAAACTACCAGCACCATTAATCACCAGGAAAAAAAACAAGTCAAAAGAGAACGAGATAGCATTCATGTGTGTCAGAATAGCTATTATTGAAAAGATGGGGAAGAACAAATGCTGGCAAGGAAAAAGAAACTTCAGTACAATGCTGGTACTTCATTCCTCCTTTGAATAGGAAACAAAATAACTATGAAAGGAGTTACAGAGACAAAGTTTAGAGCTAAGATGAAAGGATGGACCATACAGAGACTAACCCACCGGGGATCCATCCTATAATCAGCCACTAAACTCAGACACTATTGCATAGGACAGCAAGTGTTTACTGAAGGGACCCTGATATAGCTGACTCCCACAGAAGTGGATGCTCACAGTCATTTATAAGAGGGAGCACGGGGCCCACATTGGAGAAGCTAAAGATAGAACCCCGGGAGCTGAAGGGGTCTGCAACCCTAGAAGAGGAACAACAATATGAATTAACCAGAACCCCCAGAACTCGTGTCTCTAGCTCCATGTATAGCAGAAGATGGCCTAGTCGGCCATCATTGGGAGGAGAGGCCCCTTGGTAATGCAGTCTTTATATGCCCCAATACAGGGGAACGCCAGGGCAAAGAAGTGGGAGTGGGTGGGCAGGGGAGCAGGAGGGGGGAGGGGGATGGAGGAGGGGACTTTCGGGATAGCAATTGAAATGTAAATTAAGAAAAGATCTAATAAAAAAATTGAAAAAAAATTATATGAAGTTAGAACCAAGATCTTGTTTTGATACTTATTAAATACAAAATATAAAATACTTTCTGAGCCAGATGAGGGAGAGAAATTCTCCTTCCCATACCTCAAGTCTCATAAAATCAAATGTAGAGGTCTGTTGAATCTGCCTTTTCAATTCAGATACTTCTTATATTTCCTCTTCTGTGACACATTTTAGCATAAGTATTTAGAGAGCCTTCTATCTTCTTCCCTTTTGTGGAGTTTAAAAGAAGCAAATGACATTCATTCAATAATTTATTTATTCTTCTTCCTTTGCTTTATCCTCAAAATTTTATCCTGAGGTGTTTTATTCTTTAATTCTTTAGTTTCTTTTTCTTCCTCAAATTCTACAAAATAGGAGCCTGTGTTCTTTCTCCTTTAATGTCATTGTCACTATTAGTCCATCGCTTGTTTGGAGCCTTTAAGGTTTTCAGACTTGTGCTCATCTTTGCACCTTAACTCAAGACACATCTCTGCTGCCATTGCCATGAATGTCCCAAATACAATAAACAAATTACAATAAAAAACTTAATGACAGTGCATTTAAAAATTGTAGAATAGAGCTGTTACCTATGCTTGACACACAGCTGCCCCTCGCACTTCCCCTATAGAATCAACCAATAGCAGTTGAGGAATGTGAGGGAAACATTTGTCTGTGCTAAACATGTAAAGTTTGTCCCTAGATTTTTTTTCATTTCTCTATTTTTAATTATGTATGTGAGAGTTTGTGTGTATGTGTATGTACATACATACCTGTTGGTGCAGGAGGCATTGAATCCCTCCGAAACTGGAGTTACATGTAGTTGCTGGCTGCCAAATGTGAGTGTCAGAAAATGCAAGAGAAGTTTGTGCTTTTAACCAGTGAGTTATCTCTCCAGTTCTGTTGTCATTTGATAAGTTATATAATGAAAAAGTGATGTACTTTACAGTTACAGTATAATAGGAATCATACAAATACCTATGTGATTGAAAATACATGAGAATATATGGATGAGATCTGCAAACATCATGACACCTTATAGATATGGACTTGAAGTGCTGCAGATATGATAGGATTCCTGAAGTCAATGTCTCTCACTATTATATTTAAATATGACCATGTTCACAGGCACCAGGATCTCAAATCCAGAGGAAACAACTCTCCTAAACTTAGTTCCTAGTCTTTCTCCAATTCTCTGGGTCATTGCTTCAAAACGGGAAAGCTTTCATGATCTCAGAGTGACCACAAATGTAGAAAAATTTCTTTTTAACCTTATGTCTCTTTACTTTAGCTGCAAGATGGATGAGTAATTTTATAATTAATATACATTGACCTTCAGAATGATTTAAATGGATTCAAAGGTTTTATAAATTTTTATGGACATATCCTAAGAGTGATTGTAGTCCACACTTGTCTTTGCATTGTGGACAAAATTTAGGAGGCAATTCTGTGAAATCTATATTTAAAATAATTTTCATCTTTATGTCCCAGAATAGGGCTTATTTTAGACTTTAACTCTGATTTACATATCTGTATTCTATTCAGTTTTATTATCTCTATACATGTTCTGTGTACTGGGAGCAGGACATATGAGATGCATATGCAGTACTCTGTCAATGATTTCTCTTCTGCTGCTTCTTTGTCATTTTTTAGAGATTTATTTTACCTTTTAATTATAAGCATATGTGTGTGGGTATGTGGACCAAACTATAGTAGCCATGAAGGTCAGGAGAAGGCATTGGATAACTTGAAGCTGGAGTTACAGGCAATTTTAAGCATCATGTTTGTTCTGGGTACTGAACTCAGATTTTACTAAAGAACTGTATCTGCTCTTAGTGACTGAGTATCTCCCCTGTTCTTTAGTTTGCGCTAGCTTATTGGTGGACAGAACTTTGTGTGTTTTGAACATTTCATGCTGTCATAAATAATATTGCCTTTGCAGCTGCATTTTGAACCATAACTCTATTTTGTTTATCTAGACAATTAAGCTTGTTGACATTTTTCGAGTGATTATGTGAATCAGGTATTTCTATTTAAATATCTGGAAAAAGTACTTTAAGGCCATCAGATGCTTTGTATTAACCTCAATTGCCTTTTGTACATTTACTACAGCATTCTTGCAGATTATTATTTTCTTAAACTCAATTAGTTGGGGGTTTTTTAAAGACAAGCTTAACTCTTGACTTATTTTCCTTTGGAGTCTCAGATCATTAACTTAGATGTATTTTTGTCTCTTTCTTTGTAAATTTATGTATACTATCTAATTAGACAGAAGTTTTTAATTAGTGTATAAATTTAGAATTAAAGTAATTCTGAGTTATTTCTATATAAAACACATAGAAATGACTTCTTTCAAAAGAAGAAGCAAGATTAAAATGGTATAGATTTCAAAATTACTTAATTTCCATGGGTAAACATTCTTGATTAGCACAAGATGTAGATATGCTTTTTCCTCTCAATTCCCATTCAGTTTAGAGCTTTTGCTGGGAGCATCTGTTCAGGAATACCTTGCTTATTAACGAGTAGTGACTCACTAAACTGAAAAGAATCAGGAATTTACTTTCAATCCTAAGGTCAAAGGTCTCACACCCAAGAAAACTCCACATAAAGAGTTTTGCTCGTTGGTTCAAGTGGAAGGGCAGAACAGGATATCTTAGAATACAAAAGAGAATGGCTACCAGTGTATGGGATGCCTGAAGAGAATAGCTGCTAACAGAGAGTGGAACCAGCCCAAGAGAGAGAAATATGTTGCAGTCAGTAAAGCTGAAAGGAGTTGGAGATCGGAGGAGCACTTTGCCATTACACTTGCAGATATAGAATCTGGAATTTCCTCAGCTAGATGTTTGGCTTGCTTTGGTCCAGTATTTCCTGACTATGTCCTTCCTTTTGAAATGGTAATGTGTATCCTGTGCCACTTTATGTTGGAAGTATGTGAGCTGCTTTTTCATTTTGATTTTACAGGGAGTTACAGTAAAGAGATTGCCACAAATCTCAGAAGAGACCTTGAACTTCTAATCAGTGTTGAGGCTGTTATAGATTATGGAGATTTTTGAAGTCAAAATGAGTGCATTTCTGCATTATAATTCGCCTAATAGCCTATGGGGGTCAGAGAGTGGCACGTGCTGGTTTTAATAGGAATGGGCTCCATAGGCTCATAAATCTGAATGCTTTGCTCACCAGGGAGGGGCACTATTAGGAGACCTTGGAGTAATATGGTCTTATTGGTAGAAGTGTTTCAATGGGGGTGGGTCTTGAGATTTCAAATGCTCAAATCAGACCCAGTGTCTCTTTTTCTACCTGCTTGCCAGAAAATCCAGGTGTAGAAGTTTCAACCCCCTCTATAACACATGTCTGCTTGTGTACCATCATGCTTTCTGCCTTGATGATAATAGGCTTAATGCCTGAATCTTTAAACCAGCCCTAATTAAATGCTTTCCTTCATAAAAGGTGCTGTGATCATGGTGTCTCTTCACAGCAATAAAAACCATAACTAAGGTAGTATGGTAATAATGTATATAATAGGGATATTATTTTGGTATGGTAATGTGCATAGGATAAATGTTTTCAGTAAGGCAATGTGCATGATAGGTAAGTGTTTTCAGTAGTTGCAATATTTGTACTAGGTGGGTGTTTCCTATCAATTTTTTCTCAGTGAACTTTAGGGGCTTGACATTGATCCAACATTCCTGCTATGCTAGCCATTTCCCCCTTTGTAAATTCACCCACTTATAATATTTGATCAGCTTCTAACGTGATGACTTCAATTTTATTTTTATAATGATTCTATCACTATGCTAGCAGATTAACTACACAACGATTAGTAAGCAAGACCACTGTAAGTTTCATGGAAAATGTGTATACTGAGGACAATGATACCTTGTGCTGGGTGCTTCCCCTTGCCATGACACATCGTAGATACTTTAGAATCTACTTGATTTTGAAGGTTTGTGACTCACTTGACAGTCTGTCTCTATTAACCTTTCCCCCTGTCCTTTCTTGAAATAGAAACTTCTGGTTTCTTTGGGAACTCAGTTATGTCAAATGATATTTTGCTGGGTCACACAGGTGAGAGGATCTTTTGCTATGGCAGACATGTGGAAAGACACATGATGTTTAGAAGTAATATAAATATGACCCCACAGACAGTGAGAGCTCAAGCATTGATTTGCTTGGCTCACCTTGCTAGTCTTCACTGACCACAAGCATGTATCGGTTCACCTTACATTGCATTGCTGATTTTCACTTGTGGTAACTTCATAGAGAGAAACTCAGAGAAGGTCTTGTGCGATTCCTGCAGCATTTTGCTGTTTCCATGCACTTGGGCTGATTGGCGAGCCTCAAGGTTTCTTTTGGATTAAACTGCCCTAGCTGATTTCTGTGTGCTGTCTCCTGAGTGAACTGGACTGCAGCTGCTGATTCATGTTTGGTGTTTGCTTGTGGACTTGACTGAGAACGACAAATATTGGAATCTCCCCAAAGGACTATTTCTAAACAGGTCCACTTCCCCATATCCTCATAACCTCTCTTTCCCACTGCCTCTAGTAAGGGGTGGGATAGATGGGAAGTTGAACTCTTATTCTTATTAAAGGAGGTTTTTTAAAAAATATATGACTAGACTTTTTTTTTTTTTTTTTTTTGTAATATGGCACACCAGAGCACATCTCAGGGCATGTGGAAGCTCTGAAATCTGCTTCCAAATGTTTCCCAGGTTGTGAAGAGTTCATTGCACTCTTGTGCAGTACTTCTGAATGTGCAGAACACTTGGATTCCATTCTGTGAATGAGAACTGCTAAGGGCCATTCAGTTTAACTTCATTAGTAAGCACCTAGCATATTTACAGGGGTGGCTCAAGGCAATTTAGAAGTTGTTTTCTGGAAAGTTTGTTGATTGGAAACAATCATTGGTTTTTCATTCAAACTAGAAACCTCCTGCTGCTGTATGGCCTTTCTGTATCACTGAGAGCAAAAGGAAGAGTCAGACTGTCAGAGATATAGCAGATCCTGGCACTCAGCCATCTAGGTGACAACTTAATGCTCCTCCCCTCTGATTAGGAGAGGAGTGATCAGCTCTCTCCTAGAGATGGATAGTGAAACACCTAGAGAGGGGGCAGAGCTGTATAGAAAGAGGTTATGAAGAAGAAAAGGCAAACCTTCAGAGATAGCAGTGAGGTTTCAAAGGCAGTACAGTTAAACCGATGGGGGAAACGGTTTTAAAAACTCAAATCAAAGGACAAAACTACAGAATAAACCGAATGTATGTTTTCACAAGTGTACTTCAGTATAGTTTTCAAACTGCATTATATGCTTACAATAGTTATTGTATTTATGAATGTCTAAACAATGCTACAATGACAATGATGATGGATAGAGCTCACTGCTTTCTCACTGGTCTTTGACCTCCACACTGCCTTGATTTTAGTAGAGATTTGTTATACATTCTTTCTTATGTAAGTATGCAAGTGTGTGTGTATGTATGTATGTATGTATGTATGTATGTATGTATGTAAATTTTAAATACCATCATATATTGAGAAGTTTTACATATAATCCCAAGTGCTTAGCATTGCAAGTAATCATGTAAATCAATCCCATGGCCAGGTGAACTTTTCTTCTTGTTGTTCTCTCTTATGCATGCTCAGTAATGAACATCCTAACATCTCTCTCTCTCTCTCTCTCTCTCTCTCTCTCTCTCTCTCTCTTTCTCTCTCTCTGCCTGTCTCTCTCTCTCATTTACTCTATTTTCCTTTTCCTCTCTCTAAATCAGGATCTCCTATATTCCAGCCAAACCTCAAACTCACTGTTTTTCAGAGGATGACCTTAAACTTCAAATACCTGTGCCTATATTCCCCAAGTACTGAGATTACAAGTGCATACCATCACACCTGGTATAGATGGTGCCGAGGAGAGAACCCAGGGCTATGTGCATTCTATGTAAGCATTCTACCAACTAAGGTATATACCATAATCATTCCTCAAAATGTTCTATTTTCTGTAGCCACAGCTTAATTTTGCTGACTGCCATTTAGATGAAGAATAGTGTGTTTGACATTTGCATTCAACAAGCTTTTAATATGATGCTGTGTTCTTGCTTTTATTGTTTCTGTTTTTGCTTAAGACTGAGTAATATTTAATTGCATAACCATAATGTAATGCTTTCCACTCAGGCTTTAATGGGGGTCTCAGTTCATTCAGTTGTTCTCCATGTGTGTGTGGTATGTGTGCATGTGTATGCAAAGTGAGTACAGGTATATTCACACACATCTGCAATAGTGGAGGAGGCAAGAGGATTTTATTCTTAAGGCCTATTCTTTCCAGATTTTAGAAAATAATGACCAAGGTCATTATTAAGGTCTCTATTCTGACTAGAGAAGAATTCTAATATCCCTTAACCCTACATGTCCTCTGTAGTCTGTTTAACATTTCCACCCACTGCAAGTATTCTTTGGTGGGAACAATGGAATTCTGCCTTGCATATATGCAGTCTAGTGTTAAGCAGCAAAGACAAATGGAGATAACTAGGGTGATCTATGTGAAGACTGCTTCTTTGGTTTATATCCAACTAACTTTGAATACTTCTCTGGTCCTGAGGTCTGATCTATGCTTCTTTATCGTGAGCAGGTTCCTTGACTATTTGAGCTTCACCCCTCCGTGTATAGTTGGCATTTGTTGGTTTTCTACCATGCTGATAAAATACCGTGGCAAGAGGTGAAATGTCCAATATTATGGAGTAGTTTTCTTACTGAAACCAACACAGTAGTTTAGAAAAACGCTTCCTGAGAGGTCATAGTTCTGACTTCTTTTTTCTCCAAGGGGACTGCACTATAGCCATTGTCAGAAAATAGTTGTCTCAGATAGCATTATGGTTTTGAGGCTTTTCAATATTAAGAGAACATGTTCTTCAGCAGTTTCTATATCCTGGTGAGAAGTAGAAGCCAGTCAACACTGTGAACATTTAAAGAAAGTTGATTAGGTAACTAGAACTGGGAATTCCTGAGGAAAGCACCCTGCCTTTTAAGCGCACTGCTTACAAGAGTGCTCAGAGTCATCTATAGGGCCTCCCCAATGGAGATGCTAGAGAAAGTACCCAAGGAGCTGAAGGGGTCTGCAACCCTATAAAAGGAACAACATGAACTAACCAGAACTCCCAGAGCTCGTGTCTCTAGCTGCATATGTAGCAGAAGATGGCCTAGTCAGCCATCATTGGGAAGAAAGGCGCCTTGATATTGCAAACTTTATATGCCCCAATACAGGGGAACACCAGGGCCAAGAAATAGGAGTGGGTGAGTAGGGGAGCAGGGTGGGGGGAGGGTATAAGGAACTTTCTGGATAGCATTTGAAATGTAAATTAAGAAAATATCTAATTATTAAAAAGGGGGGTTACAATGGACATCTACTGTATTTAGGCTACTTTTTTCTGTTTCTTCAAATATGCTATATGTTGCTTATTCACTCACAAACCACATTTATCATCGAAATTTATCCTCTCCTTCATGTTGATTTTTGCACAAATCTCTCAAACCTCATTCTGTGGTTTTTACATTGCTCACATTTTATACACACTGGAGAATGTATTTTGTGTTTTATTTATTTGTTTGTTTATTTATTTGCTTTTTGAGACATTCTTACTATATATCTCTTGTTCATTTTGATTTCATGTTCATTGTGTACCCTATATCTTTGCTTGGTTTCTATTGCTGTGATAAAGATTTTGACTGAAAACTTGGGGAGGAGGAAAGACTTTTTTTCAGCTTACAGTCCCTCATTGGTAGAGGTCATGGCAGAAACCTGGAGGCAGGAGCTGAAGTAGAGAAAATGGAGGGCTGTTGCTACTATCTGCTCACCAAAGCTTTCTTAGTTTGCTTTCTTATACAACCCAGGTTCATCTTCTCAGGGACAACACTGCCTAGTAGGCTTAAACTTTCCATATCAATCTTCAATCAAGAAAGATCTTACAGGTTTACCTACAGGCCAATCCCATGGAAACACTTTTAAGTGAGGTCCCCATCTTCTCAGATGACTCCAGTTTATATTATGTTGATGAAACCTTAACTAACACATCCATGCTGGCTTCATATTTAGAGTGCTCAGGTGGCAGTTTCTTAAATGTCAGCCTTACAATTGCTAGCTAGCTACCACCACACCTGTCTGAAGCTTTTTAGTGTATTATACTCATGCTTTCTCTCTGGGATTTTCACCTATGTGAAAAGTCTATTAAATAGGTTTATTTTATTTCTTGATTCTATACTTTTCTCTTTGAAAGTGATCACTATAGAATATCTATTTAAAAGAAGGTTGTACTTTTATTATATCCCTATAACAAATGCATTAATTTTGAATATTTGATATGATGAGAAAGTACACAGACACATACACACACACACATATATATGTATAAAGTATCACAACTAGCAACTAGTAAGCAGCACTTCTCCATATTCTCTACACATATAAATGAGATATATATTATATGTATGTTAAGTATGATACATGTGTATATATATATATATATATATATATATATATATATATATATACATACATGTAGAGATATATGTATGATATATATTTATGTAGATATATATATACATGTAGATATATTTGTATGTAGAAATATACATAAATGTACATGTAAAGAATATATTTTATACATATAATATATATAGCAACTAGTAAGGAGCATTTCTCCATATTCTCTACATATATAAATAATATAAATATATAAAATACATTATGTATGTATTATATGTGTGTATGTATATATACACACATGTAGAGACAAACATATATATTTATAAACTATAAGACACATATGTATATATTTATAAAATATATAATATATTTATATATTATATATTTATAAAATATATATTTATATATTATTTATGTATATAGAGAATATGGAAAAATACTGCTTACTAGTTGCTCCTCATAGCTTGCTCAAATTTCTTCCTTATAGAACTCAATGTATAAAAATTTATTTTTCGCATATGGTTCCTGAATTATAGTTACATCCCCAAGGAGGAGCATAAGACCTAAATTTTCTGCCTTGTAGGAGGCCAGAAAAAAAAATCCTCATTTCTCAGAGAAGACCATTATTAGAGAACTCTTGCCCCAAGCCCTGGACAAAAGCAGCCAGTTCTTGCTACATTATCACACCTACCCAAACAACATTAGATCACAACCTTTGCATCCAATTTTTTTTTTTTTTTTTTTGCACCATGGTTCATATTTTAATCACATTCACGCAATTGATGTGGCCCATTCTTTAATCACATCTATCCATAAAAGGCCAAAAGGAACCCGGAGAGATGGTTAAGAGTGTGTACTCTTGAAAAAGACCCACATTTGATGGCCAGCAGCCGCTTCAGACAGCTCACTGTCGTTTGAGAAGATTTTACTTTTGATCACCATATCCACCTGTATTCACATGTACAATGAACATACACATCTACACATTTTGTTAAATATATATTTTAAATACTGAAAAGTTAAGGATTTAGAGAATGTCCAGAGAACTGAACACAGAGGTCTCTGAGGGACAGGGCACTTAGAGGGGTCCTATACCTGAAAATTCACACTATGGTGCTCTTCCTTTCTATCTGTTATGATATCTATAACACCAGAAAACAAAAGTGTTTACCTAAGCTTTGTGAACCACTTCAGCAAATAAATCAAAGAAGAAGGTCCAAGGAACTCCAATTTATTGTCAACCTGCCAGTCAGAGGTGAAACTAAATCAAACCCAGAGCTTTGGATGACAATGAAAGTGGGGGAATGGGCTGTGTTGTGAGCCTGTGAGATCTGACACTCTCTCTAGGTACACAGTATCACAGTGAATTGCAAGAGAGAACACCAGCTGTGGCCCATTGCAGAACAAATTATGTGCTTGTGGAGGAGGAAAATTCCCACACCTTTTGTGGCCGGGGAAATCTCATTGAAGTCTGTGTTGGTGGTATAAGAGCAAAGGAAAAACACCTTCCTTTTTCTGAAATAACTGATAATTGGAAATTTCATATCTTAACCTCAAGATGTTACCTTTCTCTAAAGATAAAAGAGATAAATGCCACCTAAGCAACTCAAACTAATAATCTATCCTCAGAAATCCAAACATAAACTCCCTTTCTATTTTCCAAAATATTTTGCTGCCCAACTAAAAAACAAAATTTAAATTATGGGATGCATATTTTCATTCTCCATCCAACATGAATTATTCATGGTGCTTTTGAATTATTTTCCTCATCCATTATTTTCCCTATTTCTATTTCTTCAATCCTAGTTAAATCTTAGTGCTACTCCCAACAGAATTATGACCATAGTTTCCTAAACTTTTTCCTCCGTTGTTGACATACAGCCAAAGGTACATTTCTGAATCAGAGTTCTAATGTCATCTCATACAAAAACCTTTGCTAATTCTTCATCACTTTTGTAAACAGAACAAAACAAAATGAGTAAGTTTCTGACCATGGATCTGATCCACTATGTCTGCTATCAAGTGTTTCTTTCAAATCACTCTCCCATTAGCATTGCTCGTTCTCCTCTTGTGGGTTGGTTTATTCTTGGCATCAGCTGTCACTTCTGATCTTTACTATCTAGATCTGACATACTCATCACAATGAACTCTGTATTTGGGCAATCTACTGTCAGCTAATTGATTTCCCATCTTTCCTTGTCCTGAGCTGCAAACAGACATGCCTGCCATCCTTCAGTTTGGTAAAATTGATCACCTTGATGATATAAACCCTGATATTTTGCCCTTGTGCACTTACTCCCATTTTCTTCTTTCTGAAATGCTTCTGTCTGCAGTGCTTTCAAATGTAATTTGCTTATAGCCTTCACACTTTTCTTTTAAAAAATTGTTGCTGTATTTATTGACTTCCATCTCAACGTGTGCCAAGTAAAGTACTAAATACATTGTGTACTTTATTATATCATTAAATTCTCAGAATACTAAAACTGTCATTTTATATATGGCATATTACATAAATACTCACAATTCACTACTATAGATCTTTGAAGAACAGGATTCATGTTGGAGTACGCCAAGAAATGAACTGGGTTCCCAGGGAGGTAAACTGGGGCTGAAAAGAGAGACTAGGTGGGAGAGAAAAATGGATGCCAAGACAGAGTCTCTCCGTTCAAAGCATCTCTACTTTACTTAGAAATCTTTCTTGGTTATATGAGGGTAGACCCTGCCCACAATCAGTTCTGCATAGTCGCCTAGATTCAGTCCAAAGTCCCCTGCACTCACTGTGGAATATCTCAGCAGGAACGAGGGTCAGGGAGAAGCGCAGAAGCATTTAGCACAACAAAGGAAGCCAGCCTCAGCTGGAGAGCCACGCCTTCAGAGGCAGCAGGTCTAAACTCAGCCTGGAGAAGGCCGGGAGGAGGGGACTACATTTCCTCCCTACTTATATAATAAAATTAAGCGGGACTGAGACATAAAATTTATTTATGCTCCATAGTCCTGCCTGGGAGTAATGGTGACTGGCGGCTGCGCCATGTCTTAGGATTCTCAGATCCTCCTGAACTATTCATTTCTGTCATTGAGAATACATGCAGCTTGTTTGTGAATAGTTTACACAAACATGCCACTGTGGTGTATTATTAACAAGCCATGGTCTCTTGGCATATACCCCTGTCTTAGAATGATATAGTTCCAAGATCTGGATGCCCGTCATAGGCTGAATGACCTTCATAACACACCTTATTTCCCCAATTCAGACCAATGCCACAAATATATATTCCATGTGCATCTTCATAATGAAGGAATCTCGCAAGTTGTGCTTGTAGGAGGTGAACTACATGCTTGCTGGAACCTTGGCTGTAGGGGAACACTGACTTCCTGAAAAACAAAGCTGAATACAGTTGAAACACAATAGGATAATAACTTCTTTTGGGAGAACCAGGTACTCTATTCAGTTGCAACTTAGCAATGACCAAGCTTAGGATCTGACCTCCTGGTGTGGGGGAGGTGACTTTGAGAATCGGGAGAAAGGCTGTTTCTCATGTAAATAGGCTAACCTTTAAGTTAACTTTGCTAGTTAAAAAGATTCTAATATTGGAATAATTACTAGACCAGTCAAAGATTGAGTTAGAATAACTGGTCACACTGAAGGAAATAGAAGAATCATTATAACTCCTTCTTATGACTAATTTTTTAAAGTCAATTTTCACAGTCTCTAATGTTCTCTGTTCCAAAAGGTTCAAAAAGCTTAAAGCAACGCAGCTTAGCCTTTCCAATCTGGGACAAGTTAAAAATATATACCCAAATCATCTTTCTTTTAACCACAGTCAGGGCAATCAGTGAACTCACAGGTTAGCTTGTCACAGGAATCATTCTGGCAGTTGTCAGCTTCTGCAGTGTTCTGTGGAGAGAACCTAAACACTCCCTCTTTCTCTGATTAAGACAAAAGCAAGATGATCTTTTGGTGACCTTTGTGGAACCTAGCTACCCCTGTTTTGGTTTAAAAGCCAATTTTTCACTGCAGTAAGCACGTTTGACAATTTCTTGTTTTTGAGAATTATGAAAATTCTCAGTAACATGGGTAACATTAAATTATTGACAGAACATTTCAAATACCTGATTGTTAAATGCTGTTACAATATCTGTATAAATCTGACTTGGGACACCAAGCACATAAAAAAATTTTATTTTAACATAGGCAATGACACTTTTAATTGTTTCTCCTGAAGGGTAGTTGTAACTAGAAAGCTTTAAAGGTTTTAGGTCACATGTGCATATTTCATTTATTTATAAATCAGAAATAAGAGTATACAACTGCAGCAATTGATTAAGTATAAGTCCTCAAGAATTGATACCATTATGTGGAAACAGGTAGAAAGTGAGGACACTAAGAACAAATTTTTACAATTTGACATGCACATTCTGTGAAAATATCAACACTATCTTAAGCCATTACTATTTTGATGGTGTAAAGAATGAGATTATATGGCCAGTTATTCTTGTATAAGGTCTATAATCCACCTGGAATATAAATCTAGCACAGCATTGCTTTAAGAGGTCTTGTCCAGGCAATCTAGGACAAATCCTTAAATGTAAAAGAACAGCAATTTTTTCTTATGAGCTGTACATGCTTAAACAATTGCAAATTTGAAAATTAATAATATCTGAGGGTCAAATAATTTTAACAATTGTAAGCTCTGAGATATATATAGAGAGACTATTAATATACAAATTAAGGTTTAATTATTTAACAATTTAAAACACCATTTACAGCACACAATTTAATTATCTGTGCTGAAGAAGGAGGAAACTTAAAAGAATAAACATGTGATCTAATTCATATATACCTTTTTCCCATAGAAGGGCTGTTTTTAAATACAATAGATGGGATATATGCATGCATAAATTTATAGAAGGTAAAAAAAGCATGCACAAAATAATTTTCAACTTATCTTAGGAAAATGATTATAAACTTTATTTAAAATGATGGCATCTAATAAGCCAAATATTAATCTGCAATAACCAATTTAATTGCTGTTTGGAATAATGAACAAACATTATGTCAGGTTTTTAAGACACAATATTTGTTACAATTTTTCTAAAATATAAGAATTTACTTTATAATTCTTAATTAGCACCACAGCAGCTTTAATAGGATTTTCAAACTTTACTTTGAGGTAAAGAAGGATGATTTTACATTAATGTTTTCTGTGTAAAAAATTGCTGTGGGCACATTTAATAACCATAACTAAAATAAGTAGCTAGTATTCAATTACTGTAGATTATAATTGATAACAATTATAAAATATTTATTTTCTGTAAAGTCTTTTGTTCTTTATCAATTAATTGGTGTCTCTCCAGATAATAGCCAACAAGGGTTTGAGTCATTTTAAGACTTTAGGTGAAATCTTAGTCAAATAAAATCTCCTAGAAGCTTTTGAAAATAAAATTTTGAAGTGAATCAATTTTTCTTTCTTAGATTTTCTGTACCACAATTTTCAAGTATAATTAAAACCCTAACTATTATTTTTGCCTCTGAAACTTTTCTGCCAGAACAGGGACTTGAACACTGGACCCTCAGATTAAAAGTCTGATTCGCTACCGACTGAGTAACTCCCCAGAACTTTAAAGCTCATTGCGTGAGTGCAAAAATTTGAAATAAACTTTTCTTTAGAGGCATTAGTTAAACAAAATAATTTCCACTTAGGAAACAGTAAACACTGAAAGATTTAAACTCTCAGATTCTTTTTATTGAAGCAAAGACAATAACAATTTCTTAGATAATGTAAGGCTATTTGCCATACCTAGACACAAAATTTTTCTAGTGATTATAAGCTCACTAGAAGCCTTTTATAATTATCAGGGTGTAAAGGAAAAAACAAACTTTTCAATCTATAATAATTATATATGAATTAGGCAAACCAGCTTGTAATGCCTTTATAAATTCTATAGCACCTTATAATGAATAACACCTGGGTAGGTCTGAAAAATGACATTTAGCTAGGAGGAATTTCCCCCTGGAGGCAGGGAGGGCACAGGGAGGGTGTGAGGTCCCAGGAGCTTCCTTAATCTTGGTTTGTACAACAAAAGAATCCCCCAGTAGCTTCCTTGAGGCTGCTCTGAGCCTTGTATCAACTAAAAAGATAATATTTTTTAATCTGGGCATCTTGCCCCTTCTGCAATGAGGACAGATTCTAGGATTTTTTTAGTTTCTTTTGCAATATTAGAGTATATCTACAACCTTAGGAAAGCAAAACCGAATTTTAAAACAATTTATCATCTTTAAAATCAATATTAAAAACATCACTGTCACTTTACGAAGTTTGGTTGCCAACTTATACCTACGAATGCATGACAGTGCAATTTTTTTTTTTCTGAGACAGAGTTTCTCTGTGTAGCCTTGGCTGTTCTGGAACCCACTGTGTAGACCAGGCTGGCCTCGAACTCAGAAATCCGCCTGCCTCTGCCTCCCGAGTGCTGGGATTAAAGGCATGTGCCACCACACCCGACAGTACAAATTTTAATGCTTCATTCAAGAGACCTAGTTTTAAATCTTATCTCTATAAGTCTACTTTCTAGGAAAAAAAAACAACTCTCAGCTTCCTAGCCTAGAAATAAGAAGCTGCAAACTCCCTTAAAAACAGTTTTCTAGCAGGGCCTCTCCTGCCTTGCTTGACCCCTGGCTAAAGCATGGGGCCTCTCCCAGACTCCGCTGTGGAAACTGACTAAATCAAGAGAGCAAAAGCCAGCAGACAAAATTTTAACCATTTTTTTCTTTTTCAACATGAAACCAAACAATCAGTCATCCAGACAACGAGACAAGAAACGTGAGTTGACACATGGACAGACCAACACGTGGACAGACTGGTGCACCAAACAGACAACGCAAAGACTGCAGAGAACCTCTCTCACAGAGAGCCAGAGAAAGAGACAACAGGGCATCCCCCGTTTCTTTTAGTCCCTGGGAGAGCTCCAAAAATCCATTTTCCTTTTCTCTTGAATCTCTCTCTCTCTATTTTTATTTTATCCATTTCTTGAACTTAACTATTTTTATTCCATTCTATAACCCCTATTCCTCTCCCCTGAAGCAGCTCTTGAAGGCTGAGGACTACTGCCTGTTTTGAGTTTTTCTAGTCCTTTTTCCACTGACATTCCTAAGTGAAATCCAGAGCCGGGTCAAGACTGTTCCAACTTAGCCTTTATCTTTTCACACCTCTAGCAACACCCTAAAATTGAAGTCTAAAACCAGCGCTGGAGTACTTACCTGTTGCTCCTGTGCCTGATATGATTCTCCTGTTAATTCCTTCTCATGGAGGTCCAAACACAAGTCAGAGGTCCCTCAGATTTACTTCGCCATTTCCAGGTCCCATGTCCAGGCGCCAAGCTGTTAGGGTACACCATCCGTGGCATACCCAAGAAATGAAATGGGTTCCCTGGGAGGCGAACTAGGGCTAAAAAGAGAGACTAGGTGGGAGAGAAAAATGGATGTCAAGACAGAGTCTCTCCGTTCAAAGCATCTCTACTTTACTTAGAAATCTTTCTTGGTTATATGAGGGTAGACCCCGTCCACAGACAGTTCTGCACAGGCGCCTGGATTCAGTCTGAAGTCTTGGCACTGTGGGCCTATTCTTAACATTCACCATCCATAGTTATGGTGCAATTTAAACTAAACTCCCCTAGAATTTCACCAGTTGAAGAATATGGTGAACTTATGTATGAGTTGATATTTGGGTATCCATGTCCTTTCTTGCAACCTGATTGAAATCTTTAATGTTTGGGAGAATCAGGGGTGATGTGAGCTTTTGGATAATTCTTTTATGTCCTGATTTGTTATTCTCTATGAAGACTTTTAGAAGCACTTTTCTACTATTCATGTTTCCAGAAACTTTATTTTCTGATGCTTTTCAAACAACATACCTTCATTTTGCTAATTCAAGACTGAAATGCCAGGACCTTCCATGGCACCGAGGCTGAGTGGACTTCTCCAAGTAGAGGGAATGCTGGATTATTACTGAGATAGTCCTCCAGGTTGTTTTTTTTTTTTTTGTTGTTGTTGTTTGTTTGTTTTTTAAATCACAGATTGTATTTCTGAGAAAAATGTTCCATTATATTTTGACTTGTGATTATTACCTCTTTTGTACAAGGCGCTGTTTACAAATGGTTGTTTGCTATTCCATCTTCTTTCTATTTTTTCTTCCAATAACTTGACTTTTAGATGAAAATCAAATCTTTAAAACTGTGTTCATATTTCTTGAAGGATCTGCACATCTGCTTAGTGATGAAGCACCTGATACAAGCACAAGCTGCTTTATACCAAATCATAAGCTAGCCTACTCTGTTTTACATATGGAAACATAAGTTATACTAGTCTAATACAAATAGCATTTATATTACCATGCATTAAGTTACCATAGGGGTATCATAACAGAGGTCTTTCATTTTCTATGGACTTAAACAAAGAATTATAACAGTTTGTTATGGCAGGATGGAAGTTACTTTTTTGAGGCAGATAAGACAAATAATAAAATTTGGAAAGAGTAGTGGAAGAAAGCAAAGAAAGAGAGACAAAGGGAATTGTATCACATTAATGTAATTTTACAGCTAAGCCTAAAGTATGGTAATTGTTGGGCTTCTCAATTTTTCTGAGTAACATAATTTTTAGACAAGGTTACATTATGTTATCTGAGAAGGACTTGAATTTATAATCCTATGTGTCAGCCTTCCAAATTAATGGAATAATAGTCATGTACCATTGCCTTCACCTCAATATCTAACCAGTTGGGTTTCTGTTGCATAACAGTTTTCTCTAAGATTAAAACCTTTCATCTTGGAGGGAAGCTCATTAAGAAACACGATGTTAAAAGCAAAAAGAGACAACATGATGTTTTATGGGGAAGGAGAACACACTATCCTTCAGGGCAACTCCAGAAGCTTGGGAAGGGAGCAACTCAAAGGCTTCAGGAAGATGCTGAAATTTACACACTAGTCCCCTTCACCCCCAAGCATATGTAAGTTGTGTCAACTGTGGAGAAATAAGCTGAACTGCCTGGAATCAAGTACAAGGCAAACTACTTTGGAAAGTATACCTGTCTGAAGATTTTGCAGTATGCTCCAGGTTTTCAGTTCTCATCAAGTGTCACTCATATTGGGGTGGGCATTTGTTGATCCAACAGTCTTTGAGTTATTTCTGCACCTGTATGTAACCTCTCACCCTTATTCCTGTAAGCAACCCCAATAAAATTCTTTGTTTCACCAAGATAGACTAGGGTAGTGTCATACTTTTTATTGCTGTTGTTTTTCTCCAATCTGGGCTACACATCTCCATAGGGATAATGTCACACAGCTGTATCTCTTTCTTGCAGCAAAGCGAGATCTTGCAGGATTCTACCTGGGCCATAATCTAATAGGGAAGTCACAGCAACTGTACATGGTAAATAGAAAATACCATCTTAGAAATGCCATGTGTTACCATCTGGCTATCCATGCAGACAAAACATTCCCTTTAGGGTCAGTACTTGACTTTAAATAATTCAGTTAAAAAAACCCTTTATTAGGATTTAAAGTTGGAGAGCTGTGCAAGGAAAGCAAATTCAGCTCTAGTAACGATGGTTTTGGTATTGTGACAAGCCAATCCTGTTGAACAGGAACAACAACATGTAGGAAGACAAGTAGTTCCAGAAGCATCCAAAATTTCAGTACAGTTCCCATTTTCCTAAACTAGATGGGAAGAAATGAAGATGGGTGATGAGGAGGTGATGGATCAAGACTTATGTTTAGCTTTGTGACCCCCCTCCCACACATATTGGTATCATTAGTGTAGCAAAGTATTGTTTTTCTGGTGTTCAGGTTGCCTAGTACCTATAGTGCTTACTATAGTAAACCAATTTTTGTTAACATCACATTCTAAATTCATATTTTATTAACAAATTTCTACAGAGTTCATTAAACCTATATAGGAAACCATTGAGCTAATGTCAGCTTGACTATTTTTTATGATTTATTTGGCAGTTTCTGAAGATACCCTTAGCATCTCTGCTGTACTAGGAATGTTCAGTATGGCTAATTTGTGCCCCTATGCTCAAATATGATATTTTGCTTTCTATTTTTGAAAGGTGGACACATAATGAGATAAGAGTAAAATGAAGAGTTGTCTGTCCTTTTTCTGCAGGACCATAGCTTTTTATAAGTCAGCATTTCTGCATAAACACTTTTCTCCTCAGTCAATAATTTAATAGATAACTTTCTTCTGATCTTCTAAAAGTACTAGATTTCCAATGAATATGTATCATTTTCATACCATGATTAAAACCAGGAAAAATAACCAAAGGTCATTTATTATCCTCTTTTTGTCTATAATGGTCTTGTGAAAAATATAAGAGTTCATTTAATTTAAATTTGTAACCTGGTAAAAAGAGAGAAAGCCTCTGTAGATGAGGGATTAGTGCTTTTAAGAAAGTTTAGATATAGGTCTGAGAGGTCAGCTCAGAAAGAGACATTTTTAAATTAAGATGTCTTGAGATAAATTTTCAAAACTCCTCATGCTTCATTTTAATCAACAAGATCTAAATAAGTACTTAGTCAAAATGCTTGGAACTAACTTCTCTTCAAATTTTGTTGCAACTTAAATGGACTATTGTGTGAAGCTCTGTCCTTAAAACACAGAAACAAACAAACAAAATCAACAGCACACCACAAGCTGAATAAAGAGTTACACATCAAAAACATTGTTCAGCATGATCATGTTGACTTAGTTCTAGGGAACCAGGGATGGCTCTATATAGGTGAATTAATAAATGTAATACATCATATAAATGGACCCAAGAATAGAAGTCATATAATGCTCTCAATAAATGCTGAAAGAGACCTTTGACAAAAGCAATGATAAAATCACTGCAAAGAATAGGACAGCTTGAGATCAGGGATGGTGATTCCACCAGAGGTTCTTTTATTGTTAAGAATATAACCAAATTACAAAAGAACACATATGATATGCACTCACTGATAAGTGAATATTAGTCCAGAAACTCAGAATACCCAAGATACAACTCACAAAACACATGAAAATCAAGAAAAAGGAAGAGCAATGTTGTGGTTACTTCAATCCTTCTTAGAAGAGGAAACAAAATACCCATGGAAGGAGTTATAGAGACAAAGTTCAGAGCAGAGACTGAAGGAATGACCATCCAGAGACTGCCTCACCTGGGGATCTATCACATAAACAACCACCAAACCCAGACACTATTGTGGATGCCAACAAGAGCTTGCTGACAAGAGCCTGATAAAGCTGTCTCCTGAGATGCTCTGCCAGTGCCTGACAAATACAGAAGTGGATGCTCACAGCCATCCATTGGATGGGAGAACAGGGTCCCCAATGAAGGAGCTAGAGAAAGTATCCAAGGAGTTGAAGGGGTTTGCAGCCCCATAGGAGGAACATCAATATGAACTAACTAGTACTCCCAGAGCTCCCTGGGACTAAACCACCAATCAAAGAAAACACATGATGGGACTCATGGCTCTAGCTGCATATGAAGCAGAGAATGGCCTAGTCGGACATCAATGGGTGGAGAGGTCTTTGGTCCTGTGAAGGTTCTATGCCCCAGTATAGGAGAATGCCAGGGCCAGGATGCAGAGTGGGTGGGTTGGTGAGCAGGGAGAGGGGGGAAGGGGATAGGGGATTTTCAGAGAGGAAATTAGGAAATGGGATAACATTAATGTAAATAAGGAAACTAATAAACAAACAAAGAAAAACAGCAATTAAATGTTACAATTATTCAATGAAAAAGAAGAGAGGATAAAGTAGAGACTATGAGTATAAGACCCCTCTCCAACCTTGTTTTCTTAGTCTTCCTCCCAGACCCAGTGAAGTCACACTCTCACTTCATATTCAGCTTCAGAATCAATTTTAGAAGGCATTGTTCCATCTTCTTTGCCAAGTCTTTGCTGTTGAAAGTTACTGCTTACAATACCATCAAATACATCTCAGTGTATGTTTGATTATACCATATATCTTTCCTGTTAGTATTACAAACAGGTTCCATATGCAATCGATAATGATAAAATAAATAAATGAAATGAAATAAATGAGAAATGAGTGGAATCTTCAGAGAGCTGGATTAGCTGCTTCCCCACATTAGGTACATGGCTTGACCTGGTTTGTCAGAGGATCCACATGAGATGGAGGACCAAACATGAGACTCAAATATGATAATTTTGTAATGTGTTATGCACTTTTAAAACCTGTGCGACATAATGATCTTTAAAATGTGAGACAAACTAGGGAATTCAAAACTTCTAAAACAGGATAATTTTTTGAAATGACTATATGTTGGAAAATATTTTGTGCTAGTTCTAAGAGTCATGATATTTTATATCAATAATAAACAAATGTATGCTTCAGAGGAACAGATTATCTGCAGTACTCAATCATTTAAATAAGCTTGTGATAGTCGATTTTATTGTTTATTACATTTGTATTCTTGGTAGGATTCCCTGTGCTTGGTTGAAAGACAAATTTGAAGCTTCCTTGGAAATTTCTCTGAAAGTTAACAATAAATAATGTACAGAACAATGCATATTTTTAAAAAAAGAATAGGGACAGAAAGAACCTAACTCAACATGATAAAAGCTATATATGAAAAACCTATCACCACCATCATGCTAAGTGAAAAATCTTAAAGCTTCCCACTAAAATCATGAATAATACAAGACTGTTCTATCTTTCATTTATTATAGTGCTGGAGTTCTTACTAGAGCAATAATGTGGAAACCTAGTACTATAAAAGCTTCTGTGTGTGTGTGTGTGTGTGTGTGTGTGTGTGTGTGTTTATGTGTATATATGTATGTATGTATGTATGTATGTATGTATGTATAAAAAAGTTTTAATAAAGTAAACTTCAACTGGGTTACTATAACTCAACTAATTATAGCCATAGTTAGTAAGTTATAGTTATAGTTAGTAAGTTATAGTTATAGTTATAGACCTCATGGTAACAGAAAAATCCCCAGTAATAGGAATAGGCAAGTTCCTTTGGAATTGTTGAACAATAGTTTCCCATAGAAAACCGCACATTACTATTGCTCATATTCCTGACTAGTCTTCAGACTTGACAATAAGAGCTGGTTCTGAAGATAGCAAATAGTTGAGACCTTGAACAATAAGAAATCAAGCTAGTACTCACTAAAAAGTTTCATTCCCTACTAGCTATCTTTCACAATGCTGTGAGGTATTATACACACTATCAGAGGAGAAAAATATGAGTCTCACCCAGCTTTGAACCCTTCCAATTACAACTATCTTTATATATATGTCCACTAATACAGACAGTAGTGGTGTGAATGTTTATGGGACTTGTCAACCATTTTTGAATTGGATCTAATGTGAAGTGAAAATTTCTGATCTCTTTGGAAACTCAGTTGTGTCTCATGATGTTGCTCTAGAAGCTGTCTTATGACACAATGTTTTGCTAAAGCAGACATATTTTGCTGAAGCAGACATGTGAGAGGAACACTAGAGAGACCACATGATGTTTAGAAAAAATATAAATATAGCCACACAGACAGTAAGAGGATATTCTTGCATTGCTACATCTTGCAATGCTTCGCTGGTCTTCCCTGGTCTTTAATTTGTAGAAACACCAAAGAACTTCTCATAGTATTCAGGCTGATTTTTGCCATTTCTGCTGTCTCATGCTAATTCAGTAGAGCCTTGCAATTTCTGCTAGATCAAGCAGATGCTACTGATTTATGTTTGGTGTTTGCTATTGGACTGGACTACTGATATCCTGACAACAAATATTGGAATTTCCCCAAAGAACTACCTTAAGCAGGTCCTCAACCCACTTTTCCTAATAAACTTCCTTCTTCATTGAGCTCTGGTCAAAGGGCTAGAAGAAAGGTTGAAGCATTTAATAAACCTAATTAAAGTAGGTTTACAAAATCTAAGTCTATAACAATGTCTGTTTTATGAGATAGCTATCATAGTTGGTACTGTTAAAGAGGCCAAGGGCATGTTGATAGATATAACATAGGTCCAAAGAAAGAACTCAATAGTATTATTTTGCTAATTGTACATGGTATTTTCGAAAATGAATCTAATGGCATACTGATATAATCATAACTCAGTTCTTTTTTCAACTCTCGCTAAAAAATATTCTCTTTTCAATAGGCAGATATTAACAGAGATACTTTCAACTGGTCAATGTAAAGAGAATACGAGATTATAGAGGGCTTAGTCTTAAATGGAAGATATGAATCAAATGCCTCTCTCTTCCAAGGTTCAATAATCCTTGTGGACAGTGACAGATTGGTAGATACAGATATTGTGGTGATAAAAAGGAAGTAATTTTTGATCATAGCAATTCTGATTGGTGTGAGGTGGAATCTCAAGGTTGTTTTGAGTTGCATTTCCCTGATGATTAAGGATATTGAATATTTTTTCAGGTGCTTCTCAGCCATTCGGTATTCCTCAGGTGAGAGTTCTTTGTTTAGCTCTGTACCCCATTTTTAATGGGGTTATTTGATTTTCTGGAGCCCAGCTTCTTGAGCTCTTTGTATATATTGGATATTAGTCCCCTATCAGATTGAGGATTGGTGAAAATCCTTTCCCAATCTGTTAGTGGCCTTTTTCTCTTATTTAGAGTGTCTTTTGCCTTACAGAAGCTTTGCAACTTTATGAGGTCCCAATTGGTCAATTTTTGATCTTACAGCACAAGCCATTGTTATTCTGTTTAGGAATTTTTCCCCTGTGCCCATATCTTCGAGGCTTTTCCCCACTTTCTTCTCTATAGATTTCAGTGTCTCTGGTTTTTCAGGTGACAGCAGATGCTCGCAAGGATGTGGAGAAAGAGGAATATTCCTCCATTGCTGGTGGGATTGCAAGCTTGTACAACCACTCTGAAAGTCAGTCTGGCAGTTCCTCAGAAAATTGGACATAGTACTACCGGAGGATCCAGCAATACCTCTCCTGGGCATATACCCAGAAGATGTTCCAACTTGTAATAAGAACACATGCTCCACTATGTTCATAGCAACCTTATTTATAATAGCCAGAAGCTGGAAAGAACCCAAATGTCCCTCAACAGAGGAATGGATACAGAAAATGTGGTACATTTACACAATGGAATATTACTCTGCTATTAAAAACAATGAATTTATGAAATTCTTGGACAAATGGATGTATCTGGAGGATATCATCCTTAGTGAGGTAACCCAATCACAAAAGAAGTCACTAGATATGCACTCACTGATAAGTGTATATTAGCACAGAATCTTAGAATACTCAAGATACAATTTGCAAAACACAAGAAAATCAAGAAGAAGGAAGACCAGCGTGTGGATACTTCATTCCTCCTTAGAATGGGGAACAAAATACCCATGAAAGGAGTTACGGAGACAATGTTTGGAGCTAAGATGAAAGGATGGACTCTCCAGAGACTACCCCACCCAGGGATTTATCCCATAATCAGTCACCAAACCCAGACACTATTGAATAGGACAGCAAGAGTTTTCTGAAAGGACCCTGATATAACTGTCTCGTATGAGGCTATAGAAGTGGATGCTCACAGTCATCTATATGATGGAACACAGGGCCCCCAATGAAGAAGCTAGAGAAAGTACCCTAGGAGCTGAACGTGTCTGCAACCCTTAAAGAGGAACCACAATATGAACTAACCAGAAACCCCAGAGCTCTTCTCTAGCTGCATATGTAGCAGAAGATGGCCTGGTCAGCCATCATTGGGAAGAGAGGCCCCTTGGTATTGCAAACTTTATATGCCCCAATGCAGGGGAATGCCAGGGCCAAGAAGTGGGAGTGGGTGGGTAGGGGAGCAGGGGGCGGGGGTATAGGGAACTTTCGGGATAGCATTTGAAATGTAAATTAAGAAAATATCTAATAAAAAAGGAATTAATTATTTTCTAGACACACTAATGCTGTTATAAGTATGAATTAACAATGATTATGACAGCACACACAAGATCTGTGGAGGAACAACTCAGATAAAATATCACCATAAAGGCAAGAGTTGGGCTTGAGATTCTACCACTAACAGAGACTCTATTAGTATTTGATAGCCTCTATGAGACAGAAAATCAGTTTTCTTTAATGATATATGCCAGTTAGGCCATCTCAGTTCATACTTCCAAGACTATTTCAACAATACAAACTTGACTGGATGGGGGAAACAGAAAATATAAATATCCAACTTGGTAGGAAGAATGATGAGACTAGAGAGTTAAGTTATGAAAAGTGTTGAAAAAGTGAGTGTGGCAAATACAGAAGGGGATGCTTAAAGTCATCTATAGAATGGAACACAGGGCCCCCATTGGAGGAGCTAGAGAAATTACCCAAGGAGCTGAAGGGATCTACAACCCTTTAGGTGGAACAACAATATGAACTAACCAATACCACCAGAGCTCATGTCTCTAGATGCATATGTAGCAGAAGATGGCCTAGTCGGCCATCATTGGGAAGAGAAGCCCCTTGGTCTTACAAACTTTATATGCCCCAGTACAGGGGAATGCCAGGGCCAAGAAGTGGGAGTGAGCAGGTAGGGAAGCAGGGCAGGGGGAGGTTATAGGGGACTTTTGGGATAGCATTTGAAATGCAAATAAAGAAAATATCTAATAATAAAAAAGAAAAGAAAGTGAGTGTGAATAGGTTAAAATATATTAAATGAAATTTTCAAGAATTTAACTAAAATGTTATTTTTTTAAAAGAACAAGGACATGAAATAGTGGAACAAAACATGCACATAACATAAGCATGACTCTGTGGCTGCCTGAGAAATCATTTTGAATTTATAATTCTTTTGAAGTAAAAATGAATTGCTTATAAAAAATGAAGACATTTGAAAAAGTATGCATAGTAGAATACATACAAAGAGAATGCAGGAAGGGGCAGTACTTTGGTAGAAAGTTTTAAACAAGGAAGGAAGAGTGGAGAAGAGTAGATAAATATTGAGTAGCTGCGGGCCTTAGATAAATATTGATCAACACTATTGATATAAGAAGGAATATGGACACTTATGTTCTTATAAAGTAATTCAAAAGTATTTTAAAAGAGTTTTAATTCGCCGGGTGTGGTGGCGCATGCCTTAAATCTCAGCATTCAGGAGGCAGAGGCAGGAGGATTTTTGAGTTCGAGGCCAGCTGGTCTACAGATTGAGTTCCAGGACAGCCAAGGCTATACAGAGAAACACTGTCTTGAAAAAAACAAACATACAAAAAAAAAAAAAGAGTTTTAATTGAAGAACTCTTCACAGATGGATCATCCTAACCTAAACATGAGCGATCAAATGGGAATACCAGTACCACATGTAAAATACCCCCCCCCATAAGTTACTGGACAGGAAGTCTCAATAGTCTTACAAAACAGCATGAATTATTGCTGGTGTTCCTGGTTGCCACCATAACAAAATGATAAGACCTTATCATTGATCAGGACACATACCATAATTGTTGGACATAAACTAATCAAAATGCAGTTGAACTGGAAGGTTTCTTTCTGTATGCTAGCAAACATATAGGCAGAAAGGTGCTATGAAGTCTGCTGGAAAAGAAGTGTCATCAACAGTGTTGTGTAGCTATGATATATAATATCCTTCAAGGAAAGATGTATCTCTTGGTGCAATAGTGGCATTACTGTTATGTGGATAACCAACTTCTCCATGGCTGGGACTGAGAATTCACACCCGATCCTAAATCATGGTTAAAACACACACAAACACACACTATGGATGTCATAGTCTCTAGAAGAGTACTTACTAATTTTATTTTCTAAATGGACAGGAATAAAACTACCTTCTGAATATGCTTGTACCCATAGATAAATGACACTCTTAGCTTGAGTCAGAGAAAATTCTCTTTTGAAGTAATGATTCTCTTTTGGTAAATGATGATGACGACTAAGGCCTGTAGCTACTCAAGGTATTGAAAATAAGAGACTATTGAATGGTTGACACTAAACAAGACATTGATGCATCCTCCTTTAAGGTTCAGTGAACACCATAGAAAAGGAGTAAGAAAGGATTTAAGATCCAGATGATACATAGAAATGTTGAAAATGCCATATACTGAGCATAACAAGGCCATTGCCATTATGAATTTACAGCAATCGTAGTGGCATAGTGGCATGAATCATGTCTTTATAAGACTGGGCCTCTTTAGTCTAAGACATGGACAAAGAAAATATTCAAGCAGTTCTACTTATCTTTGGAGAATTACTAGCTATTGACAGTAGTGGGAGAAAAGAAGTATTTTTCTTTTTTAATGAGCCCACTAACTTTCAATGGATAGCTTCATATCCAGGTTCATGGATGAGGCCTTGGTTACATCGAGGAAAGGGACTGGTGAGAGTTAGCACAAGAGATGAAAGATATGATAGGAGGTAGGAGTAGTCAGAGCATGCTATATACATGCATGAAGTTGTCAAAGAATACACTTAATTAAACAGAACTTCACAAATCTTTGTCTTATTTTGCTCAACATCTTTATACAATAGACAGGGTTGTCTTTAAGAAACTCTTATTTGGTCTCGAAAACACAGTCAGATGCAGGGTCTGAAGACAGCAGGTTAAAAGGGGAAAGCTGATGGCAATGTTCAGGATGTCATCTTATCACTGAGCTTATTAAGCAATAAATATATTTTGATTGGTAATTTACATAATGTGATTAATGGCAAAGAATATGTCAGGGGAGCATTATCTAATGAAATTCATAACGTAAGACTTAATTTTTAACCTATACATTTTTTTCTGACAAATTAACTTTCAGGAAGATTGAAGTAAAAGTGTTGATATGAACAAAAGAATTGCCTTTGTTTCTAAGAGAACCAAAATGTGTATGATTTAAAGTTACTCTTCCCATTTCTCATTTTGGATTATAATCTCTTAGCTACTTAGTTAATAACCATTTTTCTAAGCCCTTGATATATCTTTAATAGAAAACAATAAAATAAAATTATGAGAAGAAAAAATAGTTGAAGAGCTCATGCCTATGTAACAGAAGCCATCATCATCATCACATCATAGTTTCAAGGGAAAATTAGAAATTAATGAGGAAAGAAATATCTTTTCCTTTCTGCATTCTCTACATCAACTTCTGAATGTAGCTTTTACATAAGTGATCTTTATTTTATTCAAATATGAATATGAGCCATGTAAATCTTTAATATGTTTTCCTATAGCTCTCTTAAATACTCTATGTTGCAATATACTGAAAAATTCTGATATGTGCTACTACAGTTGATAATAAAAATACAAATTCAGCAGGGAAATGAAGATGACATGAAAGAATAAACATTAGACTTCTCTTATACAACCTCCACCTCTTGACAATTCTACTCTCGCCAACATAAATGCTTCTGACGGTAAGAATTAAGAAGAAAACCCCAAATACATCTACATATAAGCAACACTAAATAAACTTAGTCAGTTATATATGTATAAATACATGTCCATATGTGCATATATATCTGTATGTGTTTACCAATAATAATGAAATCATGAATTTAAGAAACACAGTGATAGAAGTGTGCAAAGAATTGGAGGAGAAAAAGAGAGGGAAGAAAATAATGTAAGTACAGTACTCATGTATGAAATAGGACCCAAGATATGCATCAAACTCATTCTTTAATGAACCCTTACAATGTTTCACCATGGCTGTAGAGCCAGCATTAGTTCAATCTTTGGGAGTCTGATACCAAGTGGCTTATTTTACGTATATTAAAGCACAGCACAATTTCGTGAAAGCTATCTTGGTGATGATTAACTCAGTCCAGCTTGCCCAACAAAGCTTACATGAGTTTCCTTGAGGAACAAAGTAAGCTAAATACAAATCATATATGACTACATTGAGACTCTCTGTAAAGTTCATAAAGATAGATTCTATACATTGACAGGAAAAAAAAAAAAAAAAGCTTACATTAAGTGTATGGAGGAAGGCCAGTGCCAGAATGTCTCTAGCCACAGATAATACAAATGTCACTAGGCTAAAAACAACATCAGCTCCACTCTTTGGAATACATAACAGATATTGGATATCAGATATCCAAGGATAACAGATCCTTCCCTTGAAGAAACAACTCTGTATGCTTATAGCATTCCAAGTTTCCGTAGTGCTTTTCTGTATGCACAAAGACAGCTGTACCTCCTACAATTCAGAAACGTAGCTCCATGGGACCCACTCAAAGAACCTGAAATTTTCATTCTGCACAAAAAAAATTGTATAAAATGAATGTATAATCTTTGTAATTGTTGCCAACACTTTGTAGCACTGAAATATCCTTCAGTGAGTAAAGATAATTGAACTCTGGCATATTTCAATGACATAACACTACTCAGGGCTGAATGCATAATCTATTCAGCAATGAAAATAGATAGAGGAAACTTAAATGCTTTTACTAAGTGAAAGCAGCTAATCTGAAATAATTATGCCTAATCTGTCATCCCATCTGCATGGCTTCCTGAATAAGTTCAGATTAATGAGGATGATGCAAAGATAACTAGTTGTCAAGTGTTGGCAGTAGGTAAGAAAAATCAGTAGACTGCAGAGGACTTCCATTGTAGGGAGAGCACTCTGTATGTGGATCTATGGTGTCCTTTTGTCCTAGTTTACAGAAGTACATCTTCATCACAAAAGTGAACATGGTAGTGAACTGTAGCTAGATCTATTTGGATTCATCAATTAAAACAAATGTAAGTTTCTAGGTCAATGTGCTTTTTATGTACATGTGTGAAAAAGAGCCTAGGGGAAATATGCATTGTCTGTGAAATTAAAACTGTAATAAAACAGAACATAATTTATGATTAAACAAAAGGAAATTAAATAAGTAAATAAATTCCAACTGCTAGATACAGTCAGAAGGATGGTAATTTATTAAAATAGCCAGAGGAAATTTCCAGGTTAATACTTCTAAAAACAAGATGGAGTCTAAACCTATGAATTAATGATAAGCAATCTAAGTTTTACTTTGCACTTTTACCAGATCTTTTGTGTAAATGTTAGAATAGTAGTTGTAAAGGATACTTTAAAAGGACTAGAATATTTCGATAAATTTTAAATAAGCCTGAATATGGTGAACTCAAAAATCTTATTGAGTTGTTCTTGGTATCAAGAATCATTGTTTTCTCCTTAACATGGTGGCCATACCTTGCTTGAAAACTCAATGACGCCGACTGCATGAGCTGTCCTCATAGCCATGCCCTGCCTATCATTGTCTCTAATGTGCTGGCTCCCCTCTCTTACCAAGCTCTGAAAATCAAATACAAAGTGTGACCCAAAAGAATCACAGAATGTTTGCCAAGCTTTATTAGTAGAAATGAGAAATATGATTAAGGGTGACAGACATAGTGAACTGTCATGTGTTAAGTAGAATGCCTTGATATGGAGCATAAAATCCAGAACTTGGGGATTTATTGTCATAGCTCATGTGGCTACGAAATCTTTGATCTTCATTAAAGCCTATACTGCATGGTGTCCTACAATGAGTTTTGCTTGAGCAGGGTGGGATCCTTCAATAAGGCAAGTAACAGGGGAGATCTTAGGGGTACAGAGAAGATCTTTTAAATCTATTGTAGGTGACTAGCTTGTGTCCAGAAACAACCAATCCCAGATAGATGACAAGTATGCAACATTAGTGGTCGTGTAACTGAATGGTGCTATATTTGATCCACTTATCCATGATGTCAACACTGTTCCATTGAGAATAAATTCAGTCAAAAATCACCAAAGTGAAGAACAAATTATAAAAAAAATTAATAGCAGCAATAATACAATAAGAATTATAATAGAAAATATACTAAATGTGCCAGAAAATAATCATTACTATCATGATAAAAAGAAGAAGAAGATGGTAGAAGACAGGAGTGGGAGATGGAGGAGAAGGGGAGAAGGATGAGAGGAGGTAGAGGCATAAGAACAACATGTAATAATTCAGAACACAAGACAGAATATACTGGCAGATTTTAAAATGAAATCTCCTGGCAAAGCACAAGAAGGATAATAGGAGTTGAAAGGCAGACAAAAAAGTAAGTAAGAGAGATTGATCATAAGACATGAATGTTCTCAAATTCAGTGTAAGTTTTAAGAAATACCAGCATGGATTAAAAAAAAAAGGATTGAGTAAGTGTAGAAAGTCATGAAATAGAATTAAAGTTTAGAATTGAAAGCTTCAATGCTGGGAATATGACCATTGTTTCCCAAATATAAATTTAGTAAGATTTCTACCCAAATGGTAGATATAAGCGCCTCTCTCTATTTGGGGGATTTCTAATTTTTCTTCCTTCTTTTTGAGTGTGACATTTGACAAAGTGGTTAATAAATTTATCTAGATAAGTACCTTGATTGAGAAACCAGATTAATTATTTTCATTTTGATTTTTTTTATTAATAGCTTGGTAACCCAACTGCACTTTCACCTCCCTCCTTTCATCTCAGTCCCTCCACTCTCCTCTTTCCTCACTCAGTCCATTCCTTCATTTTTATCTTTAGAAAAAGGCAGGTCTCCCAGGGATATCAATCTAACATGGCATATCAAGAAGTCTAGGCACCTCCCCTCATATTAAGGCTAGATGGGGATATCTCATACTCCTATACTATCTACTATGCAAACTCCTGTGAACTTCTATAAAGCTTTTCTGCAGGATTCCCAGACCTCATCCTAATGCTTGGCTATAGTCTGACAACAATTTAACTAGGCACAAATCTTTGAGTATAGAAGAATATTAACAGGAATTTTTTTTTTGCCAGTCATGTTTGGCTCTACTCTAGGTCTCTCTCTGTGTTCTGACCCTCCAGGCAGTGCTAGAGGTGGGCTCCCTCTTGTGGCATAGGTCTCAAGTTGAACCAGTAATGGGTTGAACAGTCACACAATTTCTGTTCCACCTTTACCCGACCCAGCACAGTTTGTAAGCAGGAAAAATTGTATATTGAAGCTTACATGGTTGTATTGGTTTTCCAGCCCCTCCACTGAAGTCTTTGCCTGGTTATAGAATATGGTTAATTCAGGCTCTGTTTTTCCCATTACTAGGAAAATTAGCTAGGGTCACCATATTGACTCCTGGGAGTTCATAGATTCCATTGTACCTTCATAGATTCCATTGCACTAGGTTTCTACTCAAGTCCAGGAGGGTCAAAGACCTTAACATAAAGCCAAGTACACGGAACCCAATAGAAGAGATAGTAGGGAATAGCTTTGAATGCATTAGCTATTCAGGACAACTTCTTGAACAGAATGCAAATAGGACAGGCACTAAGATCAACAATTAATACATGGGACTTTGTGAAACTGACACTGCTAGTAAAACAAACAGCAGCCTACAGAATGGGAAAAGATCTTCAACAACCCCACATCTTACAGGAAGCTTATTGTCAAAATGTATAAATAACTCATGAAACTCGAAATCACCAAACCAAATAACCCAATTAAAAATGGGGTGCAAATCTAAACAGAATTCTCAACGAAGGAATTTCAAATGGTGAGAAGCACTTAAAGAAATATTCAACATCTTTAGCTATCATGTAAATGCAAACAACTCTGAGATTCCATCTTATAACCTTTAGAATATCTAACATCAAAGTCAGAAGTGACAGCTCATTGTTGCTGAGGGTGTGGAGCAAGAGGAATATTCTTCTAAGGATGATGGGAGCTACTTTGGAAGTCAATATAGTGGTTTCTCAGAAAACTGGAAATTGATCTACCTCAATACCTGCTCTACCTCAACACCTGCTTATACCACCTGTGAGCACATGCTTAAAGGAAGCTCCATCATACTACAAGGAATTTGCTCAACTATGCTCATAGCAGCTTTATTCATAATAGCCAGACATTGGAATAGACTTAAATGTATTTCAACTGGCAGTTGAATAAAGAAAATGCACATTTATACAGTGGAATATTACTCAGATTTAAAAAACAATGATATCATGAAATTTTCAGGCAAATGGGACTAGAAAAATTCATCCAGGGCTGGTGAGATGGCTCAGCGGGTAAGAGCACCCAACTGCTCTTCTGAAGGTGATATGTTCAAATCCCAGCATCCACATGGTGGCTCACAACCATCCGTAATGAGATCTGGCGCCCTCTTCTGGAGTGTCTCAAGACAGCTACAGTGTACTTACATATAATAAATAAAAATAAAATAAATCTTAAAAAAAAAAAATTCATCCAGAGTGAGGTAACCCAGATAAGTGGATATTAGCTGAAAGGATTAAGCATGCTACCACCCACAGATCCAAAGAAGTTAAGTAACAAGGAGATCTCAAGGCTAGAAGCATTCATCTCTCAGAGAAGGTGAATTAGAATAGACATCTCAGGTGGAGAGGTGGAGTGATCTCAGGTAGAGGGTTGGGGTGGGAGGTAGAGGGGATGAGAACAGGGGGGATCAAGTTGGGGAAGAATGGAGGGCATCTTGAAAACTAAATAAGTTTATGAAATATACAAATAGGCATCAGAAAGTGTTAGCACATATATTGTTATGGCATACAAAGATAAAACAGAAAATCATTAGAAAACAAAATTCAATACAGACGTCAGAATTGAGAATTGAGGGTATGTGCATTTGTGTGCACATGCACACAGGTACAAATACATTACAAATCAAATAGATTAGTGTAAAAAAACATGAAAATCTTTGTCTATCTATGTTAGGAATCATTACTTGGGAAAAGAAAAAAAGAGAAAAATAAAAAATTCCCTTTAATTTATAAAGAAAATAGCAGAGTTTTATGATATTTGAGCTGTATAAAAAAAGAAATGATGCAGAATAAAGTTTATAAACACAATCTAGAAGTTATTTGGATGTATGAAGGATTTGGAATGAGAGAGAGAAGGGCAAATCACGACCTGCATATGCTATATGAAAATTTATTTCAATAAAAAATAAACAATAACATTGAGCAAAATTTAGAAGTATACAAAAAAATATTTTAAAATACAGACTAAATAGCAATTCAGTATTTTCTGGAGTTATTTTGATATGAACTAATATTCAGTTGTGATTAAAATAGTTATAAAAGCATTGCATTCCTATGAATTACAAATGTATGTAAAATATTAAAGCAAAATCAAGGTATAAATGTTTATATTTCTCTCTCTCTCTATATATATATATATGTGTGCGTGTGTGAGTATATATATATATATATATATATATATATATATATATATATATATATATGTATGTATATAATTGAGTCAAAACAGCTATTTCCGTTACAGTTGGGTTCAGAGCAAGAGACTACTGTATTAATTTTCAGAAAATGTATTGCCTTTATAGAGGCAAATACAAATATTAAGATTTTAATTACTGGGTAGTGAAGCTCATTTCTGACTCATTATTAGAGTCCAGCACTGTAGAACGTTAGCTAAAGTCCATGCTATCTAATTGCTAAATAGTTTCTCCAAATGGTTTGCATGCCTCATCTTGTTTTCCACTCACAAGAGCACTCCCTTAAACTTCCCAGTTTTCAAATGAGGAAATATTCTTACTTCATTGAGCACCTAGGAAGTGTGGGTGCCAGAATTCTCAAGCAGGGAGCTGGACCTGGGAGAGCTTATTCTTAGCTAGCTAAAACTGAATGTAGGTACAGAAGAAAATCATCTTCTTGGAAAGCAGGAATTAGGAAGGTCCTATCCTCATCACCAAAAGTATGTCCTCTGTTTGCTAATGGATCTACCCTTGGTAGAGCTTTTACAGGACATAGTGCTTTCCTGTCTGGGTACTGCTGACAGATTTGTTTGTGCTGTTAAGCTGGGTCATCTCTGTTTTTCAGTCTTTCTGATGTAAGGTTCAAAGCAAGAACAGCAAGGGGGAGGAAATTAACATTTTTGTTGTTGTTGTTCTTTAACGAATCAACTTTCAACTTCTTGATGAATATTCCCTTTTGTCCGATCTTCCAGTTTAATAAATATTTGATCTGATGAGATTGTTATATCAGGAGATGAAGATGTTAATGGTTGAGAGCCACCGTGTGAGTGGTGACAACTTACCATCAACCTCTACAAGAGCAAGAAGTGCCCTGAACAGCCGAGTCAACTCTGAAGCAACTCTGCTGCAGGCACAATGAATTCTCAAACATTTAGTGTCATCTTCTTCTCACCAGGCATGCACTGGGTACATATGTGCATGTAGGTAAAACATGCATACAAATAAAATAAACTAAATCAAAATAAATCTCGGGAAATATACATTGAAAACAAATAGAACAGATAATTTGGCTGCCTGGATATATCAATAGGTTTACATTTTAAGTTATAGGTGAAATGAATTAAGCCATACTGTGCTTTTAAAAATATATGAATACTTTTATATTGAAAACAAATACTTTTACTTTATACACTTTTCTATTCACAGCTTTCAGTTCAATCTCTATTAAGAATTTTGTCACATTTTATAAAAGTGTATAAACTGTGCTCTCTGCTCTTTGAATATCTCTGTGTTTGGAATTTTAATTCCATTACCCTTTATCTTGCATGACTAGAATGACTTCTGAATTTTCTCGATACAATTGTCATTCTTGATCATGAGTTTCTCATTTCTACACCAATCAGCTAGTAACGAACCACACCCTCTTGAGCAAGCCCATTAGTCTTTTCCCATGGGATCCAACACTGCTTGTTAATACATGAATCCCAGCCCTGCATTCTGATTCTCATTGCCTGAGGGCATCTGCTGGCCTTCCCTGCATGACACATTGTAGATAATCACTGTATGCTTATTGAATGCCTAAGTTATTTGTTCAAGAATACACGCTACTATTGAGCAATCCATACTAGCAGAGCTCCCCCTTGCTGATTCTAATATTCCATCCTATGGAGCCATTTTGAGTGACCACTGCCACCCTAAATGCCGTGTTCCAACACGGAAACAGTTTCATTAAATTTTATAGTTTTACAGAAGAAAAATGTCATATGTAAAGAATGCTTAAAATATATTGATGGGAACAAAAGAGTGATAATTTCAGCAAAACAGGAGAAACTTATCTCTATAGGCCTGATATGCTATCTGATGACATTTTTAGAATTTAGGATGGAAGCTCATAGTCTACTAAGTTAATAGATTCCAAAAGGTTTGTTTTTGTTTTTGTTTTTTTCTCTGTTTGTTATTTGATGCTAGTTCCATCACAGAGGTGGGCAATGGATGGCAACTCAGGGGCAAAATACTCTCCACATCAACCATTCAACTAGTTTTGGCAGACACAGCTTCTCTCCAGGAATTTTGGTTTACAGTGTTTCCATGGGCTCCTTCAATACCGGTTTCTCTTTGTTTCAGGAATCATCCACTGCAAATCTCAGTATTCAACGATTTTTTTTCTCTCTTTTTCTTTTTCTTTTTTTTTTTCTTTTTCTTTTTTTATCTTTTTTGTTTTTCGAGACAGGCTTTCTCTGTCTGTATAGCCCTGACTGTCCTGGAACTCACTTTGTAGACCAGGCTGGCCTGGAACTCAGAAATCCGCCTGCCTCTGCCTCCCGAGTGCTGAGATTAAAGGCATGTGCCACCACGTCCAGCTTCTCATTATTTTTAAGGTTATGATTTAGCCAACTACAGCGACTGTCACATAGTGATGAACAGTGAGCGGCATCCAGTGCTTTAGGATCTTCTCATCATCTCACCTGCTTTGGTGAGAAGAAAAGATTCATCTTCTGATTTCAGTAACTAATGAACTGCTGCTCAAGATGGTAATCAGGATGGTCTGATACCGAAATCATGCCATATCAGATATGACAATAACAACTGACATAACATTTTCTTGGCTTTAAGTTCAGGCAAAAAGGACTTATTTATACATTTATCAAGAAGTTAAAAGTTGGTCCTATAAAGGAAAAAATGCTAATTCCCTCCCCTTTGTTGTTCTGGCCTTGAACATTACATCAGAAGGATGGAATTACAGAGAAGACCCAGCTTAACAGCACAAACAAGAATAAGCTCTCCCAGGTCCAGCTCTGGCAAGAAGTATTTAGCAATTAGATGGCATGGACTTTAACTAACGTTCTACAGTGCTGGACTCTAATAATGAGTCAGAAATGAGCTTCACTACCCAGTAATTAAAATCTTAATATTTGTATTTGCTTCTATAAATGTAAACATTTCATTTTATTTATTTATAAAATTAATATGGTAGTTTCTTGCCCTGGAAGAGACATGCATATAGCCTGGCAGTCAGGTCATGATGCAGAGTTTGGATACATGCAAGTCTGTGGTGCCTCAGACACCAAGAGGTAGCAAGAATAGGCTACAGGATCAAAGGTGAGGGATGTGTTGGGAGTTCAGAAGAGTTCAAGGAGACCCAGTTGGAAAGCACTGGATAATTGATAGACCAGTAAATGATGGTGAGATAAGTTTGGAATGGGCAGGGCAGAAGAGGCAGATACATGCTTCAGAGAGGAGTTACCAGGGCATCTCTGGTCCTAAGAGGTGGAATGCAAACTACATCAAATCAAAAGTGTGAGACTGTGGAACATAGTACCCTTTTACACCTTGCCCACTGAGCCCACCAATTTTCTCTCCTACCCAACCAAATTGATACAAAATACAAACCCAAGAGAGGAGAAACCACAGTACTTCACCGAAGAAAAAAGCTGAACCAACCTTCAACAGAAATAAGAGGCAAAAAGAACCCCGTCTCTTCCAAATGTTACAAATCTAATAAGGTCTCCAATGAGTTAGTTTAAAATTTGAAAACAGTTCTTAATGTGGATCCAGAATTTTCTAGTATTTCCCCACCACTCCTTTTGGTCTTTCTTTCTAATTAACCTTCATTCCTTTGTGACTCCTACTGATAACCAGATTGTCACAGTTGCCACATTTGACTGGGACCCAAGTAGGAGACAGGTATCCTCCCTTCTGACTCTCATTCTGGTACCTTTAGACTTACTCTTAGTTCTGCTGTGCCTGCTCAAAGAACCCCTCCTCCCATCCCACCCTATCCTAGAGGGACTCGGTTCAGATTTGGCTTCCCTATTTCTTTCCTGATACTGCTTTCAACCTTTCCTTCTAGCCCATCTCTACTTTATGAGTCTCACTAACACAGATAGAGATCTGCTCCTTCCTAGAGACTGCACTTCCACCACGCTTGTCTAGGACCAAGACTAGGCCAACAAAACCAAATAATGCTACACCCACCCAACAAATATAAGACCAGCTATCTTCTCCAAGGTAAATACACTGAGAAAGAAATTAGGGAAACAACAGCTGTCACAATAGCCACAAACAATATAAAACATCTTGGTGTGACTCTAACCAAACAAGTGAAAGATCTGTACATCAAAAATTTCAAGTCTCTGGAGAAAGAAATCAAAGAAGATCAGAGAAGATTGAAAGACCTCCCATGATCATGGATTGGCAGCATTAATATAGTAAAAATACCATTTTGCTGAAAACAATCTACACGTTCAATGCAACCCCCATCAGAATTTCAACACAATTCTTCATAAAGTCAGAAAGATAAATTCTCTAATTCATTTGGAATAACAAAAAACTCAGGATAGTGAAAACTGTTCTCCACAATAAAAAAAAAAAAACCAAACCACCACCACCACCACCACCACCAACAAAAACCTTCTGGGGAGATCACTATCCCTGAACTCAAGCTGTACTACAGAGCAATAGTGATAGAAAAATGTATGGTACAGGTACAGTGTCAGGCATGTTGATCAATGGAATAGAACTGAAGACACAGATATGAACCCACACACCTATGGTCACTTGATCTTTGACAAAGGAGCTAAAACCATCCAGTGAGTAAAAAGACAGTATTTTCAACAAATGGTGCTGGTTTAACTGATGATCAATATGTACAAGAATGCAAATTGATCCATTATTATCTTCCTGTACAAAGCTCAATCCCAAGTAGATCAAGGACCTCCATATAAAACCAGATATACTGAAATCTAATAGAAGAGAAAGTGGGGGAAAGCCTTGAAGACATGGGCACAGGGAAAAAATTCCTGAAGAGAACACCAATGGCTTATGTTCCAAGATCAAGAATTGACAAATGGGACCTCATAAAATTGCAAAGCTTCTGTAAGGCAAAGGACATTGTCAATAGGATAAAACAACAGCCAACAGTTGGGAAAAAATATTTACCAATTCTACATCCGATAGAGGCCTAACATACAATATATTCAAAGAACTCAAGAACTTCAGAGAACCAAATAACCCTATTAAAAATGGGATAGGGTGACAGAGCTAAACAGAGAAGTCTCAACTGAGAAAACTTAAATGGCCGAGAAGCATTTTAAAAAATGTTCAATATTCTTGGTCATCAGGGAAATGAAAATCAAAACGACACTGATATACTACATCACACCAGTCAGAATGGCTAACATCAAAAACTCAGGTGACAGCAGATGTGGGCAAGGATGGGGAGAAAGAGAAACACTCTTCCATTGCTGGTGGGATTGCAAGCAGGTACAACCATTCTGGAAATCAGTCTGGTTGTTCCTCAGAAAACTGGACGTAGTACTACCTGAGGACCCAGCTATACCACTCCAGGGTATATACCCAGAAGATGTGCCAACTTGTAATAAGAACACATGCTCTACTATGTCCATAGTAGCCATATTTACAATAGCCAGAAGCTGGAAACAACCCAGATGTCTCTCAACAGAGGAATGAATACAGAAAATGTAGTACATTTACACAATGGAGTACTACTCAGATATTAAAACAACAACTTCATGAAATTTGCAGGCAAATAGATGGAACTAAAAAATATCATCCTGAGTGAGGTAACTCAGTCACAAAAGAACACACATGGTGAGTAGTCATGATAGGCCCCTTTTTGTGAGCTCTCCATAGCCTCAGTAAAAGTGTCAGGCCTTGGGACCTCCCCTTGAGCTGGATCCCACTTTGGGTCAGTCGCTGGACCTTCATTTTCTCAGGCTCCTCTTCATTTCCATCTGTAATTCTTTCAGACAGAAACAATTATGGACCAGATTTGTGACTGTGGGTTGGCAACCCCATCCCTCACTTGATGTCCTGTCTTCCAACTGGAGGTGGGCTCTATAAGTTCCCTCTGCCTACTGTCAGTTATTTTATCTAAGGTTCCTCTCTTTGAGTCCTGAGAGTCTCTCTCCTCCTAAGTCTCTGGTGTGTTCTGGAGGGTCCCTCTAACCTCCTATCTCCCAAGGTTTCCTGTTCCCATTCTTTCTTCTGCCACTCAGGGCTTCAGTCCTTTCTCTCACCTAACACCAGATCAGGTTCCCCTCTCCACTCCTCCCACTCTTCCCCTCCCTGTCCACTTTCCCTCCCAGGTCCCTTCTTCCTGGGGAGCACTTGTGATAGCTTCCTTCTCTCTCTGAAGAGGGACTGAGGTGTCCTCACTTGGGCACTTTAGCTTGTTGATCTTTTTTGAGTTCTGTGCACTGTAACTTGGGTGCTCTGTACTTTTTTTATTTTTTATTTTATTTTTATCTAATATCCACTGATTAATGAGTATATACCATGAATGTCTTTTTGGGTCTGAATTACCTCATTCAGGATGATATTTTCTACTTTCATCCATTTGCCTGAAAAACTCAGGATATACTTGTTCTTAATAGCCGAGTAGTATTACATTGTGTAATTGAACCACATTTTCTATATCCATTCTTCTGTTGTGGCGCATCTGGGTTGTTTCCAGCTTCTGGCTATCACACATAAGGCTGCGTTGAACATAATGGAACACATGCCCCTGGGGCATGGTGGGGCATCTTTTGGATACATTCTCAAGAATGGTATAGCTAGGTTTTCAGGTAGACATATTTCCAATTTTCTGAGGAAGCTCCAGATTGATTTCCAGAGTGGTTGTACCACTTTTCAATCTCACCAGCAATGGAGGAGTGTTCCTCTTTCTCCACATCCTCTCCAACATGTGTTGTCATCTGAGGATTTCATCTTGGCCATTCTGATTTGCATTTTTCTCTTATCACTAAGGACGTTGAACATTTTTTTAGGTGCTTCTCACCCATTTGAGATTCCTCAGTTATGAATTCTCAGTTTATTTCTATATCCCATTTTTTGATTGGTTTGTTTAGTTTTTTTGATGATGAACTTCTTGTGTTCTTTATATAGTTTGGATATTAGCCCACTATTGGATGTAGGGTTAGTGACGATTTTTTCCCAATCTGTAGGTTGCCGATTTGTCTTATTGACTATGTCCTTTGCCTTATAGAAGCTTTCCAGTTTCATGAGGTCCAATTTATTTATTCTTGATCTTAGAGCATGAGGCAGAGTTCTATTTAGAAAATTTCCCCCTGTGCCAATGAGTTCAAGGTTCTTTCACATTTTTTCTTCTATTAGATTCAATATATCTAGTTTTATGTCAAGGTCCTTGATCCACTTGGACTTGGGCTTTGATATAACTGTCTCTTGTTAAGCTATGCCAGTGCCTGGCAAACACAGAAGTGGATGCTCACAGTCAGCTATTGGATTGAACACAGAGCCCCCAATGGAGGAGCTAGAGAAAGTACTCCAGGAGCTGACTGGGTCTGCAACTCTATAGGTGGAACAACCATATGAACTAACCAGTACTCCCAGAGCTCTTGTCTCTAGCTGCATATGTAGCAGAAGATGGCCTAGTCAGCCATCATTGGGAAGAGAGGCCCCTTGGTCATGCAAACTTTATATGCCCCAGTACAGGAGAATGCCAGGGCCAAGAAGTGGGAGTGGGTGGGTAGTGGAGCAGGGTAGGGGCAGGGTATAAGGGACTATCTAATATGATAATGTGACCTTCCTTGTATTGGGTCAGTGCAAGAGTTGAGTGACATGGCTAGGCCAAATAAAGACTTGGATGAGTTATTTAACTGAACCAGGTAAACCATGGCTTCCAAACCATGTACCTAAAGTGAGGCTGGTGGATTCAGAGCTCGCAAGCAATAAAAGAAAGCAGTGGTTCACCAGTCAAAGCTGGTTCTTGAATAAAACAGGTTTGAAGGCCTAACCCTGTAGATGTGTTGATTGCCACAAGCAGTAGATATAGAGCTACAAAAAAAATGATGGGAAATGGAAGAAAAAAATGAATATTGCAAAGGTGGCTCACAAACAAAGTAGGTTCATGAATTGCAGGTCTGGGATTAGGCTTGTGGATTTACAGATCTGTCTTGCTATTTTTACCACATTATTGAAGACACACAGTCAATTTAAATAAATTAGTAATAAGATCTACTTAATGCTCATCCTTACAAATATTATTGCTAGAATAATTATTGGCAGATGTTATATGCCATATCTATTAAAATTTTACTAAATGAAATGGAAATATAGTCATGAGTTGCTTAATGAGGGGTAAACACTGAAAATACATCATTAGAAAACTTGATAGTGGCTCAAAATCATAGAATGAACTTACAGAAATTGTGATGAAATCATTAGGAGACATAATCTTGTAGTGATACCATTTTATATATGATTTATCATTCACCAAACTATTTAATGTGACACATGTCTATCTATATAATCATGAGAATCATTGGCTATTAGCCAAAACTCAATAAACATATGAGTTAAGTAAGTAGGATTTGTAAATATCAAGAGGTTATGCTAACAAAATCAAGTCAATGTTTTTTTATATCTAATTTCTGTGAGTAATACTGCTCAAGGATAATAACTTTGACATGTCATTACCAACCATTCTATTTATTCAGAATAATCAAGATGTCACGGGCATCTCTCATCTTTTAATCTGTTAATAAACCTAAACTCTAAAACTATGTAACTTGCTTCTGGTTCTTTTGAAACACAAACGCATAAGGAATTGTCATTGATTATTTTCAGAGCTAGGTGTGGAAACAGATCAATGTGAGGGAAAAGAAAAGCAGAGCTCACCTTGAAAGGTACAGAAAGTGTTAGGTTTGATATTCATGCTAATTAGAAGAATTCAAATAATCCATATGTATTTTTCTCACCAGCAGAAGTGCCTCTAAGATAACATTGGACTAGCTATATTTCTAGTTGTGTTGTGACAGCTCTAGGGAGCTAAACATTGAAAGTAGCTTGACATGAACAAATACATTTCCATTTGCCACTGGGAGGAAGACAGATGATAGGAGTGGGTGTTGCCCAGAGGCAGGTCAGTGTTCAGCTGCAGCATTTTAACTGACTGGTGTTTATATTCCATCATGAAGCTACATAACAGAAGAGCACTTGGTTGCCTTAAAGTACCCATACACTAGAGACATAACCTAGAATTGTTAGGATCAGTTAAGCAACATGAGTACATATTGGTCAGATTATCATTTCTTGAGAGAACTTGAAAGAACTAATATTTACCTTTCTTAAAACACACTAAAATGTTCTAACAAGTTAAAGCAAAGACATGTATAAAGATTAGATAGCTAAGAGTATCTGTACCGCATCTATAATTAGTATTAAAATGTAAAGGGAACTAAATCTTTTTCCTTAAGTAAGAAAATCCCTCATAGAAGTATTCTTTGACAAAACAATGCTTCATCAGCATAAATTTAAAAAGAAACTTAAGAACAGTAAAACTAGGGAAAGAATTAACTGACAGCATTTGAATTAAAAACAGAAAAAAATAAATGAAATTACTCCAGTTATTACATGGAATACAAATGTAAATTTTTAATAAAGGTTTATAACACCAATTAATAATTGCTACTAGCAGAATGAGAAAAATTGCAGACCCTACCAACAAATATTAGGAGACTGACAGAATGGTAGAAAGAAATATAACTTGCTACTCTGTTAAAATGAGAAATGTGTTTTGCATTCAAGTAATTATATTAAGGGAAGAAAAATGAAATGAATAAAATTAAAATAATTTCCATACCTTCAGTATTACTGCAAACATTTTGAGAGTTTAGGAATGGACCAAAGAAATGAATCCAGTGTTTTTAAAGAAGAAAAAGAAGAAATGGAAAGAATATAAATATTATCAAGAAAGCACTACACCAAAGATTGAAAAACCATTAAGCAAAACAATCCATTATAACAATGAATAAAATAAAAAAAAATATAGCTATTGAAATATTGCTTTGATTTAAAAATTAAAATTGTCATGGATGTAAGATGTATTGTTAGTCAAATACTATCACTGAAATATGTAGATATAGGACAGGGTACAGCTTAGTGATAATATGCTTATTAGACATGAATAACACTGTAGCTTTTATTCCCAGTCATATCAAAAATAAGTAATCAAAAAGTAAACAGGTGAATTAATGAAATAACAAATAAACAGAATAATGCTAAAAACTATGCAAAAAATGAAAAAAATAGTATTAAAAATTACATGTTTTGCAATGTATAATATGTAAAAAGGTTACAAAGAAGAATAAAAGTCAGGCTACCATGACTGCAAATATTAGAGCTAACCTGCCATTTTATTTATACTTTGCTAAACATGAAATGGTAGGTTAGACAGTACTAGAAATTAAAAGAGAATTTTGCAAAGCTATAAAAATGAGACATTTTTATCTTCTAATTTTAGTGAAGTAAATACAAAAAAGTATTTAATCAATCATTGTGGAGTCCTACATCTTTTAATTGCAATATGTGACCAGAATATGTATTGGAGTACATGGACCATGAATTTTAAGTTATCATGAATAATGCAATACCACAACCCCCCTTTTTCCTAGGCCTTGGTAAATACTTGCATATGAGTGTAACTTGGCAGTTTTCTTTAGTATCTGTAAGGAATCTCCATTTGTCAGAATAATTCACCAACTTTCTTCTAATGTGCAATGTAGCCTGCTATACCTGGCTGTAGTGAAGATTCTAAGTATACTTTGCTAAGCTTGCCCTGAGATTTCTAACTCTTATCCAGTAAAATACTGTAAGAAAGCATGCAAGACCCTCCTCCATATTGCAGAGACAAATCTGGGGCATTCTAGCTATGGGAATGCAAAGGTTCCAGGAGGCTGATTCTGTGAAATTCTTTGCCTCGTGACTGCTGCCAGGCTTTTAGGCCTGCCAAGGGAGTCACTACTGGAGTGGATGTAGCAAGGGATAACATTTGAAATGTAAATAAAGAAAATATCCAATAATAATAATAATAATAATAATAATAATAATAATAATAATAATAGCAAAAGATCCCAAAGCTTAACACACAGTGCCCTTGAGAACAGAAGGAAAGTAAATTACTTGAGAGAACACTGTGTCCTGGACAAAAGCTAGATGCACATCATACCTAGGAATGCTTGGCACCACCCCAAAACTTCAGGCTCAGGCACAGTTTACATCATAATAAAGAATGCTTGCGGTAATGGCTAATCAGAAGTCATTGTGTCATTGACCCTTTTTTATTTATTTATTATTTTTACCCTTTTTTATTAATCAGGGCCTGTAGGTCACTTTTACTGGGCTACTATAGTCATTCTTGCTGGATAATACAGGTGACTGCTCTGATGCTATTTCTCTGCTGCTTGTTCTTTTCTTTCTTTCTTTCTTTCTTTCTTTCTTTCTTTCTTTCTTTCTTTCTTTCTTTTCTTTTCCTTACTAGTCACTCAGTAAACTCCCTTATTCAAAATAGAAATCAAGGATATTATCGATCATTTTCTGTGGTGCAATATGCTTTCAGCTTCCCATGAGTAATGAATATGCTTGCCTATATAGGTATGGAGGTCACTCAAAAGCAAGAAGTGAGCATACGATAAAGATAAAAATACCAAGACTTTTATCTTCTTTTAGATCAGTGGTTCTCAACCATTCTATGCTATAAGCCTGTAATGCAGTTCCTCATGTTGTAATGACCTCAGCCATAAAATTGTTTTTATAACTGTAATTTTCTACTGTTATGAATTGTAATATACATATCTGTGTTTACTGATGGTCTTAGGTGACCCCTGTGAAAGGGTCCTTGGACAGCAAAAGGGGTCATGATTCACAGGTTGAGAACTGTTAATCTTAAAATTTAAGTTTTTTTTAAATTGGTTAATTTAAATTTTTGGTTAAAAATAGATTCTCTCTGGGACTGTTAATATGTTCCCTCTGTATCTATAATTTAAATAAATTAAGACACAATATATGTGTTTTCTGTGTGTTCCTATATCCATGTTTGCTTTTCCTACATTGGACTTAAGAGGCAATACCAGAACTTCATAGTGGGTCTTTCTAGCTTTGAAGTAATAATTTTTTGTTTTGTTTTGTTTTTATTAGATATATTCTTTATTTACATTTCAAATGCTATCCTGAAAGTTCCCTGTACCCTTCCCCCACCCTACTCCCCTACCCACTCACTCCCATTTCTTGGCCCTGGCATTCCCCTGTACTGGGGCATATAAAGTTTGCAAGACCAAGGGGCCTCTCTTCCCAATGATGGCTGAATAGGCCATCTTCTGCTACATATGCAGCTAGAGACATGAGCTCTGAGGATACTGGTTAGTTCATATTGTTATTCCACCTATAGGGTTGAAGACCCAGGGATCCATCTCATAATCAGCCACCAAACCCGACACTATTGCATATGCCAGCAAGATTTCACTGAAAGGACCCCAATATAGCTGTCTCTTGTGAGGTTATGCCAAGGCCTGGCAAATACAGAAGTGGATGCTCATAATCATCTATTGGATGGAACACAGGGCCTCCAATGGAGGAGCTAGAGAAAGTACCCATGAAGTAATCATTTTATATAATATACCAACTGAAGATTGTACATTCCCCTGAAGCCGAGCAGCCGAGCACTTCTAAAACATTGTCACCAGAATAAATGTCTTTCTTTCTTTCTTTCTTTCTTTCTTTCTTTCTTTCTTTCTTTCTTTCTTTCTTTCTTTCTCTCTTTCCTTCTTTCTTTCTCTCTTTCCCTCTTTCTTTCTACCTTTCTGAGATTCATCCTGATCATTCGAAATTTGTTCAAGTAGGAAATTTATACATCATACCTTGAATCTTTTTTTTTTTTTTTTTTTTTTTTTTTTTTTTTTTTTTTTTTTTTTTTTTTTTTTTTTTTTTTTTTTTTTTTTTTTTTTTTTTTTTTTTTTTTTTTTTTTTTTTTTTTTTTTTTTTTTTTTTTTTTTTTTTTTTTTTTTTTTTTTTTTTTTTTTTTTTTTTTGGTTTTTCGAGACAGGGTTTCTCTGTATAGCTCTGGCTGTCCTGGAACTCACTTTGTAGACCAGGCTGGCCTCGAACTCAGAAGTCTGCCTGCCTCTGCCTCCCGAGTGCTGGGATTAAAGGCGTGCGCCACCACGCCCAGCACCTTGAATCTTTTTTATTCAAAGGGTAGAAATGTTGATGTTTGCAGAGGTGGTAACTTAGGGGTATTGGCCCTCTCTGAACAGGAAACTTTGTTCCTACCAATTAAGGTCTTTCTAAAGCTCAATTGAGCATGCTCACCCAATTCCTAGTCAATTTTTGTGCCTGCATTCTCACCGATTGAGTAATTTCAAAACTGAGTAGGGTATGCTACTACTGATGGTTCTTTCAAACAGAGCCTGACTCTCACTGGGCATGAAGCCTCCTTCCCACCTACAAAGTTAACTTCTGACTCTCAGGATGAGGATAATTGATTCCCTATAGTTTCCTATTGAATTTCTACTCAGATGTATGTATTTTTCATAATTGGCACAAATTGGATTTATAAACCTCAAAAATAGAAAAAATAAATAAAAGACCCAAAGTTGTCAGTTTAGTCTTTTAGTATGATCCTCAGCTAGATCTGTTTTGTGGAAGGCAGGGAAAAAAAACTTCTCTGAAGTTCCAATAAGTAACTCTCAAGGCTCTCAACTCATATTTATGGATGAGAAAAGTAAAAGTTTCATCATGTACAGAGTCTTAATCACCCAACAGAGAAGTATAACCAAAGACTTACATGATTGATACAGTGATAATACAATATACAATGATAATACAAAATAAAGATAAACTAGTTACAACAAAACAAAACACCAGTTTCAAAACTATGATTCAGGTATTGAAAGAAAAATTAAAATCAAGGTCAGGCATAGGGTATTGAGCACTGCTGAACAAGCCCAGGCATGCCCGGGCTTATCCCCACTGAACAAGGGGCCATCTGGATGCTGGCGTCTCTTTGTCTTCCTAATATGGTTAGAGGATAACCAGATGCCCCGCCCCAGGAAGTGCTGTAACCCTCATGTGTTCTTTACTGATGTTTAAACTAGCCAATCAGGTGTAACTGCGTCAGTTCTTCCCACCCCCCCCCCTCACCATTTACTATATAAACCCTTGACTCCTGGGCTTCAGGGTCGGTTCCTCTGTCTCCACTGAGAGATATGTGTCGACCAGGAGCTTCGGAGCTCCTCCATTAAAGTACCTTGTATTGTCTCTCGAGCTTCTTTGGGTGCTCGTCTCCTGAGAAGCAAGTGGGGGGGGGGGTCTCCTCACGGAGGTCTTTCCATATCACATTAAATCTTGAGTTAAGCTACTGATATACCATGTAAGACAAGCCCAATTGCCTCAGCTATAGTACTAAAATAAGTTCTTAGGGTTTTTTTTTTGTTGTTGTTGTTTGTTTTATGCTTTTTTTGTTGTTGTTGCTATGATAAAGTAGCCAAACAAAAGGCAATTTAGAGTAGAGAAGGGCTTATTTGATTTATTCGTTAGAGCAGGAAGACAATGCCAGGAACTCAGACAGCTAGTCACATCTCATTCCACAGTCTAAAGCAGAGGTATGTGAGTGGTGATGCAATCTCTTTACCTACAAGATTGATTGCTACCTTTCTTCACTGTTATGCTTAGGCCTGGCTGAGGGAATTCAGCTGCCCACAATTGGATGGACCCTCCTGTATCATTCAGCAACACAGTCCCCCACAAATGTGTCCACACATGCACTGGATCTAAATAGCTTCTCAACTGGAATTTTCTTCCCAGGTGCTTTTAGATTGGGTCAAGTTGATAAAACAAATCAACACAATTTCCAATCTCTAAACCTGTCAAGAGATGAAATTTTGCTTCATGTTTTGGTTTTCTTCATTTTTCTTTTGACACTGTTATTTGTCTTCCTTCTCTTTCTCCTCCCCTCCCCCTCCTCTTTCTTCTTTCTTCTCTTCCTCCTACCCTACCCCTCCTCCTTCTTTCTCTTCCTCCCTCCCATCCTCCCCCCCTCCTCCTCTTCTATTCTTGTATTGGCTTGCTCCTAAACATTATTCCTTTGGATCCTGCTACATTTAAAATATATAACTATATAACCACAAATGCTTTTTGACAACCATATGAGAAAAAAACTCCACAAGGAACAATCGTGCTGGTTATTCCTAACTCTTGCCCTTCCTGGGATCACGTTACTCTTGCTTAAATCTTGTGTTTTAATAGTTTTTAAATTGTGTCTTCTAGGATATATTAGAACATTAAACTGAAATTCTCATGATACAATAGATCCAAAGCCTCCTTTGAAACCACTAGATAAAGAAAAAAGAAAGAAAGAACGAGAGAGAAAGAGAGAGAGAGAGAGAGAGAAAGAAAGAAAGAAAGAAAGAAAGAAAGAAAGAAAGAAAGCCTTGTTTTTAGTCCTTCTTAGGCAAGGATTGTACTCCTTATCAGCAAGAAAAAGTTTAAACAAGATAAATTGCATCATCACTCTTCTGTTGAGTAACAATTTCCTCTGATGTTAACACCTTCTATCTTGGAGGGAAACTTCTTAAGACACGGGGGTTTAAAGGAAATAAAACAATGGGATATTTTAAGACAAGGTGTTTACAAGGAGGCAAAGCAACAGGATGTTCTAAGAGGAGATGATACACTCTGACCTGCAGGAAAACTAGTTAAGACAGGAAGTAAACAACTCAAAACTGCTTCAGGAAGACTCTGAAGCTGACCAGGTTCATTAAGCCCCTCAATTCCCAGGAGTAGAAAAACAGTAAAGACTGTGAAAACTCACAGACTAACCCTGCAGCCTGGAAAAAGCAGAGTCTCCAAACTACCTAAAAGAAATAAACAAATACCAGCTCACTTGTCTAGAATATCAACTGAGCCACACAGGAAAAATCTACTTCTAACGTGTTGAGCAGCCTGCAGCTTGTGCAGTATGAGCCTAGGTTTCCAGCTTTTGTGAGCTGCCACCAATGGTAAGATGTACATTGATAATGCATTTTGTCTTTGAGTGATTTCTGTGTCAGTAAGAAACCTGTCACAACATCTTCTGTGCCTCAGAAAGATATTTGGGACCACACCAGTTAAAGAAGTGCTATACAGGACATAGGGACTGTAGAATCATGACTATCATATAAAGTAAGGTAAATAACAAAACAAGTGGAGTCATTCACCCAGTGGACTACATAACAGTGAGAGGGGGAAAAAGGACACAATATGCAGATACAAGGCAGGCAAGTGCTATGTAACTGACCAGTGAAAGATCAGGAGCTTCAGTGTCCCATGCTTTTTGAAATGAGCTTTGACCCATCTCACTCTCCCATTCTCCCTCATGAGAGTGTTTTTCTTTCTTTTACCATCTTTACCTTTTTTTCTACTTCTAACAATGTGTCCCTGGTGCAATCCTTTATCCTGAAATAAAAGAACACAAAAAACTTCAGGGGAGCCCTGTAAATTCAGACTCACATATTTCACAGCATGGCTTGCCTGTCTATATTTGGGTAGGAAATTAACTCTTCAGAAGCGTTAGATACTACCCCCACAGCACTAACCATAGGTGAGATGTGAAGCCAGGGTAGGTATTCACTGACTGGTGAACAGATTTTTGAAAATGGCATGTATGAACAATAGAGCACTTTTCAGATGTAATAGATAAGTTATTGTATTCATCAAAGCAGATATCACGTTAAACAAAATAATCCACTTATGAAAAACCATGCCCTGTTTGTTCCTGTGTGCAAAACTAGAAAAACCAACTTGAAAATTCAATGAAAGTTTCTAAAGATTTGGAAGGGTGTGGTAGAGAAGAAAGTAGAAAAGAGAAGGTTGAATAAGGTAAATGTCTGCTACAGGCATATATGGATAGGTATATGACAAAGAACATCATTGATATGCACAAAGGATATGCTTTAGAATGTTGTCTGTGCAGTTGTAACTAATTTCTTGAAGACATATGTCTCAACTTTGCAGTCCTATTGTAGCTATCACTGGACTTTTCCAGTGATATGGAGCTCAACTAAGTTTAACAAGGAAGTGGTCCTAGACTGTTATTAATTTAAGCTCCGTGAAATGTAACATCATGTGCAGATATCAGGATGCGTTTGAGTATTAGGAGTAAAGCTAAAGTTCTATACAAACTTGTAACTGAATTTAAATTAAAATCTATCCTCAGAATTAGTTTAAATGGAGATTTAAAATGATAAGAAATAAAAAGAATCATCTCCCTCTAATAGAAAGAATACATATTAATTATTTGAGTTAGAGAATCTGAACATCATTTTTTTTTTCAGGGAAAAGAAGACAAAAATCCTTGTGAATGTGGCATAGTCTCTCACAGAGCAAGTGTCTGTTAATGACAACATCCTATAGCGTTTAGCATGTAATCTTTATAAACTGAAAGAAATATCCAGTTGTTCTTTTAGGGAAGTTTCATTAATTCAGTTCACTGTCACTCTTATTGTTCTTTGCAATGAACAGCCAAATGTCTGTAGTCAGTCTCCAGTGGACCATAATTATTACCCATGTTCATTCCCACATAGAGCATTTGAAAATAAGAAACAGCTCCATTCTGAACACCCACTAGCATCAAATGAGCACGCAGAAGCTCATTTCTTCACTAATATGGCTCCCTCAACTTCCAAATTGTTAACAGCTATTTTTTCCAACTAATTCTGAACAAGAATATTTTTGTTCACTACTATGAAATCTCTTGAAGTGATCTTGTAAATGAATCGCTGAAAACAGAATGAATAGCTAATTGATAATGCTGAGAAAATGACACTCAATCAACATGATTACTGGAATAAATGAAGATGGTTGCATAGCTTTTGTTATTACTGCTAAACATATGTTGCATAATATGCCTGGTATATGTCAAGTAAGCAATCATTAGAAACTTTTCTTAGCCAAGAGATGCAACAAAGCATATCAAGACATTCCAACTCTGATAATATTTTCAGTGGGATTTTGAAATGAGGCCTGAAACATTTGCCATTGAAAGCTCTGTGCAGCTTCCTCTGGTTTTGAATCCAAATGTCAACACGTGCTGAAACAAAGAAACTCTTTTCATCATTCGTTGCTTTCTTTTCTTTCCTGGCAAGTTCTCCCCATTGAGAGCACACAGCTAAACTTCTTCCCCAAACTATAGCACTATTGCATGTTTCACACCTTTCTTATTTGTCTTCAGGAAAGCCATCTTATACTTTTGTGTGATGTAGCTATTGTTAGCAACCAGGGTTAATGCTGTGCATGTGTTTGTATCAGTAACTTGTAGTGTTCAGTATCTTTTGTGGTTAAGTATGGCTACTTATAGTAATAAGCTACATTAGACAGAAGCGCATCTATTCACTATTCTGTATAGTTATAGTGATATATTAAAGGATATTCAGACATTTAGATTGTATTTGTATTTCATAATACAGTTGATTTTTATGTGATGTGAGGCTTGCTGCAATTGGAAGAAAAACACATTAGAAGCCTGAAATCTTGCTTAATTTTGACAACCAGATCTATGTTCCTCCATGAATTAACTCTACCACTTAAATCCTGTTTTCATTATATAATGAAATGCTCCTTGCCTTTGGATCCCATGTTTTTGTTGAATTTTTAAACCTTTAATATAATATTTGAAATTTTAATTAGTATTACTAACTCAGTTGCTTTATTTGATTAAATAATATATAAATCACAGTGACTTTTCTTTTGCCCAAATAAGGCTATGTCATTAAAATGAATCAGTTATGCTTCTAGTGCATGCAGCTTGATATATATATATATATATATATATATATATATATATATATATATATATATATATCCTGAAATTTTATTTAATTGGTTTTTCCAAAGATCCATAAATTTCATAAATTGAGCTCCTATATAGAACATCCAATCCTAAGTGGTTATCTGTGTACATATGCACATGCAATGAATAAAAAATGGACTCCATAGGTTATATAGACATATACACACATGCATACATACATGCATACATACATACATACATACATACATACATACATACATATGTGTATGTGTGTATATGCACCAATAATAATTAAAGAAGACATCATAGATTTGGAAGGATGGGCATGGAAGAGTTTGAGTGTTAGGAGGTAAGATAGGTATATTGCCTATATATGTAGTTATAAAAAAACTGATATTTTTGTTATTTATGAGAAAAGAACATTTTTTAAAAACTCAATAAAATTCTAGACAAAATCTAACAATGAAGTTAATTTGTTTTTCATAATGTCTGTGTGAAAAATGTCTTAGAATTTGAGAGGTTGTATATTAAGGATTGAAAACCAGTCTCATGCATGCCAGGTAAATGGAACAGCACTGAACCCTAGCCTCAGGCAGGGCAAGGGGAATGACAGAGTAAAGGAAGAAGTCAAAGTATCACTATTCACAGATGATAAAAGCATATACACAAGCAACATCCTTCAGTTGTGAGACCCCAAAGAGCTTCCCCCTGAAATGTAAAGCCCCTAAACACTCCCCCAAGCCTGTTTCCCCATATCTAAGAATACAGTCAGTAAGAAACTCTTTGTTCTCTAAAGCCAGGTGCTTGCCTGCCTCCTGGTGCCAAAGACAGGGAGATAAACTCCACAATGAAGAGCTATAACTCACTCCCCACTCCTCATGCCTTGTAATTTTACCAAGGACACCCCCCCCCCGCCAGAGAAGAGCTGTAGCCCAACTCCTCCTAATTCCTCACTTTTTCCTTAAAAGTGCTCTACTGTTACTGCTCAGGGTCCTGCAAAAGGAGTTCTTCCTCAGCTAGCTGATAATGAACCCTCCTGTGGTTTGAAGAGGTTTCTCTAGAGTTTGGGGGGTGCCAACTCATCCTGTGACAAGAGCAACCCTGTTTCCCTGGATTTTACACAGTGTCTAGATACAAAATTAACTAAAAACAATCAGTAGATCTTCTATATACAAATATAAATGGGCTGAGAAATATATCATGGAAACAACATACTCCACAAATAATGTAAAATATCTTAGTAAGTCAAAGACCTGTATGGCAAGAACTGCTTGAACAAAAATAGCAAAACAAACAAACAAAAACAAAACAAAACAAAACAACAACAACAAAAGTTGAAGATATCAGAAGATGAAAAGATCTCTCATGCTCATGGATAGGTAGGACTAATGTAAAGAAAATGAAAAATTGTCTTACAGAAAACAACCTATAGATTCCATTTTATCTCCATCAACATTCCAACACTATTCTTTACAGTCCTTAAAGGACTGAAGGCCTGAAGGCCAACAGAAAGAATGGAAACAGGCAACCTCAGGAGGTAGGAGGTTTGGGGGACCATCCAAAATGTACCAGATACCTGGGAGGTGAGCGACTCTCAGGACTCAAATTGAGGAACCTTAGAAAGAATTGCCCAACAGGTTGGAGAGGTAACTTGTAGAGTCCACCTCCAGCAGAGACACAGGTCATCAAATGAGGGAGGCGGTTGCCATCCTACAGTCAAAACTATGACCTATAATTGTTCCTGTCTCAAAGAACTGCAGGCAGGGAAATGAAGAAGAACCTGAGAGGGTCCAGCGACAGGCCCAAAGTGGGATCCAGCTAAAGGGGAGGCCCCAAGGCTTGACACTATTACTGAGGCTATGGAGCGCTCACAAAAAGGGACCTATCATGATTGCCCTCAGAAAGACCCAACAAGCAGCTGAAAGAGTCAGATGCAGACTTTTGCACCCTATCAATAGACAGAAGCTGCTGAGCCCTGTAGTTAAGTTAGGGAAAAGCTGGAAGAAGCTAAGGAGAAGGGCAACCTTGTAGGAGGACCAGCAGTCTCATTTTACCCTGACCTCTGAGATCTCTCAGACACTGGACCACCAACCAGGCAGCATATACCAGCTGATATGAGGCTTCCCAACACATATACAGCAGAGGACTGCTAGGTCTGGGTTCAAAGGCTGGAGGCCCCAGGTTGTTTAGAGGTCTGGTGGGGTTAGGGGGGCATCCTTGTGGAGACAGGGGGCAGGGAGGAGGTATGGGATGTAGAACAGTCAGAGGATAGATTGGGAGGGGAATAAAATCTGGAGATTAAACAAAAAAAGAAAAGAAAAGAAAATTTTAAAATAATAAAAAAAATTTTTAAAAAAGAACAAGTTTCAACTTCATTTGGAAAAACAAACAAAAAACCAAAACAAACCAGGATAGCTAAAAGAATCCTGTATAATGATATAATAAAAGAACTTCTGGAGATATCACTATCTCCGATTTCAAACTATACTTGAATTGTACAGAACAATTGTAATAAAAACATCATGGTATTGTCATATGATCAATGGAATCAAATCAAACATTCAGAAGTAAAGTCACACACTATAGACACATGATTTTTGGCCGAGAAGCCAAATTTATACAGTGGAAAAGAGAAAGCATCTTCAATAAATGGTAGTGATCTAATAAGATGTCTGCATGTAGAAGAATTCAAATAGTTTCATCTCCATCAGCCTGCACAAAACTAAAGTCCAAGTGGTTCAAAGACTTCAACATAAAATCAGATATACTAAACCCAATAGAAGAAAAGTGGAGGGAAAAAGTGAGTGCATTGGCACAGGGCCAACTTCCTGAACAGAAAACTAGTTGCAAAGGCACTAAGATCAATAACTAATAAATGAGATCTCATGAAAAGGTCTCATTTGTGAGAGCTGAAAAACTTCTGTAAGCAAAGCATAGCATTCAAAAAATAAAATGGCATCCTACAGAATGGGAAAAGATCTTCACGAACCCCACACCTGACAGAGGGCTGATATCCAAAATATACAAGGAATGCAAGAAACTAGACATCAACAAACCAAATAATCCAATTAAAAAATGGAGTACATAGCTAAACACAGAATTCTTGACAAAGGAATTTCTAATGGCTGAGTAACACTTACAGAAAATTTTAACATCTTTACCCATTAGGGAAATGGAAAACAAACTGACTCTGAGATTCCATCTTATACCTGTCAGAATAGCTAAGATCAAAAAATCAAGTGACAGCTCTTGCTGGTGAGGATGTGGAGCAAGGAAAACACTACTGTATTGCTGGAGAGGGTGGAAACTTGTACAACCTCTCTGGAAATCAATTTGTTGGATTCCCAGAAAACTGGGAACTGATCTACCTCAAGACTCAGCCATACCACTCCTGGGCATATACCCAATGGAAACTCTACCATGTGGTAACAAGGAGACTTTCACAACTATGGAGGAGGAGTCGAGGAGTGGGAGGACTGGAAGAAGAGGGGGAAGGAAAAAAGTGCAGTGGGATGTAAAATAAGCAAACAAATTTTAAAAAGAATATATTTTGTGGAAAAGTAAAAGAAATAACACATGGCAGAAGATGTGGAAGATGGCCAGAACACAACTGCTGGAGTCTAGGTGCCAACCATAACTAGCACTCTTGTGTGTTACAGGGAGAGAAACACCTGAGTAGTTGTTATTAACCCTAAGCTTCCAGTACCTCCACTTCATTTTCCATGCTATAGCTCAACATCCTGATATTGTTAAATTTGGAATTATCATGTAATGCTAAAGAAATGTTTAGTGCCATTTAGCTGAATACACATTCTGCAATAAATTTAAGGTTTAGATTGTTTGGGACGTTTGTTTTCCAGTATAAAGACTTTTCTACAAATGCTAAGAGCAAGATGATATTATATTTTGTTATAAACCAAGATCAATATCTAGGTTTTGTGACTAAGTCAAGGAAAATCTAATGGGAAAGTAGAGAAGGGAATGGATTCAAGTTCTCACAGTCCAAAAGCCAATTGGTATCACTAGCATTTAAAAGGAGTTGGAAAAAAAAAAAAAAAAAAGGAGTTGAGTTTTATATTCTGTGTGAACCTCATAAAATTAAAAATTCTTACCAGTTAAGCAAAATTAGTTTCAAATTATAAATTTCTGATGTATTGTGCCTTTTGTGATATCTTCAGTAACATGGAAAATTGGGTGGAAACAGACATTGTCTAGTTAAAATTGAGGTAAAATTCAGCAACTCATAAAGATATTCTCACTCACAAGCTAATGCAACACTAGATAATAAGTTCATAATATTAATCTCTCTTTTTCCTTGCTATTAAGCTATTTAAGCTAACAATTTATCATGCTATGGTGTATTTTCATGAATCCTGTTATTTAATCACAAAAATGAATACTATTAACCCAAACCTTCTAAATGGTGGGATTAATAATACGTTCTCAGAGCAAATAAAAATAGATAAAAATTAGAAACATCTCTGCAAGATTTTAATAGCGGAAAACCGAAACTATTCTTAATATCTCCTGTGTATTGTTCTGTAGCAATTTTAGCAACTTGGAAATGGGATAGGACGTCAGGCATCTGACAACTTAATAAATGCAGCACCTTTGCAGTCGTTGCATGCCGGCGGCATGGTTCACTGAGGAAAACACCTGATTTCAAGGTATTTTAACTCTGATCAGTGTAAAAGTAACAGCGTTTAAACCCAAATGCTCTGGCTTTTCCATGGCTCTGCCTGTTTGCTGTCTATTTCACCTGACAAAATTTGACTCATCTCATTTTTGAAAAATAAAATAACAATCATAGATGTTGAAAGAATAGATTTAGGTGACAAATGTAAAATAAACTTCACAAACACCATAAGCCCCAAGCTCAGTGGAAGAATACCAGTGTAATAGGATCAGCCACAGGGTTGGAGGCATTTCACACAAGTTCTCCCCAAGATAACACATGACCCAAGTGTTTCTGTCTCTGATCCAAGAAAAATGGCATTCTTGTTTTAACTATGCTTTATTAAGATTTTGTTGAATTTAGATAACCGTATAATCCAAGATGTCTTTCTACTATAAACCATAATTTTTGTTTCTCTCTTACCAATAAAATTGTAAAACCTTTCAGAGACAAAACAACTGAAAATAACTATGTTTAATATATCAAATATTTCTTTTTCCTTTCACACTGTAATGTTTGTCATTTTTTTCTGTTTCTCAAGTCACATATGTTTCCAAGATTTTGATTAACATAGAGAAATCATTTTTTTTTTCTGTTCTTAAAAAGCCTGCCTGCACTTACTATAATGTTCTCAAGTGACGTTTGGGTTTCCTCTTTTATATTTATATCAAGCTTTAGAAAAGATTTGAAGATACTGATACATTTGTCAATGAATGGTAGACTTTAATAAAGTACACATTATTATGTAAAAATCTATTTAATTTTAAGCCATGTATTTGATAAAGGCCCTCATCTAGTATGCATAAATAACTCTCAAAAGTCTTACATCAAAGATACATGAATTAAAAAGACACACATAGAAAGACTTGACATTTGGGCAACTTCTTCATGTGACCTATTGGAGTCTGATCATATATATTGATAATAGATTGCTGCTATGCATGTCTTAGTTTATGACATTTTGGGTCAGATAATACCCAGCTCATGATGGGCAGTTCAGGTCACATGGTAATTTGGTGGCTCATTGTCAAATGTTTGGTTCCAACTAAGGCCCAATAGCAGACCAAGCACCATCTTTCAAAGGAATAATTGTTTTCAGATGATGGTAGACTCTTGCTTCAAAATCCTAAAGATCTTCTGTGATTCACCCATAGAGACCTGCCAATGGCTCTAAATATCATCCCTATCTGCCATGGACACCTCAAGAAACATTGAGCCTGCCGGGTGGTGGTGGCACAGGCCTTTAATCCCAGCACTTGGGAGGCAGAGACAGGCAGATTTCTGAGTTCAAGGCCAGCCTGGTCTACAAAGTGAGTTCTAGGACACTAGGACAGCCAGGGCTATACAGAGAAGCCCTGTCTCGAAGAAAAAAAGAAAGAAAGAAAGAAAGAAAGAAAGAAAGAAAGAAAGAAAGAAAGAAAGAAAGAAAGAAAGAAACATTGAGCCTACTAGATCATATTGTCCAAGTAGACAACAGGTAGAGCAGCTTGCACAGCAGCCTGAACCTGTTGAAACTTTTGTTCCAGTCTCCCTACAAAGCCAGCAGCTTTCAAAGTCACTTTGAGATTTGAGGACAATATGGTTATAATGTCTGTCACTCCATTGATTGCCAGGGTTGATCCGTCTGATCTGGCTAGTTAGGTGAATATCCTCTTCCTCGCTTACTGGTCCATTGTATCCCCCCTAAAGCTGCATGCTCAGTCAAAAACAATGACCTTCCTTGAATAGGACCAGTCTTGGGTCAAGGGTATATGAGTAGCTGTGCTCCTCTGCTAGAACCTCCAAACAAGCTCTCAAAGTCACTTTGTATATGGGCCAGAGCCATACACCCAAGTATGGAATGTGCTGCCTTCAAAATCCGAAAAGGCCCACTAAATGCTATGCTTCTTTCTTGGTGGTGGGAGGGACAGGTGCAGTAAGATTATTCACCTTGGAAGGAATATCTCTGTATGCCCACACCTAAGAACTGCACTGAGGTAGAAGGCCCTTGAATTATGGTTAGGTTTATTTCCCATCCTCTGATGTGTGTATGTGTTACCAATGAGTTCAGAGTGGTTGCTACCTTCTGCTCACCTGATCCAATCAGCATAATGTCACACTATAATGCGCCGATGTGATATTTTGAGGAAGAGACAGATGATCAAAATCCCTTCTACTTAGGTTATGACACAGAACTAGAGAGTTAATATATCCTAGAAGAAAAACTGTAAAGGTGTACTGCTGGCCTTGCCAACTGAAAGCAAATTTCTTGTAGTGGTCCCTATGGAGAGGTACTGAGAGAGAAAAAAATGTATTTGCTAGATCGATAGCTGTACACCATGTGCCAGTAGATGTATTAATCCATATCTAGATGAAAGCTGCAATCAGAGTCACTACTTGAGTGAATTTTTGATAGCCAACTATCATTCTCCACGATCCATCTGTCTCCTGCACTGGCCAGATAGGAGAGTTAAACGGATAGATGGTAGAAACTGCCATTCTGGCATCTTTCAAGTCCTTAATAGTAGTACTAATTGCTGAAGTTCCAGGATGCAATAAAGGTTTTAGTTCACTATTTTCCTGAACAGAAACAACTTTAAGGACTTCTGTTTAGCCTTCCCAGCAATAAGAGTCCCCATTCCACAATTCAGGAACCAGTGGCTGAATTCTGCCAACTTTTTAGGCTGTGTATCCCCAGCACTTAGGCAGAGGCAGGCAGATTTCTGAGTTCAAGGTCAGCCTGTCCTACAAAGTGAGTTCCAGGTCAGCCAGGGCTATACAGAGAAACCCAGTCTCGGAAAAAATAAAAAGACATTCTTGAACTGTAGAAATAACCACAAATTGAGGATCCACTACCCCTGATTGCCCATTACCCATCAGCAGTCTCAGGATGCAGAGTGCTGGAGAGCAGGACTCCACTGGCATGAGTGCACTGGGCATCAACAACTTCAAGATACTGTGTCAGAGGACAGTTCATTTATTTAAATAGCGGGGCCAGCTTATATAGCTTGAGCCATTGGGGACAGGGATGAAAAAGGACAAAGGAGGAAGTACCGTAGCAGGGGCAGGGACCTTTCAAGTATGTCAGTTAGATTAGCAGGCTGCTGCTGATTATGTGATTTGTGGGGGAAATAGAAGTTTTCCTGGCTTTATCATGATATCACCTTTGTCTCTATGGAGTTGAGTAGGCTCAAGCCTGATTTGGATAAGAAACAGCCCACTCCTGCTGTGTTCTCTGAGAGATGTTTCAGGTAGGGTCCACAGTGCTCCACTGTCCCTCATCTGGTTTGGTAACCCACACAGGTAAGCTCATATACCCACTGGACTTACTGTGAGTTAGACTTCTGCCAAAACCCAATTGTTCACCTGACCACCATAAACCCCTACTTTAACTGGGGGACCACAATGTTTCTTGGAGTCTCCTGGAATTGGCATTAATTAAGAAACAGTATCCAAAAGATCCTGGAAAGTCTGATTGTTTCCCTTCTTCCAGTGTAAAGGCACATAGGTCCCATTGTGGAAGGACTGCAGAAAGTCTAAAGGTAAACCTTTTAGTATTTTAGTAAGATCTTTTCATCAGGGGAAGCTGGCTGTTGCTATATTCAAGATGTTCTGAGTCTACAAACTAGCTCCAGTCTGCAAATTGATTCATGAGTTGAGATTCACTTTTGAAATGATTTAAGTAGCCCTTCTCTCATTTGTTTAAGAATCTTTCTGCTTATATAGATGACACAAATGTAGTAGGCTTCTTATCTATTTTGTGCCTAGAAGCACCATGATTGATTAGCCACTACCAAAGGTTCATAGGAGTCATGCCACCATAAAATTCATTTTGCCCGTTCTGACCATTATGTTAGGCCATTATAAACATTACTTTATGTATGTCCATTATGTTAACTATGATCACCTTGCCTTTGGTGATTCAGTGCTGCCCCTTGACCCATGCTACCTTGGGGCCCAATGAAACCCACTGCATTTAATTCATCCAACTGAGGAGTAGCATCTCCAGTTCTAAGGGCTGGCACACGAAAAGGGCAACAACAAAGTTCTTCAAGTGGGCTGGTGCCCCTCTCACCATTTAGCTTCTTATAGAATTAGTGAATGGCATGTTTTCTGGTTCTTTCCATTGTTGAGGAATAAGTTTTTATACAACATACACCCTCTAGCATTACAATTTCCCTGAACCAACTCCTTTTCAGTAAGCTATCTTTTAACAAATGCTTCAACCATTCAAATAAGCTTTCAACATTTTTTTTTAAACTGGAAGCTTTCAAATTAAACCTAGAATCTCCATTCAGAGGGTCCACATCAATAAACTCAGCTTGATTCAGTTTTATGTTCCTCTCACCATTATTTCACACCCTTAAAATTCATTCTCACACATATTCTCAGACTTGTGAGTGAAAAAATTGACAAACTCATTGTGCTCTTTAGTAGTATAGTACACCTCCTCATGGACTACATTTCCTACCTCCCCTCTAGGTGCCCTGCTTGGCCTTAATGCAACTACTGGTAGGGCCTGAGGGTCATCAGTATTGTCTTTCCTGATATTTTCCTCAGAGGAAGTAACTGCTGGTTTAGCAGACAATGAAGGATTAGATTCCCCAATCAAAGGTGACAAAGAGGCATTTTTTTCAAGGGGTGAGACTGAGGGTACCACTTCCTCAATGTGAGATTAAACCCTTGAGAATCTGAGGGCTCAAAGTTTTTAGTGTCAATAGGATGCTCCCACAAATCCTCATCCCAAATTACAGGATTCCATTCTTTACCAATTAGTGCACCTACTTTAACCACCAACAAACACCCTCTGAGGCTGAGATTTGAGAAATATTCTGGAGTTACGACTTGAATTTTTATTGTAATTGAGTCAACCTTATAGAGGTTTTAAGTTTGATTTTTCACAATTTGAGCTCTGTGGATTTTGGAAAGAAAATTCTCTTCTAGGTCACACTTAGAAATATTTAGACTGTTTATGCATATTTAGGGCCCATAAATTTTATTACTAAACTCAATATTGTCCTTCACTGTATTCTGAAATGTTAGAATTTGGTCAGTTTTATCATAGAGCTCATTCCTATTTTTTGTCAATTTATCTAGAGATGCTAAGAGCCACCAAAGAGCAGCAGCAGTTTCCTTATTTTCCTGAAAACCATCAAAAGTTTTATAGACAGAGTCAAAATGTCTGTTGCTGCACACAACTAGTGAATTAGGATAATTAAATGCATTCATCTCCTTAAGCTGTAGTATAATTCACAGCATATTTTTCAGTACTCTCCATGATCCCAGGAAAGGCTTCAATAACTGGAGAGTCTTTGGTAACTGTAGGTGTTGGCAAATTGGAAATGATTCCTGATACCTAAAGTATTTATACTTACACTTCTGTTGTTGTAGAACCACTTCTGGTGGCCAAATCTGCATTAGTTAGGGCCCTCTAAAGTAACAGAACTTATAGAATAAATCTCTTTATATATGTATAGAAGGGAGATTTGTCAGAATAACTTACACACTATGGTTCAGCTAAGCCAACAATGGCTGAGCATGAACAGAAAGTCTAAGAATCCAGCTGCCACTCAGTCCACAAGGCTGCATGTCTCAGCTTCAGTATATGCTGAAATCATGAAGCACTAATACCAGTGAAGGAAAAGACTTGCTAGCAAGGCAAGGGCAAGCAGGCAGACCAAAAGCTTCTTTCTTCTGTGTCCTTATATAGGCTTTCAGCAGAAAGTGTGGTGGCCTAGATTAGATCTGGGTTAAAGTTGTGCATTACTCTCTCAAAGATTCTGAATTAGAAGTAGATCCTTTTACTTCAAATTAAGCAGACATCCCTCATATGCATGCCCTCCACTTTTGGTCTTAGTTATTCCCAGATGTACCCAAGTTGACAACCAAGAACAGTAACCTATAAGATGACAGGGCTAAAACAGGGGATCCTAAGACCATGGTCATATTTCCTCACACTGAAATATAAGAGAATATCATAGACAGGATTCTAGCTCTGACAAGACCAAAGATTACCACCGGACCAGCTTTTAGCACCAGAAGTTGCATATGGCAGTGCAGGCCATATAATGGTATGAATGGGATCAGAGTTCCCTGAGAGACTGTCTTAGTCATGGTTTCTATTCCTGCACAAACATCATGACCAAGAAGCAAGTTGGGGAGGAAAGGGTTTATTCAGCTTACACTTCCATACAGCTGTTCATCACCAAAGGAAGTCAGGACTGGAACTCAAGCAGGTCAGCAAGCAGGAGCTGATTCAGAGGCCATGGAGGGATGTTCCTTCCTGGCTTGCTTCCCCTGGCTTGCTCAGCCTACTCTCTTATAGAACCCAAGACTGCCAGCCCAGAGATGGTCCCACCCACAAAGGGCCTTTTCCCTTTGATCACTAATTGAGAAAATGCCTTACAGTTGGATCTCATGGAGGCATTTCCTCAACTGAAGCTCCTTTCTCTGTGATAACTTCAGCTGTGTCAAGTTGACACAAAACTAGCCAGTACAGAGACCAGTGGTTCCAAAGCTCAGAAAGGATCTGGAGATGTGACTTGTCAGGTCACTCAAGCCCTGAGGTTCTAGTTGTAGGCAGCCTCCAGGTGGTTCACAGGCTTCAGCAGGTTCACAGGCTTCAGCATGACTTGGATTCATTCCTAAATGGGATTCACTTCACAGAGGGTGTGAGAGGAAATAACTGTAAGAATGTTATACTCAGGAAAGTTATACTTCAAAATTGCTGAAGAAATAAAGATTATTTAAGTCAAACAAAAAATGAGAAAAGAATCTGAAGACATAAGTAGAATCATAATCATGCAAGAAATAGCATTAAAATTGACAAATGGAATTACATGAAATTAGCTTTCTGTACAACAAATGAAGCTAAAAACAGGATGAAAATGATAATCACAGTAACTCTTAGATGGAGCATGAATGAGTAAATTTACGGCTATGCCTTATTTTGAGTTATAAACATTGATTACTTGAGAAATCCAAGGCAAGTAAGGCTGATGGTTCCATTGTTCTCTTAACAGGAAGTTAAACAGGCTGAGTGCACAGTTAAGTATCAGAGTGACCTCCATCTGTACTATTAACTCTGGCTGCAAGGTCCAGCAAAAATTCCAGCCTCTTAGAATGTGAGAGATTTTTAGTACACTATTGCATAGCTAAACTCCTGATCATGCAGCAAGTGCTTTATCTCCTGAGCCATCTCTCTAGCTCCACTTTTATCTAGTATTTTCCTTTTAATAATGATTTGCTCTATACATTTTGATCTATATGTTGAGATGACAAGAATATTGTAAAGTGGTTGCTTAGCTCTTTCTGTGTAACTGTGGATGCAGTGTAATCAACTGTCTGCCTTTCCAGCCACCAGTCTTTCCTGTCAGAATGGACCATATCCCTTCTCAAAATAACTCCTGTTTCTATTCTCTTAGGTATTTTCTCACAGCATCAAGAAAAAAGAAAGCAGACAAGAAAGCTGTGAATTAGAGCCCAGCTGGAAGCCCTTTCTGAAAGATTTCCTTCCAGCAGCCCAAATAAAGCTAGCAAGGAAAGAATAGTAGAAATGGCAAGGAACTTGCTACTGCTCATACACACCAGACCTGTTGGACCAGAAGAGACCTTGATGGAGTATGACCCAGAGGAAACTGTAAGAAATGGGCCTACAACCCTTCTTCTCCCACCCATGAACTCTTCAACAATATGGATGCCTGACTAAGACCTAGATGCAAATGTCAGTCTAGTTGGCATCCTCCCACCTCAGCCCTCAAGAGAATGAAATTTTGTCTAGGTCCCGCCATTATATGAAGAGCCATAGGCAGACAAGGCTGGGAGGTAGATTTGTTCAGGGATGGGTCCCCAGTCCTAAGTAGTTAGCCCTAAACACACACACACACACACACACACACACACACACACACACACACACACACACAGAGTTATAAAAGAGCTCATGAATTTTAAAACACAGTGAGGTGAACACACGAAAGCAGAAATGAGATATATGGAAATAATGGAAACACATGTACTCATGAAATTCTCAAATAAACTAAAATATGAATAATGAGAGTATTGAGCAGACCTTCCTTTTCTTCTAATGGTGCAGTACCATGTTTTACAATAATATGTGAGTATATTTGAATTTACTTCATCTTTTTCATATTATCTATTCCAAAAGTTGAGTACTTGTACAACAGTATGAACTAACCAGTACCCCCAGAGCTCGTGTGTCTAGCTGCATATGTAGCAGAAGATGGCTTAGTCGGCCATCATTGGGAAGAGAGGCCCCTTGGTCTTGCAAACTTTATATGCCTCAGTACAGGGAAACGCCAGGACCAAGAAGTGAGAGTGGGTGGTTAAGGGAGTAGGGTGGGTGGGGGTGGGGGTGGGGTATAGGGAACTTTCAAGATAGCATTTGAAATGTAAATAAAGAAAATATCTTTAAAAAAAAAAAAGAGTTGTTAATCCTGAGATTTGCTGGAGACAAATCTATTCCACCATTTTGGGCCAAATATAAAACAGACTTTATTAAATTTTAAATACTGACTGAGAGATGGACATTGGTCAGGACCATTCCCTGGGATTACTCAGCTGAGAATGATCCTGAGTCATGTTACAGGGACATATGTAGACACACTTATAGACCACTATACTTTCCCATGAAGCTTTGTAATTTTCCAAGAACTACAATTCCCAGCATTCCAGGAAATTATGAGGTTCATGGGCAGGTGGGACTTACAGGTTAATTTTGGGCATTACATACAAATGATAACAACACTTTATTTTTTTTACTGTTTTTAATTTTAATGCATATCAGTCATAAATATACAGAACTGCCTGGTATATTTGAGGTACACTTTGGGGACATGATCCAGAGAGTCAACAGCTCCCAGTTACTACCAATCTGAGCTATGGGCTATGTCCCATGCCCTTTAGAACTTAAGCTAAAGCTGCTCTGTGACTATTAACATATAACAGGATGCCATAGCCAGCTACCAGCTTTTAAATTATATGCCACATGCTGTCATGTTTTGTGATGAAACCTAAAACACCCGAGTGAAATAGAACAAGAACATGGGTAGGCAGATAAACTGAGGGCATGCTCTCAGAGATGACCACTTCTTCCCCCCTCAAGACTCTGAGAGGAGAAACAGAGGGAAGGCAGAGGAATAGGCATTTATATATAATCAATAGGGGAAAGGTGTGTACCCAGGGGCCTTATGAGATATCTAAGATGGTGTTTGTTTAGTGGACTTCCAACCTTATGTTTCTCTCATCCCGAATATACAGTTGTTATTTCTCTTTTCTCTGCATCTTGGTCTTCTGTATAGTCTTTAAATTTGTTGTTCAAGCCAGAGAATAAACTCCTTTAGGTAGCTACCAGTCCGTTTGTTACATGAGCTGGAGGGTAGCCTGCTTGTTGTATTACACTGTGCTGTGCTCTGGCCTTACACTAAGAGAGTGCCCTGGGGTAAGTAATGCATGAAGCAACTTATCTTTGTCATTAGTTAACCCAGACCCTACTAAGCAACCTTACGATGGAGATAACTAGTGCACTTTAGCATAGTATATAATCTAAAATGGTAGTGAGGCAGACTATGGACTAATCAGAAATATTAAGATTAACACGAAAGCATCCTGTTTGCAAAGGAAGACTGGAAGTCCTTCTTTACCTGGGCTTCATCTAAGGATCAGCAAGCATAAAAATAAAATAAATAGAATCTAAAAGGAGGTTCTTGGATGTTGCACATAAGGAGTTTTATACACAGTATGGCCAGATGCTTTTTATAGCTCCTTACTCAGCTTTCGAGGTCACAACCATTTTCAAGAAGAATTTTCCTTTCATAACAAGCTGTTTCTGTTTCTTTGAGTTTTTGATTATTTTGTTGGTTGATTGGTTGGTTGGTTAGTTGCTTAGTTTGGTTTGATTTGGTTTGGTTTAGACTTGGGTTTTTGAGCAAGGATTTCTCTGTAACCTTGGCTGTCCTGGACTTGCTCTGTAGACCAGGCTGGTCTCAAACTCACTCTGTCTGCCTCTGCCTTCCTAGTTCTGGGATTGAAGGCATACACCCCCACGTCTAGCTCTATTTCATTTTGTAAGAATGTGTTCACAGTTAAATCCTTTGCATGGAGCACAAGAGTCTTGGATGGCTTCTCGCTGACTTCTGATTCCTGGCCCAGCACTCCAAAGGAAGCTTCCCATGACCTTCTGGGCTTGTTCTATTTCTCTGACTTCAAGGTTCACATAAAAATCATGACTGTAGTCCTCACACCCCACCCTCTCTCAGTTGTTGAGACTTTCATCTTGTCTGTACCATTATTTGCAACCCAAACTCTAAGAAAATTATCCCCAATATTTCTTCTGCAGCTGTTTTTAAACTCTTTTATTAATGAGAGTATTTACTGAGGAGGGGAGTGTCAATTTCCTAATTCATGGAAAATGTTAACAGTACAAAACTTCTTCAACATGGGCATAAGACACCGACATGCAAAGTGTATTTATTATTCCAAAGTATGACTTATTATTCATAAATGCAGGAAAAAGCAGAAGAAACAAAGTACAAAACAAGACAATGTATTATAAATGGATGAATTATGATTAAAGCACAAATGAAGAGCAGCATACAATACTAAAAGGGAGCTATAGACAAATATTAAAGAATAAACAATACATGGTAGACATTTACTTGTATTTGTATATTACAACACACACTTCACCCATGAAGCAAGTAAATAACTAGGAATCAGCACAAGTAAGCAGATGATAAACAAAGACAAAGAAGAAACTAATAATCATCAAGTTTCATTTCCTTCTGTAAGAATGAGATAAGGAAGTAACACAGTTGGGACTCAGCCCTAATTGATGGCATTCACGTTCCTATGGAGAGAAACACCCAAGTGATCAATGCTTCACTATTCGTTATGTGTTAATGCATTTATTTATTTTATTTTATTTTTTTAGTGATTATAGTCTTATAAAGCCAAGGACAAGATGAAAATAAAATAAAATAAAATAAACTTTGATATTATGAATCAAATTCTTCCAAGTATGAAAATAGCCATGGAAATGCATGCAGTCATACATTTTAAAAAGTCTCTATTGTGACAATAATTTTAGGAAATAAATCTTGAAGTGTTCCAAAGGAGAAAATGCATGATCAGACTTGAATGGACAATGGAACATTAGCTAAGTACTAGGCTGACAGAGTGACCTGACATAAGAAAGGACCAGCGCTGACAATTTTGCAGTTCAGATGCTATGTGAAAAGAAAGGAACTCCAGGACGCGGTATTCTTAAAGACAAATGAGCCTCGGGAAAACACAGAGAAATGGAGCAAGTTGCAAACACGAGTCTACTGAAGCTCCCCTTTCCCTTTTGTTCATCTGAATATGAAAGCAGTAAGTTCTTCCTGATGCAAGTGGAATTCTTTCCTTCCCAAAGCATGGAATGCTTTTCACGTTTATTATAAAAGTGTCTCCAATTTTTATTCACAAAATAAAAATAAAAAATTTTGCTTTTGAGGAAGTATTCTCTAGTAATGTACCCAATGCCTAGATATCCACACCCTCCCACCTTGTTAATTAACATTCCCCAAGACATGTCACAGGATAACATTTTCATGGGATAAGGTATAGCTTACAAGCATTTGAAGCCTTGTGTTTGCACTATGTTTGTAAATGAGATCTAGTTACACAATAATCATGAACTGTGAGGATCTCAAACGAAGAAATAAGAGCAAGAATGCCTGCCTAGTCTGAGTGACCCACGGGGACACAGTTCACAGAGCTTAATGGCAAAACTACCTGGGATATGTTTCTACTCCTCAGAGTGTGATTCTCATGACGATCTTACAACAATTCCAAAAAAGTTCAATAAAATGCAACAAGAATTTGATCATAAGGTGATAAGAAAAGTCAACTCACTAAGTATAATTAAAATACTCAGAGACGTAAAAAAAGCAGGCTAAAAGTAGAAGGCAAGAACATGAGAAAGCAGTTAACATTTTTTAGCTTTAAGACCGTGAGTGTTTTGCCTATGTGTGTATTTGTACATTGTGTGTGTGTGTGTGTGTGTGTGTGTGTGTGTGTGGTGCCTGCAGAAGCCAACAGATGGTGTCAGATCCCTTGCCACAGAATTTACAGATGCTTGTAAGATGCCAAAACACCTGGGTCCTTTAGAAGAGCTTCCAGTGTTTTTAACCACTGAGCCATCTCTCCAGCCCTGAGCTCAACTTTTAAAAAATTATCTGAGTTAGTTATTAGGAGGAGACTTTTTGAGCCTTTGAGAAAAAAATTAAGATTGTACAGTAATTATGAAGTTAGTCACTTCCCTTCATTATAAAGTCCCTATGAAAATAATTTTGCAAAAAATAATGTAAACCATCTGGGAAGCTTTTATTTCCTTAAGAGACTTCCATTTGTTTTATGACTTCCTTCTTCCCAAGGGTTTATGAGTGAATGCCATAAACATGGAAGCTGTGTGTGAGAAGTGGGAATGAAAGTCTGTTCCATCACTGCACCTTAGAGTGAGGTCTTAGTTGTGTATCATGATTCTGTGTTACTTGAAAAGTGGGCACACAAACACACCGTGGGGTTGTGGGTACTGCATACACAAATTCAGCTAAGCCATTGCAATCCTTTTCCCGCTTAATGGAGCCAAATGGAATTGTGTTGGAAACATACAATACAATTAAGTTGAAACTTCTGTAGGCTGCATGTTCAGGCAATAATAGACAAACTGAAAGAATTGCTTATTCTTGAAATTTTCGGCCATAAGTCCTTTGCCAAATTAAGTTCATGTACACCAAAATATGAGAAATTTAATTTTTGTATTCTCTCTTATAACTTCAGTAGAGAAGATAACATTTAGCTAGCTCTTTGAGATCATAAATCCATAATTTGTACAACATTTTAAGATCAAGATTACATTTGCTATTGCATGAAAAAGCATTAAATTATAGCCCAATCAGGACTTGAAGTGTTCTGTGATTCTCTTAGAATATTTGATTAAAAAATAGATGCAGGTGTCATCAATAATGTATATACATTCAATCAGGAAACTTAATTTTCCCTTTAGTCTTTTAATTGAAACCTTGAATATGAACATGTTTTTAAAGCTCTTTTATGCTCAGAAACTAGCTATCTCTATGTAACTATGTACTTTTAATGTCTCCAGCAATTTCCTTCAAAGAAAAGATGTAAAACATTTGTGCTCATGAAATATCCACCTCTGTGTTCCATCAGTGGAGTAACAGCAAAACTGGAAGTTCTGTTCCTTATGTCAGTCAGGCTGTGCAGGAATTGAAAAATATGCCTGTATCTTCTCATTTTCATAGGAAGCATATTCTTAGGCTATGGGAAGCTCAGCACATATCAAGCCAATTTCAGTTAAAAAAGGCTTATACTCATGTTGGGGGCGGGTAATCAATGCATCCGATATTTACAGATGATGAGGTGAGAGACGGAGAGGATTTCTACATTACAGAGTACCCTAAGCCTGAGCAGTTTCTGGTGAGTGCTTCTCTTTCTGTCAGCCAGCATTTTAACACTCCCTGAATATGGTGTCACGTATGTAAATCTTCCTCCTCCCACCATCATTATCTCTTGACAACTCTCCCTCTTAACACCACCCACTTGAGTATCTGGACTGGAGTGAAAGAATCAGGGTAGGGCAATATCTGGTCCCCTGGAGTCAAATAGCACAATATTTATTACTCATTATGTTAGCAGTAAAAGATGAAGAGCAGTTTGTCCAGTCTTGATTTTACCAAAGTCACATCCAAATAACTCAAGAGTACATGCTATTTCAAAATGTTTCTGAAAGCCAGAACGAGGATAATTTTCCAAAATACTAGAAGTTACAAAGAGATGTAATAGTAAGTTCAGTCATAAAGAGGTTGAACAAGAGAGGTGCAGCAGTTGGGCCTGCAGTAGAGGGAGATCCCCAAGACCTTGGCTCTTTTTGGAGTCTCTGCAGCCCTCAGTGTCTGCAGGACGACAGAGGAACAACTGGAGCTTGAGGAGCGATCGCTGTTCTTTTCACTCAGGTTTATGGGAGTTTATTGTTTGTTTTTGTTTGTTTGTTTGTTTTCCTCTACGATCTTCCATTCTCACCAGGCTCCATGCATTGGACTGTTTCAGAGCTTGGGATACGTAAGTGTAGTGAAATGAAGTTTTTTTGAAAGACCCTTGTTGGTTGCCAGTCCAAAGGAAAAGTATCTAGCAGAATGACGAGCAGATACTTTCACTGGCATTTGCAAGTAGACACATTCTCCACATTGATTCAGGCTCCCACCCAACACCTACAGGTAAGCGTCTATTGCAGATTTGGAAGAGGCCAGCCTGGCTAGATCAAAGGCCAGCTTTAGAAGTCAGTAATGTCTGTTGATGCACAAAACACACGTGACAGAAAAACATATCTTGGGCATCCCTTGGGGGTCCAGATACCCAAGTTTAGTGTACTGATCTCTAGAAGAGAAATTTTTTTTCTATAAAAAAAGATACTTAGATTTGGTTAGGTTAGCATGCTAAGCCTCTCTGGAAAAAAAAATAGAAAAAACATATAAATGCTGATCTACAGAAACATATGGAGTGTCGGCAGGCTCCAGGAGCCCTTGCACATCAGTGAGTAAGAAATGGGAGTCACTTTGAAAATGGGAGTGATGAAAACTACCTTGTGGAAAAGGTGCTGGAAGGGTTCCCACCTCCAGATTTGCCTTCCAGAGCATCTGTTTCACCTAGAATCCAAGATCAGTGAAACAGAAGAAAAGTCACCTGGATTATCTGGGTTCCAAGAAAGTACCACAAACATGCTAGCATTTCTGTTTCCTTTGATTCAGGACTGGCCTTGTATATAATAAGAGCGGTATGCTCTGTAATAACCAGTAATGGTAACCTGGAAGAGAATCCCTGTAGGCTAGCTCCAAAGCTACTATAAATGAAATAGGTAATTGGTTGCAGTCTGGTGAGTAGAGAATTTGAAAGTGGTATCTAAATTCAGAATGCCATAATCTTGGTGAAGATAGACAAGAACTCTCAGCAGATGATATTATATCAATAGTGATATAATAGTATTATTGTAAGTGTTGAGACGTTAAATAGTATAGGAAGTAACTGTGATACTCTAGCTTTCCTCTTAAAGCCATGGAACTTTGATGTCTTTCTACTGTGAATATCTAAATGGCTGCACTCTCCACAACAAAAAGGACACTGTATATCATGCTTCATATATGCCAAGAAGATAAAAAGATTTTGAAATAAACTCTGCCCAATTTGCAGATAACCACTTTAAATGATTTCACTAATTTATTTCACCTATTAGAATTATATATTTTTTAGTAATATAACCCTAAAATTTTAGAAGGCAGGCTTTTATATTTGTTTACATGTATGAAAGCAATATAATAACAGTTTATGTTAATATTCTTCCTGTGTAAATTATCTACTTTGAGAAAAAGGACAGTGGATACATCCCTCTGTTTATATTATATATTTTTGCTTGTCACTTAACCGGGATGTAGAACATATCTTTTATCCTTTAAAGTTCCATTTTCCCATTAGGGAATGTATTTTTTTTTTAATATAAAGACTTTGTGTAAACCTAACCAGGTAAGTACCTTTTATACAAAGAGGAAAAAATATTTTAATATTTACTATTTAATATTTTACTCCAAAATTCTTAAATCTTCAGTTTCTCTGTTGCTTTAGAATTGTGTGTTTCATTTAGTAAAATGAAACATAAAAGGAGAGAAGGAAGAGGGAAAAGAAGGAGGAAGAGGGAAAGAAGGATGGTAGGTATCTAAGGGATATATATATATATATATATATATATATATATATATATATATATATATATATATGCCCAAGTATGTGAAGATACATTGGAAGATCCAGCATTTTGCTGCACACAAGAAACACACTTCAACAACAAAGACAGGCACTATCTCAGAGTAAAATGATGGAAAAAAGTCTTCCAAGCAAATGGTTTAAGAGAACATTTAAAAGTGCCTTGACAAAGATAAACTATGAGACATGTTTTCATAGCAGCAGTGAGGGGTAACAGTCTTCAAGTTCAGAATAGACGTGTTTATAGAACTAGATGCTTCATGATAAAGAGATATGGACATTGAATAATATAAGGTTAACCATAAGAATATCACTGTCTATGAAGGAAAATTATGAGCTATTGAAAACTGGAAAAATACTGGCAGATTGTTAAATGAATTCCAAAATTAAAAAGTGTGAAAATAAAACTTTCTGTTAAGGTAGCAAAAAAAACCCATGTCTTTTTAAAAAGTAAATGAAGTCTACAATGGACAGTCATTATAAAAATAGTAGAATGACTTTGTTTTAACAATATGGAAGATTTTTCATCTGATGTCTTCCTTCATTTTATTTATTTATTTATTTATTTATTTATTTATTTATTTATTAATTAAAGTTATGATTGCATGTGTTTTGTATGTGTCTTCCATTGTGTGTGTGTGTGTGTGTGTGTGTGTGTGTGTGTGTGTGTGTGTGTGTTGTGAAAAAGTTTGTTGCCCTGATTCATTTTTTAGTATGTTTATCATTGTCATGTAGGAATTATCCAGATTTTTATGTTAATTTTTTATTCTGCTACTTTGCTGAACTTTAAGCTCTAAGAGGTTTTTGGTGGAGTTATTATTTTTCTGAAATGATCATATCACTTGTATGCAAAGATTTGAAGTCTCTTTTCCTAGTTGTATCTTTTTGCTGCCTTCTCTTGAGATATAGCACTTGGTAAACCTTCAGGCACTGCACTGGACTGACCAGGCACAGGAAGAACGGACACCTTTTTGTTGATCCAAGTTTTAGTGAGAACTCTGAAGCTTTAATATTTTTCTTCATTTTAATGTGATGCTAGCTATAAGCTTCTTGTTTTTACCATTATTAGCATATAGCCATTATTATCTTGACTACCTTTGTCTCTAATCCCTCCATCACTATTTTCATACAGAGATAATGAATTTGGTAAAAGGCTTTTTTTTAATCATATGATGAAGTCATGTAATTTTCTGTCTGAGTACTTTTAGATGATGGATAACATTTATTGACTAATATTCATCCTGAAACATTTTTAATTTCTGCAATTAAACCCACTTATTTGTAGTGAATGGCCTTTTTGACATGAACTTGAATCTGGTTTGTCAGTATTTTTGAAGAAGATTTATTTATTTTTATGTTATTTGGACAGTGTTTTGCCTACATGCATACAAGTGTAACATGTGTGCCTGATACCCACGTGGAGCAGAAGAGGTCCCTGAATATTCTGTATCTTGAGTTATAGATAACCTTGAACTACCACTGGGATGCTAGGAAACAAAACTAGGTCCTCTACAAGAGCAAGTAGTGCTATTAACTACTCATCCATCTTCTCAGTCCTGTAGATTGGCAGTAGTTTATTGAAAATTTTTATACCGACATTCATCAGGAAGATCAAACTTTAATTTTCCTTTTTTGTTTTGACTCTATCTGGATTTGTTATTATGGTAATATTGAGTTTATGAAATTAGTTAGAAAACTTTCCTTCTGTTTCTAATTCATGAATGATTTGAATGATATTGGTAGTGATTCGTCTTTGAAAAAAAAAATATATATATATTCACTCTCATAAACTCCTGTATATATGGGGCTTATTATATTATATTTTAATATGCAGGATCCAGTATTGGATAAGACCATATATATTAGAATATATTATATTAGGATATATATTATACATAATGTATTGTATACCAAATTATCTTAATATGATATTATAATATGTTATATCATATATAGTATATATTAGTATATACATATAAAATACATAATATGTATATATTATATAATGTAATATTGTATGATATATTATGTTATATAATATGCATACTATATAATATTTTATATATTATATAATTTATTTATAATTTTATATTATATATATATGGAGTTATTATTATAATAGATTACAGGCTATGGTCCAGCTAGTTCAACAATGGCTATTTCCCAGTGGAAAGTCCAAGGATCTAGTAGTTGTTCAGTCTAAAAGTGGAAAATATAATAAAAGGATACAGTAGAACATAGTAATATGAAATTATGGGTAAAGTAACCAAGAGCTATAGCCTTAAGTGGGCATGGAAGAAATTATGGGAAGGAACTATGAAGTAGGGGCTACATTCATTAACAAAAACTAAAGATGTATGAAGAAGGCTTATGAATCCTTAGTTAGTTTGTAATTTAACTAAAGTGTATTTTAAAAACAGTTTAAACAGAGATATCCCATGAGTTATTAAATGTAAATCTCTGTGCCAGACACAGGTTACTTACTTATCAATTATTTGTCAGGAAAGCTTGAGAAGCACTCAAAACAAACAAACAAACAAACAAAAATAATAAAGTAAATCATCAACAACAACTTACCATTTCTTAGTTTCCCATCATAACTGCCTGGTAAGACCCTATAGTCAAAGAAATTAAAAACTTCAGGTGCAGAACCTTGTGAAATCAATATTGAACTGGCCAACAACCTGCTGACTAGGTTTCACTGAAAACATTGTGCAGGCTTCTGGAGGAGAAAAAGCATCAATGGTCTTATCCAGTGACTTGCTAGGCAAGGTGAGCCCACTAGTGCAATTGTGGTGTGACTACTTATGGGAGTAATCACCCACTGTCTTGATTGGGCTTCAGCCCTTGATGCACAGGAGGAAATGGATGCTTAGCATGGTAAACATAGTCAAGCCCAATGGCTAGAGAAGCCATGGATCCTAGGTGAGAATGTATTACTGTTGTTTTGATAAATGAAAGTCAGCAGTGTAAGTTCCGAAGAGGTGGTTCCATTCACCTGGTGTCTCAGAAAGTATATCTCCTGAGAGGCTATACAAATTTTCCATGAAATTTGAAGAAGATAACTTTTCCTAAAATACAGGGAACCATGGAGTTGGTATAAACAAGCTGCTTTGAGAAGCATGTGTCATAGGTTTATCAGGGTAGAATCCATGGCTCCTGGGGCACTGTGTGCCTCTCACTTCCTGAGAAACCAAGGCGTTCCCTCAGGCAGTAAAGCATTCAGGCAGCCCTGTGTTTCTCTGTATACTCCCTTGGAAATCAAGGAAGCATAGAAGCTTGGCAGAACAATTGGACTTAGATATTAATATTGTATACCCTGCATAGTTTGCGAAAATTATTGATCCTGGCAATTGACACCATATTCTGATTCAGAGTATAAAAAGTATGATTGGTCTTAATAAAATTGTCACAGCCTCAGTCTTGATGTGGCTCCCAACCTGAGCTAGGTTTAAGGTTTAACTTCCCTCCAGCCATACCATGTAACTTTGGAGGGCATTTACCTCAAAACAGTTCGAGAGGTCTGAAACACAAAGCAATCTCTATATTATTGTTATTAATTATTATTATTATTCCAATTATTATTATTATTGAAACTAGGTTATTCTCTTATATAATACATCCTCAGCACAGTTTCTGCTAATGCCAGTACTTACAGCCCTCCTCCCACACAAACCTGCAACCTCCCCTCTCACCCAGATCGAATCCCCCTCCATTTTACTTCAGAATGGAGCAGGCCTCCAAAAGCCAATAACCAAACATGGCAAAACAAAATACAATATAAATACAAAAGGCCTTCTATCAAGGCTGTACAAGGCAATTCAATAGGAGGAAAGAGTCCCAAAAGAGTCAGAGGTACACCTGCTCCCACTATTAGGAGACCCATAAACAAAACAAGCCAACAGTCCTAACATATACACAGAGAACCTAGTGCAGACCTATGCAGGCCCCATGCCTGCTGCTCCAGTCTCTGGGAGCACATGTGAGCCCTGCTTAGTTGATTCAGATGTCCATGTTCTCCAGGCATCCTCCATCCCCTTTGATTCTTATCATTTTTCCTTGCCCTTTTTCCTGGAGATACCCAAGCTCCAAGAGGCAAGACCTAATAAAGACCTCCAACTTAGACTCCCTGCTTAATATCTGGCTGTGATTCTCTGCACCCACTCCCATCAGCCACTGGAAAAATCCTCTCTGATGGTGACTGAACATGGCACCAATTTATGAGTATATCAGAATATCATTAGAAACATTTCATTGATTTTTTTTTTCTGTTCCAGTTGTGTTTGATTCTACCCTAGGTCTCTTGGTTCTCCAGTCTTCAGTTTCTGTCCATCCAGGCAGTGCCAGGCATGGATTCCCTCTCATGGTATGGAACTCAAGTTAAACCAGACATTGGTTGGTCATTCTCACAGTTCTGTACCACTGTTGCCCCAGCATCTTGCAGGCAGGTCAGACTGTAGGTAGAAAGCTTTGTAGCTTGGGTGGTGCACAAAAGTGACTAGAATATAGAGGTGAAGTTTCCATTCAGGCACTAACTCAGCCTCTCTACATTCAATGAGCTGTGTGTTTTGTAGGCTTATTTTTTTCAAAACCTACTTTAATAAGTGTACTTAAATGCTTTATCCTCCTTTCTAGCCCACCACCCACCAGAGGTTTAGAAAGGACAGGTTAATAGGGCAAAAGGAGAATGCGAACCTGTTTAGAAATAGTTTTGGGGAGATGAATTCAATCTGTGTGGTCAGGATATCAGAGGTTCAGTCCACATGAATGAGCTCTCAATCCACTCACAAACACCATTTATGATTCAGCAATGGCAGATCCATACAGAAGACACAAATGAGACTGCCAATTGGTTTTTCTGTGGAAGCTGCAAGAAGCAGCTGGAACACCACCAGTTCTTTGTTGTATTTTTTTTTTTTTCTGTGAAGTCACAGTGAACCATGATCAGCAAAGAGTGGCAAAGTAAACTAATTCCCCACAGTGTCATCAATGAAAACCAGCATCAGCAATGCCTAAAGAAGACCAGCAAAGATCGGTAAGGCAAACCAATAACACACAGCCTCATTCACTGTCTGTTGGATTATATTTATACCCTTTCCAAATATCACATGTTCTTTCATGCATCCTCTCTAGCAAAACGTCTACATGCCCCTTTTCCAGGCGGCTTGCAGAAAAACACCATGTGTCTACTCTCAACAATATATCCTTTCATGTGTCTGCTTCAGCAGAAACATCCCCTCATAAGACAGTTTCCAGGAAAAAAAAAAAATCACGTGACACAACTGAGTTTCCAAGGAAACCAGAAATTTCAACTTTACTGTTGTCCTTGGTAAAGGAGCCCTGCTATCAGTTTTCAAAGAGTGACTCTCTGTCCTACCATCAGCCTGTGTTGTTTGGAGGTCTCCACAGGGCACTATCAGTCAATAGCTTGACCAAATACAACCCTGGACCACAACTGGAATCCTTGCCTGGCTACAGTTCAGACTCCATATTCTCCAGTACTAGGAGTCTTCACTAGCTTCACTCTTATGGATTCCAGGAAGTTTCTACTGCAATAAGTTTGCACACTGCCCCACCTAATGTCCCACCCTAGTATCAGCTATCTTTCACTGCATTCTTTCACTCTCTTCAACCCTAAACCAGATCCCTCTGAGTCCACCTGCAGAATTTATTCTATTTTCCTATCCCAGGGAAATCCATATGTCCCCACTAGAGCTTCACTCATTATGTAACCTCTTTGAGTCTATGGTTTATAGCTTAATTATCTTGTATTTAACATCTGGTATACTAATAAGTGAATAAATACCACTTGTTCACTTATTAAATAATAAATAAATATATATTTGAGTAAATATATATTTGAGTAAATAAATATTTGTCTTTTGGGGTTTACCTTATCTCATTCAGAATAATATGTTCTAGTTGCATCTATTTGCCTGTAAATTTCATTTTATCATTTTTTTTTTCACAGCTGATTAATGAATGCTCTGTTGTCTAAATGTCCCACATTTTCTTTATACATTCTTTGGATAAGGGACATCTAAGTAGGTTGCTTCCAATTTCTAGCTATTATGAGTAAAGCTACAATGAACAGAATTGAGCAAACGTACTTGTGGTAGGATGGAGCATGCTTTGGGTATATACTCAGGAGTGATACAGCTGGGTTTTGAGATAGGCCAATTCCCAGTTTTCTTATATTTTTGGTTGTGAGCCTAGCCTTTAACGGCTGAGCCATCTCTCCAGCCCAGTTCCCAGTTTTTATTTTATTTTTTTATTATTATTAGAGAGTTTCTTCATTTACATTTCAAGTGTTACCCAAAAGTCCCCTATATCATCCCCCCCCCGCCCTCCTCCCCTACCCTCCCTCTCCTGCTACTTGGCCCTGGCATTCCCCTGTACTGGGGCATATAAACATTGCTAGACCAAGGGCCTTTCTTCCCCAATAATGGCCAACTAGGCCATCTTCTAATACATATGCAGCTAGAGACATGAGCTCTGGGGGTTCTGATTAGTTCATATTGTTGTTCCATCTATAAGGTTGCAGACCCCTACAGCTCTTGGGTACTCTCTCTAACTCCTACATTGGGGACCCTGTGTTCTGCCCTATAGATGATTGTGAGCATCCACTTCTGCGCTTGTCAAGAACTGTCAAAGCCTCCCAGGAGACAGCTATATCAGGGTCCTTTCAGCAATGTCCTGCTGGTGTATGCAGTAGTGTCTGTGTTTGGTGGCTGATTATGTGATGGACCACCTGGGTGGTGCACTCTCTGGATGGTCCAGTTTTCTAAGGAACTATCATATTGACTTCCATAGTGACTGTACTTTGCACACCCACCAGCATTGGAAGGGCGTTCCCCTTGCTCTCCATCCTTACCTGTTACTTGTGCAATTGAACTTAGCCATTCTGATAGGTGTTAGATGGAATCTCAGATTCATTTTGATTTGCATTTTCCTGATGGATAAGGATGTTGAACATTTTTCATGTTGTTTAGCCATTTGAGATTCCTCTAATTAGGAATCTAATTAGGTTCCCTTTTTTTACATCGGGATTCTTTGGCTCTTTAAATATTTTGGATTTTAGTCTTCTATTGGATGAGTAGTTGGTGAAGATCTTTTCTCATTTGATAGGCTGCCACTTTGTCCAACTGATGGTGTTTTTTCCTTACAGAAGCTTTTTCAATTGCATGAAGTTCCATTTATTAATTGTTGATCTTACTGCCTGTGCTATGGACATTCTGTTCAGAAAGTTGTCTCTTCATAGACTTCTATGGAAGGAGTTACAATGTTGCCAGCTGACTATATACTCTGCTTCCTAGTGAAATGCTTCAAAGGCAGTTTCTATAATTTTGATGTAAAAGGCCGATGTCCTTTAAACTTATAAGAAGGCAGATGAAAGCAATGATGTACCTTGAAAAGATTCAGTAAAATCAAGGCCAAAGTCTTAATTGAATTAAAAGAACAGGTGGTTCCCATCATGGCCAAAATAGATGAAAATTCAGGAAAATATTTTAAAATTCAACAAACAAAAAAGAAATGTAGCCTCTCCAGAGAGTGAAATTAAAGCACAGAGAGCTTTTATGAAGCAAGAAGTAGTACATTTGAGTTTTAGTGCATTACGGGGTAAAAGAAATTGGTTACTTTGGTGATCTGAAAAAATTAATAGATCTGCTTAATAGATAGTGCAAATACTCTAAAGTGTAACAACCACAGTGCAAAAGATGAGGCAAGGAAAATGCCTTGCAAGCCCATGGGATATAGGTTGCCTTAACAATAACAGGAGAGTAGAATAGATGAGGGATGGATGTATAGCCTACACTCTATTTTAGAAATACATTTTTTATTAACTACACCAACTGAGAAAAAGGTAGATATTATTTTTATGTGAAGAAAAACATGTTTCAATGTGTTTTTAAATAACCTTAGAAAGATGACCTTATCTCCTACATTTTTATTGAATTTAGTTCTTAAAATGCTGAAAGTTGCTCAAATCATTGTGCTCTCGGGTTAAAGACAGCCATCCTAAATACAGACAGTCAAGTGGGCTGTTAGAAACTAGTCTTAAATTTTCCTTACTATGAACACATTAACTGTAGCTGGCAATGGAAATTCATGTTTAAGACTATGATTTTTGTAAATGGTTAGCATGAATTCCAAAAACTAATAGTCACAAGATTCTCAGTGTGTACCCAATCAATGCAACAGCTATATCTTTGTTAGTTTTTTTTTTCAAAATTATTATTATAAGGCTGTGATGGTTAAGAAAAGGGAAATCACTACCTATCAGGAGACAGCAGTCAGTCAAGGGTGGAAATCTATTACCATGGAATAAAATTACTTTAGAGAAAGAAAAAATGGAATTACAATAAAGCACAAAAATGCATCAAATATCTCAGTCATAGTGAAGAATTTAAACAAACAAACAAACAAACAACAACAACAAAATCTACCATGTCTATTTGATCTAGGGAACTCAGAATAGCCCATAAATAATATTTGTATATGGGTGAGTTGACCGAGTATTTTTGATGTGGTCAGTTATGAGGATCTGAATAAAATAGAGTATTTTTTTACTAACATTATAGCCTATATTTTTTACTGCAATGATGCATTCGTTTTACAAGAAAACTTTTTGCAGTTCTATATTTCCATGCCCACGAAATTCATCACTTGATTGATTTTATACATCTTACTGGGAAGTCCTGCCATTCTTTGGGTAAAATCACGATCTTATGTATAGCCCCTGTTTCACTGAGGTGACATAAATCATCTACTGGTGAATTAATTTAATTAAACCTAACTATGACTACCGATGGCACCTCATCACTACTGCTGTCACTGGCTTTCTATCTTCCCTAAGGCGGAGGACAGCAATGTTTCTTCTGAATGATGTTTCCATTTGTGTATCCTCTGACTGCTACAGCTTACTCTGTTTTGTCCTGACATTTTACTGCATTTTTGTTTTAATAAGATAAAAAGATATGTAAGAATGTGGCTGTTACCACATACTGAATAAAAATTGCTAAGAGTTTTTTTTTAAATTATTTTTCTTTATTAGATATTTTCTTCATTTACATTTCAAGTGTTATCCAGAAAGTTCCCCATACCCTCCCCCATCCCCACCCTACTCCCCTACCCACCCCCTCCCACATAATGGCCCTGGCGTTCCCCTGTACTGGGGCATATAAAGTCTGCATGACCAAGGGGCCTCTCTTCCCAATGATGGCCAACTAGGTCATCTTAAGAGTTCTTTTTTAAATTTGAAAACATTTTTGCCTCCTTATCTTTCTTTTTCTTAATTAAAATGTAGTTACAGCCTTTCCCTCCTCCTTTTCACCTCTTCTATCTCTCCTATGTCTCCCTGCCTGTGCTCATGCAAATTCATGGCCTCCTATTCTTTTATTGTGAGTATTATTACATGGATATAGATGAATAAATATGTAAATGTAACCTGTTGAATATATTTAATGTTGCTTCTTGTAGTCTGGGGTTTTTGTTGGTGATGATATGTTTGTGGTTTTGGCGGGCTGTCTACTTGGAATTGGATAACCATTTAGGGTGCTCATATTTGGAGAAGATTAAATAGCCCTAATTCCTAGGTTGTTAATTATTTTTAGAGGTGGATCCTGGTGTAACCCCCTTCATTCAAAGCATGACAACTAGTCATCTTTAAGCAACTGTATATTGTTGAGTTATCATAGCTATAGTTTCCATGTCATATAAAAAAGCCTCAATCTTCCAACATGCTGCCTGTTCATCTGGCTCTTATAAACTTTCTGCAACATTTCCTAATGTTTCATGAACCTTAAATGTAGGAATGTAGGGATTGTGTTGTAAGTATGCCCATTGCAGTTGGATAGGCCATGATCAGTTGATCCCTGCATTTTAACTAGCTGTGAATTTCTGTAGCAGTCTCCATTTACAGAAAAAACAAAAGCTTCTTATATGAGGAGAACAGCCATACTTAACTGTGGGTACGAGTTTTAGGATATATTTAGGAATCACAGTAACCTAGTAAGGTGACAGTAGTAGGTTCTTGTCTAAGATCCATGATCTCAGTAGCCCTGGGTAGTTAGGTAAGTTTCTAATATCTGGCATGATTTCCTTCTTGTTAAGTGGGCCTTTGGTTCAAATAAATATATATTGATTGCTACCAAGATGTGAGAATCACTATTGCACCTGTAGGAATATTTTCCATACTAGTCATTGTTGTGGTTCATATGCATCACAACCTCCCTTTGCTGGTTGCATACCACCTTCTCCTCCTCTGAAAACTAGCACTGGGCTTTGGGGTCCAAGTTTTCTGTCTGAAGTACAATGTCTTCACATTCAAAGTTTGGGAGGTAACTAAAGGCAACATCAGTAGCCTATATTATTTGAGGAGTCCCATGGACTCCCCTGATCAAGAATTCAAAGGGGTATTTTTATCATTCCTGGAACGGGGATTTTGTTAGATAGTTTATGGCTTCAGGGCAGAGTATTGTCACCTAAAGTGGCAATTTATTTAAACTGCATATATACACATGGAATGTAATTTAAATAAATATGAACAAATCTGATTCCTTACAGATTTTTCAAGTATCCTTGGTCTTCTTTATGCTCTCCTCTCCCTCTGCACATGCACTGACCTCCCTTCCTCCCCAGTCAAAGCCAACCCCTATTCCCTCATTTCTACCTTCACCTCAATTCTGCTATTACCATGTCTATGGCTTCCCTCTAACCCCAAGTCTTTTTTACTTGTCTGGTTTCTATAGACATCTGAGGTTATATGCCTAACAGGTATTTATAGAACATCTCCCCCAACCACAAGAGAATAAACCAAGTCTCAACACATACATGAAAATAAAAATAATCCCTGTATCCTATCAGACCTCCATGGATTAAAGCTGGATATCAAAAACAGAAAGAACAGAAAGCATACAACAAAACACATAGAAAGTGAACAATTTAAACTCAATCAAAGCGGGCCATGAGAGAAATAAAGAAAAATTCAAGGCTTTCTCAAATTCAATGAAAATGAATACAAAACAAATCCAAATTTATGGGATTTAATGAAAGTGGTGCTAAGAGGAAAGTTCATAACACTATGTGTCTACCTTAAAAAACTGCAGGCATCTCATACTAGAAACTAAACAACACACCTGAAAGCTCTAAAACAAAAAGAAGTAAGCACACCCAAGAGAAATAGAGGGAAAGAAGTTATCAAATTGAAGGCTGAAATCAATAAAATACAGACAGAGAGCAATACAAAGAATCAGTGAAACAAAGAGTTGGGCTATTTGAGAAAATCAACAAGATAGACAAACCCTTATCCAAACTAACTAAAAGACACAGAGAGAATATCCAAAATAATAAAACCAAAACCAAAGGAGATAGTGGCAACATAGCAACAGATATCAAAGTAACCCAATGAATCATAAAGACATACTTTAAAAACCTTTACTTCGTATAGTTGAAAAAAAATAAGTTTTAGTGAGATCCATAGCCCACTTTTTTCTTTATTTATTCTTCTTTCATCTATTACCTCCCACATGCTATTTCCCCTCCCTCCTCTCCTCCCTGTCCCCCCTCCATCTCTGTTATCCCTAAGATCCACTCTTTTCTCCCTCAGAAAAGGCAGGCCTCTCAGAGTTATCAACTGAACAGGACATATATACACTAGGCACATTAACTCATATTAAGGCTGGACATGCCTAATCCAGTAAAAGGAAAAGAATTACCAAAGCAGGGAAAAAAAAGTCAGAGATAGCAATTGCTCCCACTGCTAGGATTCCCACAAGAACACCAAGCTATACAACTGTAACTTAGGCAGAGGACTTAGGTCAAACTCATATTGTATAGACCATTTTCTAATTGGATCATTTGTTTTCTTGATGTTTTGTTTTCTGAGTTCTTTATTTATTGTGAATATTAATACTTTGCCAGGTGTATATCATCAGTAAAGATTATTTGCCACTCTGTGGGCTTCCTCCTCAATTGAATGATTCTTTTGTTGTTTAGAAGCCTATTGTTTTTTCGAGGTCCCACTTGTCTATTGTTGGCTTTAATTCCCAGGCAAATAGAGTCATCCTATTCAGAGTCCTTTCCCACACCTAAGTTTTGGAGAGTGCCACCTAGGAATTCAACTACTGAATTTGGTGCTTCAGGTTTTACAATGAGGTTTCCCAGCAACATTTGTTAAAGATGAGATCATTATTCACTGTACAGTTTGACAACTTGGTCAAATGTCAGATTGTTGTAGTTATAGCCATTCATGCTTAGTCTTCTATTTTGTTCTATTTTTCTGTATGTATACTTTTGTAACACTATATCTCTGTAACATATCATGAAATCTGGAGCCTAATACCTTGAGTACTCTTTGCATTGTTGTTTTATTTTGTTTGGTTTGTGAAAATTATGGATAATTTGATTTCTTCTTTCATTACTTTAATTTTCATTGCTCCAATTAGTCCTTCAAGAACAGTTTTGAAAAGAAGTGAGGATACTGAACAGCCCTGTCTCCTTCCTGATTTTACTGAGATTTCTTCAAGTATTTCTCAACTTAAGATGTCATAGGCTGTGTATTTATCATATACAACCTTTATTGTGTTGAGGTATGTTCTTTATACTTCCTCCCCTCTCTGTGAGTTCTACCATGAAGGCATATTGGATTATGTCAAAGACTTTTTCAGTATCTACAAAGATGATTATGTAATTATATTTTGAAGCCAATTTATATGATTTATTTTATTTATTGCCATATGTATGTTGAACTGTTATGCCCTGATTCTGTGGGAAACCCAGGGGAGCTCAAGAACTACAGAGTCCAATGCAATTGTGCATAAGAGACTTTTGTCATAATAGGATCACAAACCTTCCCACAGCAATGGGAAGGAGTGCAACCCAGAGCTTGGAAGGCTTGGCACTTATACACAGCATAGTTAGAGATTTTTTTTTGAATGCTTAGGGTGATGGGGGGAGATGGATGAGGCAAGTCATAATTCAAACACGATACTATTTGGTAGAGCAGAATTGTGCAGCTGAGAGGGGATTCTTCTGACCTAAGGATTATCTTTATGAGGCTATCAGGAACTAGTTTTATGACTGGCCATAACTGTCTGTGACCCCCTGAACACCTCCCTTCCATGATTCAAACATGAGACCCTAATCTCCTTTTTCTAAGGACAGGCACCGGCTGCACCTGGGAAGTGCCCAGCCAGTTATCAGGGAGAGTGCTAGCCTTGGGGTCACAGGGAGGCTGTCATTCATCTTAATTCAGGCTGGCACCTGTGGCTCCTTGAGTTATCTCTGAGGGTCCAGGGATGGGGAGGGGTTTGCTGCAGCGGGGAGCAGGGGTTGGCGAAAGCAGAGCTTCTGTGGGAAATTGCAGAGGCAACCCGCCTGTACACTTCAGAACCTCTGCTGCATCTCCAGTATAAAACATGGTGGATAAACGTTGTGATATATGCCTGTATTGTTTGTAAGAATTCTATTGAGAATTTCAGCATCTATGTTCATCAGGGATAGAGGCCTATATTTCTTTTATTGCTGTCTTTACCTGTTCTATATTACAGCGATATTGGCTTCATATAGGAGTTTAAACGTGTTTCTTTATCTCTATTCTAAAAAATAATTTTAAAAATCTTGGTTGTTGGCTCATAGAGTTCTTCTGTGAACCAAACTGTGTCCCAATTTTTAAAATAAAAAGCCATTTTTGTTACTGTTTCAATCTCCTTGTTAGGGTTCAGTTTAGATTGTTGAGCTCTTCTTGGTTTAAGTTTTATGGTTTGGATGAATGTAGAAATTCATGCTTTTCTTTTTAGGTTTCCCAACTTAATAAAATGCAGGGCTTCAAATATTCCCTTATAATACTGTGACTCTCTTTGATGTCTGTTTTAATGCTTCCCTGTTTGTTTCTGGTTCTGTTAATTTGGCCATCTTTTTCTTTCTTTAAGCTAATTGGCAATAATGTCTACACATCTCATCATTTCAAGGAACTAGCTCTTGGATTCATTAATTCTTTGTATTGTTTTCTTTGTGTTTTTTGAATTTCTGTGCTGACTTTCATTATTTCTTGAGTCGTCCCCAAAGTTTTTACATTGTCTTCTCATTTTCATCTCGATCTAGGGATTCTTTCTACTTCATTCTTGACACAATCGTCTTTCAGTGATGAGTGGTTTCCTCTCTATGAATCTATGTGCTCACCATAGATTTGGATGCTGTCGGTTTTGTGTTTTATTACATTATGTTCACAAAGGATACACGAAGTTATTTCAATTTTTCTGAACCTGTTAAGTTTATTTAGAGTTCTTTAATTATTTCACATAGATTTGTTGGGTACAGTTGTCTGAGTTGGCAGTCATGATCTTTTAGAACTTGAAGTACAGTTTCTAAAGTGCAAGTACAAGTTCTCCAGACTCTTCTGACTTTTAAATTTTCTGTTTAGAAATCAGCAGCTATTCTGATGGATTTTCCTACACATATGACTCCTCTTTTATCTCTTGCAGCTTTTCTTACTCTTTTTTTTGTTTTGTATATTTAGTGTTTTAACTATACTATGTCACAGGTGGAGGAATTTTTTTTTTCTGATCTTGTCTACTTGGTGTTCTATGTGCTTCCTGTGTCTGGATGAGTGTGTCTTCCTTGGTTTGTGGAAGTATTTTTCTTCTAAGTTCTTGTTAAGGATTTGTTCTATGCCATCAAATTGAGATTCTGGCCCTTCATCTATACCCATAATTTAAAGATTCATGGTGTCCCAGAGTTCCTATGTGTTTCTTTCCTGTGATTTTGTTTATTTATTTGTTCTTTATATTCTTCAGCTATTTGTTATTAATCCTCTAATTTGTCTTCAAGTCCTGCTATTCTATCTTCTACTTGTAAGGCTTTCTCCTGAGGTTTCTAATTGTGTTATTTGAATTTTTCAATTCCATCTATTTATTTATTGTTTTTCATGTTTTCTATTCATTGAGCTGTTCTTCGTGTTTTATTAAAACTCTTTGACATTCTCAATGAAGTGTATGATTGTTCTTTTAAGTTCTGTGTCCTGAAGTTTATATAGGTAATTCTTATTGGGAAATATTTCTATAGGACTAGTGGACTTAGGACTATGTGTGGATGTGTGTGGATGTATGAGTGGGTGTCATACTGTCTTGACCTTTTATACTGTTTTTCAGTTAGGCTTCTTGTGTTGGTTGTGTATCTGTTGTTGCCATAGCAGGGCTGATACACAGGGTATGCCACAACTGTTGAAAGTTCAATGAACAAATAACCATGGGTGGCAAAAGATGTAGATGAAGTTTAATTCGTCAATGTGGCTGCTCTGGCAAGTGGTCACATCCAAAGATATGGTCATGCTGGAATGTAGACATGCCACATACCTTTATCCTCTGGCTGGAACACACACCTTTGATGTCTCTGGCTGGAATACAGATAAACCTTTAGTACACACTTTTAATTCCAAACAAGGACTTGTAATTGAGGGGCAGACAACATGACAAATCAGAGAAAGATTTGGCAGAATGAGTCAGAGATAGGATAGGATATGCCCAACTCTCAAGAGAGCAGACAGGAAAGAGAGGCTACTTAAAGAGCAGTGAAGGAGAGAGAGGCAGTCAGTTAAGAGAGTTAGTTTAGTTTAGTTTAGTTCAGAGCAGTTCAGTTCAGAGCAGTTCAGTTCAGAGCAGTTCAGTTCATGGACTTCCAAGGCAGCCTTTCCAAGCAGAGAAATTCAGACTGAAGCTGAGAGAAGTCAACTTGATTCAGTCAGCTTGAAGAGGAATTTAAAGAGCTGAGTTGAACCAGCCAGTTGAATTCAGAAAGACCTAGAAAGGGTGACTTACTCAGCAGTAAGTCTCAGAGGCTAAAATTTTCTAGGCCTAGGTTAGCAGAGAGAGGCTGAAAGCTGAACTCTTCAAGGTCTGGGCTTGTGAAAGATTCTACCAAGGCTAGAAGCTTTTAGGCCTAGGCATAGGAATAGTTAGAGCAAAGATGAAAATTCTCCAGGCTCAACCCTAGCCATGTATTTGCACAGCTTGAGTGTGACTGTCATCTCATCACTTCATCTGAGGAAACAAAAGCCACATAGTGATATGTAAGATCCATAAGTAGAAATTTTTCTTCATATTATATTTTCAATATGATTTGGCCAGAGTGGAAAATAACAGGAATTAATGATGCTGAATAGTTAGTAAATGACCCAATAAATATCAGTAGAGAGAGTATGACTGTTGTAGGTAATAGAAGAAAGGGAACGTAGAGCTAGATGGCCTCTGAATGCACTATGAATGTAGCTCCTGTTGTTTCCTAGGCAGCTATAAGATGTTTAAGGCCTGGTGAAAATGGACATAACAACTTGGTCCCACTAATGGAACCAGATGTTGGTACAATATAGAAAGTAAAAGATGGTGGCATCAAAAAGAAGGCTCTAATGGGGGTGAGACCATGCCTTCAGTAGATAAACAAAAGCAAGTCTATAGATGAATGGTTACCCAACATGAGCTTGATAGTCTAATATCACTGAGAATTGCTCAATCCAGCAGCATTGCAGCTTGTTTTGGATTTGTTATGTTATTAATTTCAATATGATAATGTGTGGTTTAGAAGGGTTTCCTCTTCAAAGAGGCTAAGTGCAAAGAATATTAAGTTGCTATACAATTATTGTAGCCACATTTACCTTAAAACATTAGAAGGTGTTCAAAATAGCTCAGTTTATGAGTAGATTTTGGGAAGTCACATTCTCTTCATGGACATTTAATTGGGTTTCAATATTAATTTCTCAGATTTCTTTTGTGCGTCAAACAAATTAAGATGCTTATTAGATCTACCAAAAATTTAGAGATGAGTTTTCTATTTAAAGATTTCAATATTGCTTTACAGAATAGCATGTTGTAGATAAAATTGCAGTTTTATTAGCTTAAACCTGGGCATTTGCAAATATTAAAACTTAAGGAGATGGCATGTGGTAACCTATAAACTTTCAGCTATTCAATTTGGATGTAATTGGTAACCCCCCGCCCCTTTCTCTAAAATGAAGAAACTTGTGGCTCAGAATTGATTTCTCTCTTTCTGGTTCAGTGTTGATAATGCACATAAGGCTAACATACTGTGTTGCTAGTTCCATGTAGTTTATATGGGGTTGATTTGCCAAACAAAGTTAAAAAAATAAAAGAGCATTTTGTGATTACGTTCCGTATAGATTTCTTTTTTTTTTCCAATTTTTTTATTAGATATTTTCTTAATTTACATTTCAAATGCTATTCCGAAAGTCCCCTACCCCCTCCCCCCTCCCTGCTCCCCTGTCCACCCACTCCAATTCTTGGCCCTGGTGTTCCCCTGTATTGGGGCATATAAGATTGCAGTACCAAGGGGCCTCTCTTCCCAATGATGACCGACTAGGCCATCTTCTGCTACATATGGAGCTAGATACACGAGTTCTGGGGGTTCTGGTTAGTTCATATTGTTGATCCTCTTCTAGGGTTGCAGACCCCTTCAGCTCCTGGGGTTCTATCTCTAGCTTCTCCATTGTGGGCCCTGTGTTCCCTCTTATAGATGATTATGAGCATCCACTTCTGTACGAGACAGCTATATCAGGGTCCCTTAAGTAGGCACTAGCTGTCCTATGCCNCTTCTTTTGTGATTGGATTACCTCACTAAGGATTATATCCTCCAGATACATCCATTTGCCCAATGAATTTCATAAAATCATTTTTTTAATAGCAGAATAGTGCTCCATTGTGTAGATGTACCACATTTTCTGTATCCAATTCTCTGTTGAGGGACATCTGGGTTCTTTCCAGCTTCTGGCTATTATAAATAAGGCTGCTATGAACATAGTGGAACATGTGTCCTTTTTACCAGCTGGAACATCTTTTGGGTATATGCCCAGGAGAGGTATTGCTGGATCCTCTGATTTCCATAATGGTTGTATGTCCCACCCACGGGGCTCAAGAGTGGCTGGCTCAAGTGTTCTTACTTTATATTCTTGAAAATTGTTTCTTTCATTTTTATAGTAGCCATGAGATAAATATCTTATTTTCATTTATTGTGCATTTCTTGAATAATGAAGTTGAACTTTGTTCATGCATCTGTTGCCTATTGCTATGTCTTCTTTGAGATATGTCTATCCAATATCCTTGTTCATTTTTAAAACTGATTATTTATTTTTCCATGGAGGTGGATGAATTGAATGGTGTAAGGCAACATCGGCTGAGAATTCTTGAAATTAGGAGCACAATAAAGAAAAAGAATAAAACTGAGATTTCTGGTTTACACAGCTTCCCTCTGCCAGCCCTTGCTTTGTGTGTATTAACATATATTCTCCTTGGGTTCCGAGACAGCTCAATTACTCTTCAGTAATCTTGTTTATTCAAATGTGAAGTAGATTGGTTTTATCTACAACCAAAGTGTCCTTAATTAAGATAAAGCTGTAATGGATAAACATATTATTTTCCTTTCTTATTAGGAGAGGTCTCTTAAGGACACAACAACCATCTTAAATGAATGAGCTAGGAATGGAATGGCCATGTCACAGACTAGCTATAGAGCCAATTGAGACCTTTGAAATCACATTGGATAAGTGTTGCCTTTTTCAGCTCTACATAAACCTGGCTCAGGATTATGCAGAACCATAACAGGTTATTCTTCCACTGCATAAAGAACAAAGAAGATCATTACCATCGAATATATGCTTTTGAAGCATATTACACATGATGGGCTGTGTGACCTCTAGGATTTTCTAGCTCTTTCCAATTTCCTCTGCAACCATGACCTCTTCCTCAATCTAAGGAAATCCTCTTTGTTGTCCCTGTGCTGACTAGCCTTTTAAAACCTTCTAGGCTCTACAAAAAAGGTTTTGAGGTCATGAATAGGCCAAAGATGCCATGTGAACCTAAGGAAATTCAGGATTCCAGAGAAAAAAGGTCCCAAGAAAACACCAGTTTTGGGTAGGAGGAAGATAGTAGTGTGAACCCGTTCCACAGAATAGCTGTTCCTCTTTGTTAGGTGTTTCTTAGCAAGGTCATGATCCTCAGTCTATTTGCACAAGCCATTTAGTTGTGTGGGAAAGAGGCATCATGGCTGTTTCTTTCCCCCTTCCCCCCTGTGTATCAGAAAGAAGATCCCCACAATATTATATACCGACTTTAAAATCACCTCACACATTTTGTTTCTCTGCATAGATTTATCTACATTTCTGTCATCAGCTTATTCACCAAGAATCACATTATGACATATGGAGAAGCAAATATGTATTCATTGAGTTTCTGTGAAGTGGTTATTCAGCTGGTCATAATTTTGTCTCAGATTACTAGGCAATTAAATTGTTAAATATTTTAGTATATTAAAACAATATAACACACAATTAAACTCATGCAAATCTCCTCCCAGTAGCTATTCTGTCCCCTTTCTGTCTTCCCTTGTGTCCCTCCCCCATGTGTTACCCTAACCCAAACTCATCCTCAAACCAACATCAAAAGCTCTTGGCAAAGCTGGAACACTCTCAGGTCTTCACCTCTGTCTTTCTATATATGGGTTTGAAACATATTTTTAGAGGCCTTCATTTCCCTTGTGTTTGGTGTTACCTGTCCCAGCCAACAACGTGCTGATATTAGCTTAGAGTTCTTACTACGACTATTTTCATAGCAAACACTGAGTTAGTCCATACATAAATTAATGAATAACTGATTTCATAACTATTTCAAGGTAACAAGGATTTCTTTCAAAGTAAAATTGAATAACATTTCTTAACATTTTCTATTTCAGGATAATAATTCGTAAGCCTTCATTTTTTCTTGACAGATCTACCTAAGACTGAGTACTGAGAAGTCAAAAGCTACATTATATCTTTCAATAAGTAGTATCTTTTCTTTCAGGAACATCAGACTTCTCTGTGCTCTGTCTGAACTTTGTAATTGCTTTTGAACCCTTAACCAGATGTCAGAAATCGCAATGAATTCAAATGTTCAAAGGCAAAGAGAAAGCTTTTTCACTACTTGCCTTGAAGCCAGTCACATCTTGAATTGGTAAGAAAATATGAGTAAGCCCCAACCATTGATAGCCATGGATGTCATACTATGAGGAGCCCCCAAACATTGATAGCAATGGGTACCATACTATGAGGAGCTGGAGATGTGAGGGAAAGTTCTCAAGGTAAATGTGTCTTAAGCTGGGCGTGGTGGCGCACTCCTTTAATCCCAGCACTTGGGAGGCAGAGGCAGGCAGATTTCTGAGTTTGAGACCAGCCTGGTCTACAAAGTGAGTTCCAGGACAGCCAGGGCTATATAGAGAAACCCTGTCTTGAAAAACCAAAAATAAATAAATAAATAAATAAATAAATAAATAAATAAAATAAAATAAAAAAATAAAAAAAATAAAGATAATGGTTGACTTATGATGCTACTCAGTACTTCCTTTCTCTTCTAAATTCATATAAGAGGCTAATATATGACATGAGGGGAGAGAGAGAGAGAGAGAAAGAGAGAGGGAGAGAGGACAGAGAGGTGCTGGGGGATGAGTGTACTTCAGTTCCAGCCTGATCAGTAGATACGATTGATATCCAACTGTATGCCTCATCCTTTCCTTCTTGATTTAATGCTGTGTATGTGTATCATGTAATTTAACCATATTTTCCCCACCACTGTCTCTTGTTCCCTTTCCCAGTGAAACCCTGCTTCATCCCAACATGCCCCCCACCTATGTTTGTTCCCTGTTTTTGAACCCTTGAATTTAATGAGGGCATGCTTACACTAGCATGTTTTAGGAGTTATTTACTGCAGCAATGGCTGCTTACCAGTGGCTACACCACTGGACAAATTAGCACTCAAACCCACAGAAATCATTAACTGCCGATAGTTCCTTAGACATGAGCCTTTTCCCTGTTCATTAGGAAATGATGGTGGGTATAAACTTGATGCACAGGCATACATGCAGGGAAAACACACATATGCATAAAGTGAAATAAAAATAAAAGTAATTTAAAATAGATTCTAGTGACAAGGCAATAGGTATTTTTCCTTCATGAATAAATGAAGATAATTTTCTTTTCTAAGCAATTTCTCAAGAAATAAAAGTGTAAGACATACCTGAAGATGTTTAGAATCAAGAACTTTAGACAAAAAAGAAGAGAAAATCTAAAACCATTATGATGTTTTTGTATTATCAGTAGTGCTGCAAATCCTGTCTTCTTGAAGAAGCTTAAAGTGTCCATTCCAGGTTGCCCCTTTAGGAACTCATATTCTTTTAGTGAAGATAAAAGAAAAATGTCAAATTTCAAGGAAATTCCTGGAATTATAAACCAAAAAAATATAGAGTGGAGGCACAGACATTTAGTATAGAATGACATTCTGAAAGGACTTTTCATTCATTCCTAATTTTATTGTTTTCTAGAAAGCAATAAACTTTCTTAAAGGGAACCAAGACAAAAATAAATAAATAAAAAATCATCGATTCATTAGTCACACACAAAACTAATTGTGAAAATTCAAATGGTGTATTCTAAAATACAAGGAGTTTAAGATGAGTTACTATTTTCCTCTAGATAGAACAGTTACTGTTGTTACAGGGTGTGGGAGACAGACTAACGTCACTTGGTGCTGCATGTCCACAGAAGGCCAGTGGAGGTAATTGAGTATCAAAAGGCCATGAAGGTTTTCAACATAAAATTATAAAAGGTGAGCCTGATTTGAATTAATATTATTCAAACTTGTATCAAATTACTGACATAAATCATGGGCAACTATTTCAAGCTTGCTAGTCAACAGTATTAGAATTTGAAAGAACTTCAGCATTGTATCCATATAGAATCCCCCCCACCCCTGCTCCTATCCACTACCCTTGTGATTCAGTTCCTTTATCTAACACAAAAAGTGTGTAGGGAAGGATGGAAAGAACAAAGCTATGTGTCATGGAGTTCTTCCTCATGTTAAGCTGAAATATCATTTCTTGTAGCATGTTCCTGCTTTCTGGCTTGTGCAATTAAAATAATTTGATCTCAGAACATACTCAAAATTAGCAGTCATGTAGCTTGCAGTTCTTTCTTTCTTTCGAATAACTTCTATGAAATGTTTAAACTTTCCTTATAGTGTGTGGATCTCAGAGCCTCCTCCTAGTCCTGCTTGTCTTTGAAGAGTTCTTAAGTTGCTCAGCATCTCATCTAAAAACCACTCAGTGTTTCCCCTAGGTAGAAAACAATTTCTGACATTTAGTGATAATCCCCTGCACAATGCCCACCAGTGAGCATATGCAAATATAGTTTTGAATAAGTTTAAGAAACAATGTTCAGAGAAGGGAAGAGGGAGGGTATAGGGGTATTGTGGATAGCATTTGAAATGTAAATGAAGAAAATATCTAATAAAAAAAGAAATGTACAGCACTACAGTTTGAATGTTTGTCTCCTCCAAAATACATCTTGAAACTTAAGAGCTATTATATAATTAAGTTCTAAGAAGGCTGGTTAGATCATGAGGTTCCTGCCTCCATTAGAGATATAATGCCTTTATAAAGGAAAGTTTATTTCTTCATGTGATGACACAGATAGCAAGAGTTTGTTCTTAACTTACCAGACTCTAGAATGTAAGAAAATAAATGTTTCTTTCATAAAATTATCCATATTTCAAGCAGTCTTTCGTAGAAAGATGGATGAAGAGATATGTTATATATAGAAATATAGCAGTTTGCACACGTTTTGTTATAATCATATATCCTTTGTAAAATAAGGGAATTCACCAAAGCAATCAACATCTGCATAAACATTGAACTGGAAAAACAAAAGCACACATTCTTCTACTTTTAAATATTGCATTGTTTCAAATTACTATTATACAAAATAAACTAAGACTATAGGGCAGCTAACCCATGAAAATAAGACTGGTTGTTGTAGTTAGAAGTTTGATTGGATTGCTGGATTTCTATTTGGTGGTTTTCTGGACTGCTGGTTAGAGACATCCTGACAACAATGATTGGACTTCCTCCTAGGAGCTCATGCCCCTAATCATCAGGAAGTAGTCTAAAGAGATCTATGGCCTCTTTCCCTTCTAACCTTCTTTCTTTCCTACCTAATGTTGGGGCATTGGAAGGGATTAGGGTAGAATAAAGGTGGAGAAAGGTGACTGGTAAAAGAACTCCATAAAGTAGCCAAAAAAATAAGTCTCTAAGTGGTGCCCAGAAATGCTGCAAGGCATAAGAGAAAACCTGCTTTGTAATGCTATTGAGGAGATGCAAGGAGATGGTAGGAGGTGGTAGCATACTAAGGAATAGTTATTCTGAATCAGGTTGTCAGCAAAAATTTATTGCAGCTGCTGCCACTGGGTTTTCTCCCATTTTTGCTTCAAGAGGGCATCTTTCTCTTTCTTTCTTTCTTTCTTTCTTTCTTTCTTTCTTTCTTTCTTTCTTTCTTTCTTTCTTTCCATCTTCTTGGTCTTCTTTGCCTCTTCCTCCTCTTCCTCCCTCTTCCTCCTTCCTCCTCCTCCCTCCTCCTCCTTCTTTCCCCTCTTCTATGTCCTCCTGCTTTTTCATATATTCTGTCACAAAATGGTGGAGATAATGGCTGAGCAAATTACAAGGAATCAGGGGAAAGATCCACTTCATTCACCAAGATTGTACAATGTTCTGAGAAAGCCTTCACAGATATCTTGCAATGATTGGTTTCGGCAGTAAACAAAAGCATGTCACACCCTAATGGAAGACAGGTGTTGATAAAGGCTTTGGAATTTGGGAATGCAAATACTGAATCTAAAATAGTTATTAGACCATGAAAAGCATGAACATCACCAATGGATGAGTGTATAAGGAACACAACTCTTATTGTTTCTCATGAGCAATCATGCCAATATCATAGGGCAAGCTATAGCTAGAGGCCTCAGAAATCAAAATACCTGGTGCTTTAATTGCAGTCAATTTGACCTCTTCACAAAGAAATTGTAACCAAGGTGTGGTAACTCAGAAATATGGTACTTTCCACTAGAGAAGGAAACAAGCTATTTCTGGAGGCAAAGGGTTCTCTACCAAATAAAGAATGAGGCTTCCTCAGGTTTGCAGATGCATGGATAAACATCTTGCTCTATTCCCAAAAATTCAATGTTAGAAAATCGTCACTGGCATTTATAGTTCTTTGCCTTCAGAGATGGTAGTGACATAAGGAAAGAAAAGGGTAGATTATTGTATCTCCTTGTAAAAGAAAAGAAAAGGGTAAATTATTCTATCTCCTTTTAGACTAAGAAAGCAACGAGTCTCACCTATTTTACATTGGTAGGTATTATTGTATAGTGATAGAAATTTAAGGTTTGATTTGTTACCATATACTGTATTTATTTTTTAGCTCTTATTTAAGTTATTGTATATATACAACTAATTTTAAAAGTTGATGTAGAGTTCTAGTCTGTCTCCAGAAAGCTGTTATTGTAAACCTTTTAAGATAATTAAGAAATCCAAGTTAGTAGTTAGTCACCTATAAAAATTACAGTTGTAGTCATGTTACCGTACTAGTTTAGCTAATTACAGAAATAAGCTTTAGTTAGCCTCCTATATATGGTTTAGAAGTTAAACAGAAAGTACATCACTAGAAACAAGTAATGTTAGTCTATTCAGATATCCTTTGGATAGGTGGTCCTCAAACACTTCATAGATCTGCTGAATATGACATTTTGGGTTTTTAATGATAATAGGCTTTTTTTGACAGAAACAGATCAGCTCCTGGCAGCACTCCGGTTTACTTCAAAGAGGATGATGAGCACCATTGTGGCGAAGATTGTCAGTGGGTGAGGAAAAACTGCCCTTACCTCAACTGCTGACAGCATGCAGCAGGCTACTGCCTTCCAAGTTCTGGGATTAAAGGCATTTCCCACTACTGCCCAGACTATTTTTTAATCTCTTAGTCTCAGTTACTATATCATTATTATGCTTTTCTGAGACAACACAACAGCATCTTCTATTCATTCTGTAAAATATTCTTGCCATATTGACTCATTTAGTAATTCTGCCATTTCTACTCTAAATTAAATGAAACTTCTTAAAAAATCTGGGGAGGGAGAGAGGGACCTGAGGGAAAGTGGACAGGATCAGAGGGACCTGATCTGGTATTGAGTAAGGGAAAAGGATGTAAGCCCTGAGGGCCAGCAGCAAGAATGGAAACAGGCAACCTGGGAAGGCAGGAGGTTGGGAGTCCCTCCAGAATGCACCAGAGATCTGGGAGGTAAGAGTCTTTCAGGAATCAAAGGGAGGGACCTTAGATGAAATGCCCAATAGTAGGGAGAGGGAACTTATAGAGCCCATCTCCAGCAAGAAGACAGGGCATCAAATGAGGGAGGGATTACCATCCCACAATCAAAACTCTGACCCACAATTGTTCCTGTCTTAAAGAACTACAGGGATGGAAATGGAGAGGATCCTGAGGAAAAGAAGGTCCAGTGACCAGCCCAAAGTGAGATCCAGCTCAAGGGAAGGTTCCAAGGCCTGACACTATTACTGAGGCAATGGAGCACTTGCAAAAAGGGACCAAGAATGACTGCACTACAGAAGATCGAGCAAGCAGCTGAAAGAGTCAGATGCAGATATTTGCACCCAACCAATGAATAGAAGGAGCTGACCCCTGTATTTGAATTAGGGAAGTCTGGAAGAAGCTGAGGAGAAGGACAATCCTGTAGGAGGACCAGCAGTCTCAATTAATCTGGAACTCCCCACCTCCAGAGATCTCTTAAACACTGGACCACCAAACAGGCAGTATATGCCAGCTGATATGAGGTCCCCAACACACATACCGTAGAGGACTCCTGGGTCTGTGTTCATTCATAGTTGATGCACCTAACCCTCACATGTGGGGACAGGGGCTTGGGGAAGAGGTATTGGATGTGGAACACTCAGAAGGTGGAAAGGGAAGGGGGGATAAAATATGGAGTGTAAAATTAATTAATTAATTAATTAATTAAAAGTAAAAATAATTTATAACAATAATGAAACAAATAAAATATTCTGTCTGTGATTTCATGTATTTAATTATTTAATGAGTGAAGTAAAAAATGATTAAGGTCCTATCTGTTACATGGATGACATGGCCCCATTCAAGTTTCTATGCCAACATTACAGAAAACAACGTTGGTATTCAGAATATCCCACAGAAGAACAAAGGACATTTAAAAACTCAAGATGAATTCATTTGATGTGAAAATCAAAAACAGTGAACACTTTAAATTAAAGCATCACCATTATATATAAAATCTGATAGTAATAAATAATGCAAATAAAATGACATTGCATAGTTAAGTAAATATATAACTCACCACTTCTTTTACAAGTTTCAGTATAAAAGAATTGAATTAGAATATATAATCATTCCAAAATGGTTTGTACAGCACATGGTGCTCAAATCATCCCTGACTGCTACAAGTTGAGATTACAACTTAATAGGTAGTGTCAAACCTGCTATTGATATAAGGTAGGGGTGCCAAATTTGAATGTCAGCTTTGTGTACCAAGTAGGTTTTGTATCATCAGTCAATACTATTGGCTGTGTAGTGAAAAGATTTGACACTATCCTTCAGATAATTTCTTCATTGCTAATACCAACCTAATTAGAAGTAAAGAAAAGCAAAGTATGGCAAATACTGGTGACTGAGGTGCCGAAGGGAACACAGTAGCAAAGAATCATCAGAAAAAAATCACTGCAATCTATTTAAAAAAAACAAAACAATAATTAAGTTATATAAATTAAAGAGAAGCACAAAAAGCAATTAATAATAGAAATCATTTAGATAGTTCAATAAAAAACATATGAATGATCCCTGCTGGGTGTATCACCTCTTAAATTATGACATAGCTTGCTGGATTAGAAAGGACTTAGAACTTACAATCACTGGTTTAAAACATCACCCTTTCCACCAACTACCTATTTGGCCTTGGGGGGGGGGGATCCCTTATTTTCCTAAAGCTCACATTTTCTAAATTTTTACTGAGTCCAGTGACATCAACTCTACATGAGGTAACTCAAATGAGATCAACTGTTTCAAACCTTAATGTGCCATTAAAATACTTATAACTGTCCTTGCAGTAGGTAATAATCTTTCAGACATTATCTTTGTGAAAATCGGGGAATTTGTTGGTCAAAGGTACATGGGATTCGGTGCTAAATCCATGACCAGCAGTATTATAATATCTACTACTTCTTTATGTGTCAAGAAGTATGGAAGAAATCAATCTTACTTAGATGTAGAGAGGATTCTGAAACCATTGAACCATCAATCAATCATTACCAATCTTCTCTGTTGAAAAAAGTTCACTAGCCCTTTCCCATATAATATAAATAAATATTCTCAAGGTCAGATAACTCAGCAAATATAAATATGATGCCTTCCACAGAGGGACCAATGCAGAGGAATCAAAATCGGGTTTGAACAGTATTTTTACTTATACCACACCACTGAGTCCTGTGGCTTGGGATTAGCATTTGGAGATTTCAGGAGTAAATAAATGATAGCAGGGTCTACAAACATTATCATTTCCAGAAAATGCCTTTGAAATGAAAGTCCAAAGAAATCTTGATGTGCCTAAAATTCTACCATAAAATTTAGTATTTTTTAATTTACAAATGTGAAGAATTTAGTTATTTTATGATATATATTCCCCCTTCTTCATGTAGGAATTATTTTATTAATTGAGTTAGTTTACTAATTGAGGTTTTTACTACCCTAAAACTCACCAATAGCAACATTCTCATACAAGTTAGTAGCATGATGTTTCATATAATATGTTCACAGTATGCTGAGAATGTAACACAGAGGCAAAGTGGTTACCCAACTGGATAAAATTCCAGGTTTTTTTCCTGGCAAAAATTAAAAGGAAAGAAGGAAATAAAAGAAGGAGAGAAAAAGAAATCAGAGATTGTTTTGCTGAAATCAACTAAAGAAATGGCAATCACTTAGATACTAAAAATAAATAATGAACTCCTGTCATTAAAGTAATTGAAGAAACCAAACCTCAAAAGAAATAGACAGCATTCAAAATTCATAACTGTTTATGCTTTCACCACAAAATTGTCCAACACTGTTTATAGATAATATTGTAAGAAAAACAATATCATCATTCAATTGGTAATTTTTCTCAAAAATAAAGGTTTTGGTGACTCTTGTCAACTCTTCAGATTTCTATTTGAAGTTAACAAGTATATTAAGGACGTGTGTGTGTGTGTGTGTGTGTGTGTGTGTGTGTGTGTGTGTGTGCCTATAAACAAGAAATCTTAGAGAAACAGTTCTGTTTCCCCAAAACCAATTCTGTAGCTGAATAAACACCATGTAGGTGAATGAAAATATCTTTGCAAATGGTTTGAGAATTCTCAAAGCCCTTGTGTGAATATAATTCTTTCATTTGGCTACTACAGACAGTAGGTATCAGTAGGTTAATGATTAAATTGAATAAAGAAATGTTATGATTCTGAAGAGTATTTGTTTTTAAATGAGCAGTAAATACCACATTTTTTTATTTCTTTGTGGCATCTAAAAACAACGAATAACACTAGACAATAGAATGATGGTTTCTAAGGGCAGTAGATATACACAGAGAATACGAGTTTTAGTTACATAACTGAGGTAAGACTAAGAGATCTACCATATGAGGTGACTCTAGTGTATTGTATAAAAACAAAACAGTAAAAGATTAACAACGTCATCCACAAGGCTAACCACAAACACATATACACATTCAGTCAATGAGGTAAGGGCACACCTTTTTCCCTAAAAGAGAAAAAAAAAAAGATCTAGAATATTGACAGAATGTAATTGTAGAAACAATGTTGCAGACATAAGGTATTGAGGATGGAAGGAGCATTCCCATCAATCACTACCCACAGTCTGTAGGAAAAGATGTTATAACCTTGAGCACTGCACGTGTAAGTTATAATTTCATTGTGAAAGCCCCAATATTTGTCTAGCATACTGATCAATTTTGTAATGGATGAACAAAATGATAATAACACATTGAAATAACTGCAGTTACAGTAAGATCACTAATGATACTGTGTCCTGTAAAAAGGTTGGAAGAAATTATAAGACTGTTTCATTACAAAGAAATGCTAATATATATTACCGGAAAGTTTAATAATATTTAAACATTAGACAGCACAAAAACTATCAGAGCATCAAAAGACACCCCATGAACATATACCATATTTATGTTTTATGTATAAGCTAAAAATAAACGGTTTTAATTAAAAAAACAATTGAGAAATTCAAAAAACTAAGACACCTGCCCCTAGAGGCATTGCAGGTGTGGTTGCTATGTCACACGTGCATCATAAGTGACAAAGAAGAGAGCGGCTATACCTATGCTCAGTATTCTGACCTGTGAACATTTGAATGAATAGTAGCCTAACATTTCCTGGAAAGAAAAAAAGCTGGCCTGAGATGACCACCAATCCAATGCCAGGCAGACCCAGATTGGCTCCCAGGATGGGGAACAAGCCAGAGACTAGAAGAATTCTAGTGAGTGAGCCTCAGAGAAATTCATCTCACAACAGACCACTGGGACATGTCAGGCAATGAGTGATCCAAAGCTCACTGCCTGATTGGCACCATGGAGCACCAAACAGGAAGTTAGCTGAGGTGACCACCAGTCCAGTGTTACACAGGGCTAGAGGGCAGGTCATGCCCAAAAGGAGCCCTGCCTAGCACCATAATGCACAAGCAGTGTATAATACTCCTGGGACCACTCCTGAGATGACTCCCAGACACTCAGAGAAGAGTGGAAAGTAAGTAGTGGAGAATGAAAAAGTAATAGAAGATATAGTCTTAATGAAGAGAGGCACAACTAGAGACTCAAGAGTGGTGAAAAACAGCCTGATGGGAGTAGCTTGTGATGCCTGCCTGGGACCATGTGGTATCCTAGCCTGTGCTGCCACCTAGGACGATGTGGCTCTACAGCAACAAGGGTCTGTCACCTGGTCTGGGCTGCCACCCAGAGACACATCAAGGTATAATGGCTGTACAGAACTGACCCCACCCCTCACCTGGGAATCCTGGAAGAGCTGACCTGGAGGATGTGAGAGCAGGAGAAATGACTCTACCCCCTAGCCAGCTGCAGTAAACTCTAGATTTCTGGCCCCACATTCTGTGGGTGTTGTAGGTAAGCCAACCCCAAAGATATGAGTCTGAGAGAACTGCCTTTTGTCTGCCATGTAGTGACATGGTTGAAGAAGAGATGCCTCCTGTCAACCTATGCCACCTATGGCAGACAGAAGAGCTGGACTTGAGGTTATCAGAGCAGGAGAGCTGTCCATGTCCTCACCTGCTGCAGTCTTCAGGGGACCAGGCCCTGCACCTCACCTGGGAAGCACAATAGATCTGTCCCTGGACATAGGGATTGCAGGAGATCCAGCCTACAGGGCATGAACATCTCTTGCCTGGTGGACAGTGGCTCTAAGAAGGGATAGACACCATCTTCCCCTCTCTTGTCTGTTGCAAGCTATGGCATGTGGGAGAGCTGGCTCCAGTGCCATGAGAGTGGGAGAACTGGCCATGTCCCTCACCACCTGAAACACTCAGGAGAGCAGGTCCTGGACCTCAGCTGGGCAGCAGGGTAGAGCTGACCCTGGTTGCAGGGATTGCTGGCAAACCGGCTCCTAGAGTATGGCAGTGGGAGAGCCAGGAGGCTGGCCAGCTCAGATACCTCTCAGGCCCAGATCCAGTGGAATTTATTCACCTTAACATCTACTCCATCGATGAACTACTGGAATGCATGAAGGGCTAGTTCTACAGATCCAAAACTACTAACTCTCCATGACACAGGGCAACTGCCAGATATCTGAGAAGAGTCCTAGTAGGGATCCAGTATTGATAGAGAAGCAGAAGCCAAAGGCCTCCTACCAGACCAATGGGTCATTGCAAAGAACATTTGCAAGCAAAAAGGTGTAGACAAATGGGTGTACTGTGGGACATACTGTGACACACTACAGCTTCCACAATGAGATTGTTTTCTTCATTTGGTGGGGGTGGGGGAGGAGGTTAAAAGGGAGTAGGGCAGATATGAAGTACATGCTCCCCAGTCCTGTTACTCAACCAATTTTGAGATGGACAGTCAAGATCTCATGCTAATACATTTGATCAGTGTAACTGTCATCATTGAGTGGTGATAGAATATAACTCAATCAAATCAAAGATCACATGCCCAGGAATAAGCTTCATTGATTTGCTTATTCAATGATTTGATTTCCTTTTGATTGAGGGAAAGATGAGTGGGATTGGGGTGCATGGTGTGAAATTGACAAAGAACCAACACAAAGTTTTTTTTTTAAAAAAACCTAAAAGATAATGTCACTATATTCATAGCATTTGAACTTGAAACAGTATCCTCATTAAATAAAGAAGCACATCCCATCTGTCCTTGTTAGGCTCTGGTGATAACTAAAGTTAAATACTGTTCCAAAGAGTTAGGAAAGGACAATGAATCATGCTAGATGCTAGTGGCGAATGCTACAAAGGCTCATGTAAAAAACAGTGTGATTAAAATATTAGAATAGTCACATGGAAAGAAGTATGGTGGTTCCATGAAAATGTAAGTTTTCAGATGACACTTCATCTCCACTATTGAATGCACACCAAAAAGGAGTGAAATCTATGTTTTAGGGAGGGAGACATCAGCACTCCCACAGGCTCCACAGAAGCCAACATATAAAATCAGCCTGTACCTACTAATGGGTGTTTAGATAAAAAGTTAAAAACAGAGGTTGATATCCACAGTAGAATGATATTTAGTATAAATATATGATTGCCATGTACAACAGAGATGAACTTGGATGATGGGCATAATCACAAAGTAAACTAAATATCCCATGATATCACAGCTAAATGTAATCTGAAACTGTCTCATGAAACTATAGAATAGAAAAATGGTTACTAAAGGAGGTAGGGAGAAGCCAGGAGGGAGGGCTCCAAATAAGCACTCTTAAGTCCTCTTAAGTTATACTTGTGAATAGATCTTCCTTAGAGAATTTGATTATTATTGTGTTATGGAAGTATACCAGGTCTTAGATTTACCCTCATTTTTAAGCTGCAGCATGACATTCATAAAACCTTTCAGAAGACCAGTGAATACAATTAAGGATAGCCAAAACTTCACCTGTAGAGAATTGGAAGGAAGAAGAAATAGAAGTAGTTATCAAGTAAAGGAAGAAAAGTTATTGGGTAAAACCGGAAGAGCCACAGATTTCAAAAGATGTTTTCAGTGGGATAACCAGTTCCAAGTATAGCTTGGACTACATAGAAAGAACAACCCTACATCAAAAATAAGAACTATATCTGATATTTATTTATTGTAGCTGATATTTAAATATAAATATATTTAAAATACTAAAACTATGCAACAATCTCTTTGCTTCCAGAGTTACCTCTCTCTAAACAAAAAGAAAACCTGGGTAAAATAAGGGTTAAGTAATTTACAAAATCTAGGAACAGGGGAAAATGCTGGAAAGGTTAATGCTTAAGAGTCTGGAAATTATTATTGTGAAAGCAAATCAATGAAGCTTATTCCTGGGCATGTGATCTTTGATTTGATTGAGTTATATTCTATCACCACTCAATGATGACAGTTACACTGATCAAATGTATTAGCATGAGATCTTGACTGTCCATCTCAAAATTGGTTGAGTAACAGGACTGGGGAGCATGTACTGTGAAGACCTCCAACTGCCTTAGGCGTCTACATCAATGGAAGACAGCCCATTACTGCACTAGAAAATCCAGGCATGCCCAAGTCTCTGCAAATTATCTTACTCACTAATTTTATTTAGCAAAAAACATAGTAACCAGGCTGTAAAAGTAACTTTGATTTGCCAGATATAATTGTTGTCTCAGAAGCTTACTGCTGAATAAGCACACACTTTCTAGAATTCTGAACTCTGGATGGCCAGTTCAGCTCAGCTGTTCTGGCTCAAACCTCTCTCCAGGCTGACTGAGTCCAGTTGGCTTCTCTAAGTTTCTGACTTAATTACTCTGCTTAGAGAAAATGCATCTGAACTTCACAAACTGACTGATTGCACAAACCATACTGCTCTGAACTGAACTGAACTCAACTGCATTAAACTGAATGGTGGTACCAAACTGCACTGAACTGTGCTCATCTTGAGATGCCAAATCTTTATTTTTTTCATTTTTTTTATTGGTTGTTTTATTTATTTACATTTCAAATGTTATACCCCTTCTCAGTTTCCCTTCCACAAGCCCCCCCATCCCCTCTTCCATCTCCCTACCTCTATGAGGGAGATCCCTCACCCACCTCTCCCTCCTGACTCAGTGGCCTAGTGTTCCTCTATCCAGGGTCATCAAGACTCCAATGAACCAAGGGGCTTCCCTCCCTCCTCGTGATGCCAGATAAGGAAGCCCTCTGCTACATATCCAGCTGAAGTGATGGGTAGCCCCTGCGTACTCTTTGGTTGGTGGTTTAGTCCCTGGGAGTTCTGAGGGGTCTGGTTGATTGATATTGTTGTTCTTCCTATGAGGTTGCAAACCCCTTCAGCTCCTATAGTCCTTGCTTTCCCTTTCCCTTTGGGGTCCCTGTGCCCAGCCCAATGTTTGGCTGTGTACATCTGTATCTGTATTGCTCAGGATCTGGCATAGTCAGCTATAACAGGCTCCTGTCAGCAAACACTTATTGGCATCTGCAAGAGTGTTGGGGTTTGGAGTCTGCATGTGGAATGGATCCCCAGGCGGGTCAGTCTCTGGATGGCCTTTCCTTCAGTCTCTGCTCCACTTTTTGTTCCTGTTATTCCCTTTATAAAGGAGCAATTCTGGGATAAAATTTTGGAGATGAGTGGTTGACTCCACCCCTCAACAGAGGGCCATGCCTAATTTCTGGATATGGTCTCAACAGGTATTTCAGCTAATATCATCCCCATCAGGACAGAGGGCCATGCCTAATTTCTGGATATGGTCTCAACAGGTATTTCAGCTAATATCATCCCCATCAGGTCCTGGGAGGCACTTGCTTTCCTGGTATCTGGGACTTTCTGGGTGCTCTCCCCAGTTCCCCATTCCCCCATTGCTACACACCTCTGTTCAATTTGCTGAACCTCTGTACATCTCCTCCATCTCCTTCCACACCAGAAACTTAACCTCTTTTTCCCCTCTCCCTCTTCTCTTCTTCCCAAGTTCTGCCCACCCTCTATTTCCCTTGATTATTTTGTTCCCCCTTCTAAATAGGACTGAAGCATCCACTCTGTATTCTTCTTCCTCTTAAGTTTCATGTAGTCCATGAATTGTATCATGAGTATTCCATGTTCTTTGCCTAATATCCACTTATCAGTGAGTACATAATACATGTGTTCTTTTGTGACTGAGTTAACTCACTCAGGATATTTTCAAGTTCCATCCATTTGCCTTTAAATTTCATTAAGTCATTGTTTTTAATATCTGAGTAGTACTCCATTGTGTAAATATACCACATTTTCTGTATTCATTCCTCTGTTGAGGGACATCTGAGTTGTTTCCAGTTCCTGGCTATTATAAATATGGGTGCTATGGACATAGTAGAGCATGTATTATTATTATTATAAGTCAGAGCATCTTCTGAGTATATGCCCAGGAGTGGTATAGCTGGGTCCTCAGGTAGAAATATGTCCAATTTTCTGAGCAACCACCAGGCTAATTTCCAGAGTGGTTGTACCAGCTTGCAATTTCACCAGCAATGGAGGGGTGTTTCTCTTTCTCCACATCCTCACCAGCATCTTCTGTCACCTGAATTTTTGATCTTAGCCATTCTGACTGGTATGAGATGGAATCTCAGGGTTGTTTTGATTTGCATTTCCCTGACGACTAAGGATGTTGAACATTTCTTTAGGTGATTCTAGGCCATTTGATACTCCTCAGTTGAAAATTCTTTGTTTAGCTCTGTTCCCCATTTTTTAATATTGCTATTTGATTTTCTGGAGTCTAACTTGTTGAGTTCTTTGTATATATTGGATATTATTGCTCTATCAGATGTAGGATTGGGAAAGGATCTTTTCTCAATCTCTTGGTTGCTGTTTTGTCCTATTGAGAGTATCCTTTGCCTTACAGAAGCTTTGCAATTTTATGAGGTCCCATTTGTCAATTCTTGATCTTAGAGCATACGCCATTGGTGTTCTCTCCAGCAAATTTCCCCTGAGCCCATGTGTTCAAGGCTTTACCTCATATTCTCTTCTGTTAGATTCAATGTATCTGGTTTTATATGGAGGGCCTTGGACTTGAGCTTTGTACAGGGAGATAACCTCCAGTTGAACCAGCACCGTTGCACCATTTGTTGAAAATGCTGTCTTTTATCCACTAGATGATTTTAGCTCCTTTGTCAAATATCAATTTTTTTTCTTTTTGTCTTACAACTACTAACTTCTGGGATTATTTAAAGACTACTGTGACTCTGTACTAAAATCTATACTTTCCTGAGAAGACCAAAGTTGGTAAAGGATGTGGCATTTTGGTTGTCTTTGACTTTGCACAGAGCTATTCCTGGTTATATATACAACTTCCTCATCGTTTCTAACACATTTTTGAGGAAAAATGATGTATGTAAGGTGTTAAGATTGTCAGTAAACATCCAAAGGAAAGCACTGAATGCCCTCGACTATTCCTCATTTGCAAGTAGAGAACATCTCACTGTAATGAACTGATAAGGCATTTCTTCTACTTCCATCCTCTGAGAAATTTGTCATTTTGTCAAGGAGGAAAAGAAAGGAGGCTCAGCCTTACGTTGTCACCCTCAGCAGCCTGAAAATTTCCCTTAATCTTTTAAAGACCTTGTTTAAGGTCAAGAGAGAATTCATACCTTCCACACAAAAGTATTCCAGGATTAACCAATTTGAAGCAGAATTCAGGTTAAACAAAAAGGTTTTAATATAAGCATGATGCTTAAAAGAGAAAAGAGACGCTCAGAAAAAGATCACACAGCTCAGAGCATGGGTGTGGACTTCTCTAATCATATATGGAATTTTGGCAATTTTGAAGATATTTTCTTCAAAAGGTTGCTAAGGAATCTAAATGAAGAAAACACAGGAATGATGAAAGGTAGGATAACTTCTNAGCAGCAGCAGCCTGGCAGCCTGATATAGCTGTCTCCTGTGAGGCTTTGTCAGTGCCTGGCAAATACAGAAGTGGATGCTCACAGTCATCTCGAGGAAGGAACACAGAGTCCCCAATGTAGGAGCTAGAAAGAGTACCCAAGAGCCGAAGGGGTCTGCAACTCTATAGGTGGAACAACAATACAAACTAATCAGAACCCCCAGAGCTCGTGTCTCTAGCTGCATATGTATTAGAAGATGGCCTAGTTGTCCATTATTGGGAAGAGAGGCCCCTTGGTCTTGCAAACTTTATATGCCCCAGTACGGGGTGGGGGGGGGGGGAAAGCCAGGGCCAAGAAAGGGGGGGGGGGGGGGGGGGGAGCGGGGGGGGGGGGGGTATACGGGACTGGGGCTTTTGGGATATCATTTGAAATGTAAGTGAAGAAAATATCTAATTTAAAAAGAAGAAGAAGGAGGAGGAGAAGAGGAGGAAGAAGAGGAGGAGGAAGAGAATGAGGAGGGGGAGGAAGAGGGAGAGGAGGAGGGGAAGAGGAGGTTATTCCCATGGGAACAGCCTTACTTACAGTACTGTTGACAGCTCTGGCCTTTTTACTTCTCAGGAGATCAATCCAAATGCAGGGAGAGAGGTTCTTACTTTCTATCTGCCTGGCTCATGCTCTCTATCCATCCTGCCTTGTTGCAGAAATGACTTCAATGAGAAAAACTGGCATTTAACAAAGGGGTACTTTTTACTATTAAAAAAAATATTCTTAGATTCTGGTCAAAAGCAGTAAAAGAACTGTGAGAAAAGAGTATTTACCTGCAAAGGCTGAGACGCACTGGAGTGGAAAGAGTATATACCTGCAAAGGCTGAGACTCATTGGAGTGGAAAGAGTATATACCTGCAAAGGCTGAGATGCACTGGAGTGGAAAGAGTATATACCTGCAAAGGCTGAGACGCACTGGAGTGGAAAGAGTATACCTGCAAAGGCTGAGACTCACTGGAGTGGAAAGAATATATACCTGCAAAGGCTGAGATGCACTGGAGTGGAAAGAGTATATACCTGCAAAGGCTGAGACTCACTGGAGTGGAAAGAGTATACCTGCAAAGGCTGAGACTCACTGGAGTGGAAAGAGTATACCTGCAAAGGCTGAGACTCACTGGAGTGGAAAGAGTATATACCTGCAAAGGCTGAGACTCACTGGAGTGGAAAGAGTATACCTGCAAAGGCTGAGACTCACTGGAGTGGAAAGAGTATATACCTGCAAAGGCTGAGACGCACTGGAGTGGAAAGAGTGTACCTGCAAAGGCTGAGACTCACTGGAGTGGAAAGAGTATACCTGCAAAGGCTGAGACTCACTGGAGTGGAAAGAGTATATACCTGCAAAGGCTGAGACGCACTGGAGTGGAAAGAGTATATACCTGCAAAGGCTGAGACTCACTGGAGTGGAAAGAGTATACCTGCAAAGGCTGAGACTCATTGGAGTGGAAAAGAAAACTTCACAAGCTCTATATTATTGGGTAAAATGTTGTCATAGGATGATGTATGGCTACAGTTCCTCACTGAAAAAAAGAAAAAAAAAAAACATTTAATATCGTTTCCTAGAGAAAAGAGCCTAATGGTTTGTTGTGGTTGTTGCTGTTGTTGTAATTCTAGAATTACTTTCTTCCCTTCTTGTCTCAATTTCCTGTAGAATTGAGCACATTTTACATAGTATTATATAGGTAGAATGAATGAATTGCACAATATAATATATCTAGAATAGTGCATGGTGCAGGGTGAAAACTGCATTTTCCTAATAACTCACATAGCTCACTGTGTTTCTCAGATCAAGGACAGTACCTCATACTCTTGTACATGAAATTGGATACAGAGAAGTTCATGATTTCACAATGACTCATTACAGACATTCTGATTCAGTGTAAAGCTTCACAAGGAGAAATCACTTAAGTGCAGATACAAACAAAGACTTCTGAAATTAAATATGAATTTATCATGAAATTGTTCATATTACTTATCAGGCCTGGCATTAAGTGTGCTTGTGTGAGAATGTGTAGACTGAATTAGAACACTAAGCACAAATGTCTTTCCCAGCTTTGCTTTTGCCTTGAGACAGAGTGCACTTTCAAAGCTACTTTTAGTAATGATTATAGACATAACCAGAAATTTCCCTTGCTAGGGAAAGAAACATGGATGATATCTGTCATTACAATCTTACTGCTAACTTAATAGTTACTGTAGGAAATTAGCTCATCTCAGGTCTTGATTTACAAAGACCTTTTTGTTTGATGTTGCAGAGGTTCGGACATCTGCTTCAGAGAGGTGCAGATATGTTTGAGTGCCAGGAACCAACCATTACTTATGTATTTCTAGGTCCCTATGGCCTTTGACTCATCTTTAGTAACTCCAAATTTCCTGTGACCATTAATGGACTTCTGAAAGATGCTAGTGTCATACCTAGGTGGCCTTGAGTGTAACAATAAGCTGATGGATTCCCAGAAGTGCAGTCATTCCCCAAATTCTCAGCACTCTTGTGATTTATTTTAAGAAGTTTCTATTTCTCATTAAAATCCAGTCTAACCAGTCCATCTACAAGCTTTAGTGAAGTTGTTTTAAAATATACAACTAAGAACCATAATAAAGGAAAACAATTTTGGAAGATCTCAATCTGAAAATACATTTATAAATTAAACAGTGTACAGCAAGATACTCTTACATGAATGCTTTTCTATCTCAAAGGTATGTCTAGCAGTGAATAGATGAAAAAGTCTTTAGTTCAGAGAAAGGGTCAGCCACTCAACTTTATGGGTCACAAACAGCTGACCACATGGTCTTATGAAAAAATTTCATTAAAATACAGGCACTCTTTTCCCTCACAGCCTTCATTTTCAAGAGCAGTAATATGTGTTTGCAGCAGAAAAAAATATTTATTACCTGGCCATTTACAGAAGGTTGGCCCATCCTTGGATCAGAAAACTGCTTTTAATTAATGCATGCATCTGGAGAGCTTAATGTTACCTCCAGAGAGAGAGAAAGTCCATACCTCAGAGAATTTTCTCTCTTCCAATTGGGTTACAAATAATAATAATAAAAATATTTTTGACTAGAAATGAGAAAAATTTGAACTTTTTCTGTATTAACTAATTGGTTTTTCAAAACAAGATTTTTCTGTGTAGCCCTGGCTGTCCTGGAATTCACTCTGTATTCCAGGCTGGCTTTGAACTCAGAAATCATCCTGCCTCTGCCTCCCACATGCTGGTATTAAAGACATGCGCCACCACTGCCAGGCACTTTTTCTGTATTTAATCCCCAGTATAAAATAAAATAAAATAAAATAAAATAAAATAAAATAAAATAAAATAAAATAAAATTTATACTAGCATATCCATTAAAATGGCCATTTAGACAAAATCTCACTCTGAAAATCCTGGTGATTGTGAGCCTTTTAAAATGTTAGTCGATTGCTTTTCTCTAAAGTGTCTTTTTTCCTTCATGATCTTTCTATACACTCAACCTACCAGAACATCCAATAGAAAAGTTAAATATTATGTTTTTATTCTTCAGCCAATTTCAAGTTTTGCAATATTTTCCATCCTGAAGGTATCATCATTCCTTCCATAGTCAACAGAGAGGACATCACATACTGAAGACAGTAAGCCCCAATCTAGAATCCTCCCCACTCTCTGACTCCCTTACCTCCTCCTTTACACTTAAAACTCTCAATTGTGTCTGTTGCTTTCCTTCAAATGTGCTTTCTTCACCTTTTCATTATGTTTTTATCAAGTGTCCATGTTAGTTTCTTCAATCTATCAACTTTGTCTTTCCAAAGCTTAGGCCTAATCATCGAATTGTTTTTCTAGGTACCTCGAATACTCCTTCATGATGAGAGAGCAAGAGCCATGCTCTTCAGTGTGCTGTGTGGAAGACTGACACAGATTCTCTTGGAAATGTTTTTTACCTTTGTCTTCACATTCCACAGTCTTTTTCAGTCTTTTTTAAAGGCATCAGTTAGTACCAAGGGAGTTGTTACCAGGGTAATATTTCAGCCCACGTGTCTTCCATCCACTTGTGACTCATTCCTGGGGATTTTTATCTTCCATGTGCAGAACAGGAGACCTTTAAAGCACTTGGGGACCAGGGAATTTGTGCTCTCCCACTTAGTCCCACTAGACTACTAACAGGGATATAATATAAAAAACATGACATGCCCTTTTGGTTTTTCAATGTTTACATCACCTGGTAGAGGAAAACAATCCAAAAGTTATTCAAAAAAAGAGGTAACAGAGACATAAGTTGAGTTTGGGCACTGAAAGGGGACACTTTGGTTTTGTGAGTTGGAGATACCTAGGTATATTTGTTTTCATTATGTTTCACCTGTCTGTCAGGCTCCATTTTGTAATTCCTTAAATAAGCTTAAATTAACAATCTAACTCCAAACTACCATTGAAGTTCTTAATTTATGCCAGGTCTTGCCATTTAACCATGCATTAAGCTGGTGAGAAAAGTACATACCTGTAGTTCCACACACCTAGGAAACAGAAATAGGAGTTCAAGGCCATGCTCACTACAAAAGGATCTTGAGGTCATCATAGATCATACTCAAAGCAACAGAAAGTATTGAATCTCTTTCCAGCTATACATCTATACCATGAGAACTATCTCACCTCCTTGGAATACTTGATTTCCATTCTTGCAAAATCTTAGTTGTTAGGTACGTTCTTAACTAAAAGGCCACCTTGGCTCATAATTCTGAAGAAAACAGTCTCCCCTATGCATGTGTTAGATTCCTGTATTCTCATCATATCAATTGAGATCTTCCTGCCTTTCTTCCTTTCTCTGTGATAACATGTCTCTTTTATAACCTTAACGTTTGTCAGAGTTCTTCATATAGAATGAATGTTTGATGCCTAATTTTTTATAGCACTGAAACAGACACTAGAGATTTGGCTTTGACGTCCAGGTCTTTGCTGTTGGTCTGGGTTCTTCATTTAACTTGGGAACACATTATAACTCTTCTCTCCCAGCGTAAGCTCTTCAATTACCTTTCACAGTTCCTGTGCTCTTTGTCATTCTGTAGTCTCTAGGCAGCAGCACTCATTGGCAGCCCTTTGAGTGGAGAGGACTCAACCTGGTGACTTTAGGGACACTTGAAATATTGTGCACCTTTGGCTTAGTGATCACATTAAATCATCCAAGGCTATTGGAAAATTCACTCTTCAGTTATATATTCTAGTCAGTGAAATTATCTTCCTTCCATAAATATTTATTATAATTGTCTGAAAGATGAGTGGACACTAGATATGGCTCAGTTTACCTATTTTCTAAGATACCTAGTTACATTAGAAAAATAGGAAAGTTTATGGGTTCAGTTTACCTATTTTCTAAGATAGCTAGTTACATTAGAAAATAGGAAAGTTTGTGACATTTCACCAGTTTTAATATCACAGGATCACTAAGAAATAAGGCTGATTTAATCTTACCCAATATCCCCTTCTATGGATGTGAATGGCACAGAAAATTTCCCTAGGATTTAAATTCTCTTTACTTTTTAACTTTTTTTTCCTTGCCTGGTATATCTCTGCTTAAAGGGTGAGATGAGTTCCTCCCCAAAGTTCCAAGGCCCTCTCAGGTGAAACATAATGCAGACTGCTGAGAGAAATTTGGAGTCCTCTGATTCTCTCTCCCACACTGATCTTTGACATTTGATTCAGTTGCCATTTAAAATCCGAGTCTTCATTCGTACATTTTCAATTCCAAGGGGGAAAGCAACAGAAATCTGTCAGAAATGAGCCTTTTAAAAGCTTCTGTTAACAGCTGTTCTGAGCAGCTGGTCCTAGAGTTAGAGTAGAATATGCAAGTCATCCTGTCCCTTCTGCATGAAGTCCGACTCTGCCGAACAGCTTTAAATGTCAGTGTTAGAATAGTTACAGTTAGAAAGGTTTTTTTTGTTTTTGTTTTTTAAATGCATCCCTTCTCATTTTACAATTCATTCATCCATTCAATTCCTTTATTAAGGAGATTATAGAATTGAGATGAAGATACTACTGTCTGTTGTGTATTTTGCCAAGGTTCAGAATTAAACTAAGCAATTTCAGTCAATCAAAATAGGAAGACCTCTTAGTTGACAGCATGCTCTCATCTCATCCGGAAAAAGTTACATATGGGCTTGCTGTAAAACAGTTTAACATATTTTAAGCCATAAATTTTAGTTTATTCGTTTTTCAATTTAAGCTACTTGAGTATTGAAGATATTAGTTTACTCTGCAAACTGATGCTCCTTTGACATAGTTCCTGCTTTATAACAAAAAGAAACAACACATGAGGGCTTACAGAAACGAGTAGGGAGTTCACTAGTATAGCTTAAACTGCCTTTGTATCCAGGAAGGGAATTGATTGACTTTATTATTGACCAAGGTAAGGTAATCATTAGCAGAGTTAATGGAGAGTGTGTTCTTGACTGATGTAAATACTAAGATGGAGAATATCATTTTTGTAGGCATACTAGGATTATAAATGATTTATTGGAAAGCTAATGAAGACAAATCTATGAAAGCAACTATTCAATTTTGTGATATTTAGCTGTCTATTAAATGTATTCATTCTAAAGAGAAAGCTTGAGAGAGGGCATATTAGTTTGACATTGAAACAGAGCACACTAAAATTTAGAATACATATTTTGATATTGTTATTTTTGTGGAATTTGTAGAATTGCAAATGTGAGTGATGTCTCAGGCAACACATTATGTGGTCCACATTAAGAAATTAAGGTACAAATATTTCAGGACTTCTTACCTACTAGAGATATACAACTCCGGACATCTGTCGCTTTATGTCAGCTATACCATTCCGGAGCACACACACACACAAAAAAAACCAAAAAAAAAAAAACAAAAACGTAACTCAGTTAAAGTCTGCATTGGAGTACTAGAGCAAATCTGACTGGTTTCCTAATTGAATGTGTATTGTTTGACATAGGTAGACATTTTAAGAACCATAGTCTCAGACACATGGGTGTAAAAGTAACTTTTATTTGCCAGATGTAATTGTATCAGAGGTTTTCTACTGAGTAAACCCTTTCTACTTCTATTTCTACTCACCCTTGGTACTTCTATTTCAACTCTGGCTAGTTAGTCCAATTCAACGGTTCTGGCACAAAACTTCTATCCAAGCTGGCTGATTTTCTGCCTTCTCACTGAATTGCTCAGCTTGGAAAAACTGTCTTAGAATTTCACAAATTGAACTACACTGATGACATTGACTGCATAAACCGAGCAGAACTGAACTCTACTGCATTCAGCTGAACTGTACCAAACTGCACTGAACTGGACCCAACTGAACCCAATGGACCTCTACTTAATTGCCTGAACTCAACTGAATTGAACTGCCCTCCCTTTCTGGAACACTGTGCACTGCTCTTTTCTTTTCTTTTTCTTTTTTTTTAAAATTGGATATTTACATTTCAGATGTTATCCCCTTTCCCAGTTTCCCCAGAAAGTCCCTATCCCACCCCCCTCCCACTGCACTGCTTTTTAAAGTGGAAGTTTCTGGTTATGCCATATGATGCAGACTCATGTGGTGTTTTGCTGAGGCAAGACCCATGGGAGGACATGAGATATTTGGAGAGAGTTTAACTAGGTCTCAGCAGACAGTGACTGTGTGCTTGTACAGCTAGCCTTGTAGCGCTTTGTTGGTCTCATGTCTTAGCTGATCTTCACTTTCTATGAGAAAAGCATGGCATAGACCTTCTCCTGGAGTCCCAATCAGACATATCATATCTCTGAACCATTTTGTCAAATCGTTTTCTGATTTGACATTTTGTCTGCCCCTTAATTAGACAACACTTGAAAACATGGCTGCTCCCTTCTACAAATTAATTTTACCTTCATTGTTCATTATTTGTGATTAAAGTTGTGTACGAAGCCAGAGGCATTATTGGTGGGTCAAACCACCACTCAGATCACACACACCTACCAGGTCTTTGAATGTGGTCTCTTGCCAGAGCTGCCATGTCATGATGTTACACTGTCTTTCTGTTTAACTTAAAAAGCTGTACACAGATTAACTATATAACAGAAACAATCATAAATCCCACAAACTTAACAGTCCAGAAAGACTTGGGAGACTCCAAAGTGGTGGGAGCCTGGAGCCCAGAGCAAGGAATAATGCAGGATCCTCTGAGACAGAAAATGACAGTAAGTCATTCTAAAAGAAAATTTTAATTATATAGACAACCTTTTTCTACACTGAAAAATGGAAAACTCCATTTCAGATTCCATAATGTCAAAGATAGGACATGAGGGGATAGAAATGTTACTTGAAAAAGCCATCAAAATGGTTATTGCATCTGTGAACACCAGAGTAAACCTCTCCTTATTTTCAATTCCAATTTTTATATATTTCCTCCCAAAAATATTGAAAATAACTGTACAACAAGAAAACTAGTTATGCAGCAAGAAAAATGAGCTATGATAGTACAAAGTCTTGTGAGACACAAGACCAAGGAAGTAAAAGAACGGAGAGTACCTAATTGTGAAGCCAAAGGAATTAAGAATCAAACTAGAACGCCCATTGAATCTACAGTACCACCTCTTAATGAAATTGAAGAAAGATGACATCTTCCACTAGCTTTCCCAGTTATGAAATAAACAGCTAGCCTAGAATCCTGTTAAAATACAAAAATTAAAACATTTTAAAGAATCAATAATAACTTACAGAATGTCCTTACCCTATGTGAAATAGATATGAAATACCTGGCTTACCCAAAACAGGATTATCACCCAACACTAGAAAGATTCAGCAGCAACTGTACTAGAAACTGGTTCTCAAGTACAGTGGCTGACTTGGTAGGGAGAAGCTGCAATTATGGAAAAATCCAGAAAGACTAATTGTTAAGAGAGGGTGAACTTGTTGACTTAATATAGCAGATGTAATTTGATGATGTCATTATCATACAATGTACTTTAGTGGCTTTAAGAGCCAAGGATAAGTTGTAGGAACAAGGGAAATGGTCTGTTATTCACAAAGATTATGCAAAAACCCAAGAGAGACTTTTTCTGATTTCTTATATAGATTCACATACACTATAAGGCAATATCAGAGGTGAGATGGACATTAATTGAAACTTTAGCTTTTGAACATGCAAATGAAGAGTGTTAAAAAAAAAAAAAGTTCTTAGACCTTTAAAAGCTTAATCAGCATCCGGGGATGAATGGATTAGAACTTCTGCTGACATTGACGCTAATGACTATGTCATTGGACAAGCAAAGGCCAATAATCTTAGATATCAAAATGTTCATTGTTTTGGCTGTGGAAAACAAGGTCATTTGAAACATGATTGTAGACTCGGTGTTCCTAGAGACTTCTCTAGAAGACCTCCCAGAGCTTGTGTCTTTAGTTGTATATGTAGCAGAGGATGATCTAGTCGGCCATGGGATGAGAGGCCCTTGGTCTTTCGAAGATTATATGCCCCAGTACAGGAGAATGCCAGGACCAGGAAGCAGGAGTAGGTGGGTTAGGGAGCAGGGCGCGGGGGATGGGGGGTAATAGAGGACTTTCAGGAAAGCATTTGAAATGTAAAGGAAGAAATTATCTAATAAAAAAAAAAAGAATACCTTAACCTTCTGGGATTGTAGAAGATATGGCAAGGGTAGGCTTTGGACTAATGACTGTGGATCAGCAAGAGATGTTTGAGGTAATCCCTTACCAACAGGAAACTCCTTAAGGAGGTTAGCTTGTAGGGCAGCAAAAACAACACAAGCCAGGCCTTTTCTGTCAAGAATCTACAGAGCAAATAGTGAAAACTAAGCTAGGTATCGATGGCACTGTATATTGGCATCTTATGTAATATGAAGCCTAGCTCAGTGGTGTGGAGCTGGGGATGAAATGCAAGTGCCTAGTGTCTAGTTATTGTATGGACTCATAAACATCTAATTGTACCTGGATAAACAAAAAGAGAGAATAAGACTAGCTGAACGACACTGCATTGTAGAAAAAGCTGCTGAATTAGATGAGCTGATATAATTTAAAAATGTTTTAAAATTGGAATGGAAGTCAGAGAATGTGTTACATTGGGAAAGAGGTTTTGTTTTCATTTCCATGGGTGATGAAAGACTATGGGTTCCATCAAAACTGATAAAGATATGGATAAGAGAAGTTTCTACATGAAAAGCCTGACTCAGGGAAGGAAGAGACACTAAAAGAAAGGGTGACTTTATTTAGCAGTAGTTGTCCTAAATGGCAATTCCATCTGGTGAATAAAGGCAACATTTACACCTGTAAAAATGGCAAAGTATTTCTCTTCACTCCTGACTCTGAGGTGAAACTCAGGGGAATGGGCAAAGCATTCATCTGTTCTGAATGAGAATGTTGACAATATGTGCAGAAAACATCCACCATAGCTTTCTTCCTTGCGTATTTTATGGCCTGAAGACTGCCCCCTCAGAGATTGCTCATACTAAGATGAGCTAAACCTGTCTCCTTGATCCAATCATATCCTATAAGCCCTGCTTTCTTGACTTAAGTGAATGCAATAACCCTGCCTCCTTGTACGTAATAAACATGATGAGGTTTTGGAAAGAAGGAAGCTGAAGATTCTACAACAGAAAACTCAGTCCACCTGATCCCAGCTTTTCTGTGTATCTGCATGTTTATTTTCTATGCACTCAGCTACTGAGGCAAGTCCATCCTTTCCTGGAACCCCGCTGAACATGGCATCTGTGTAAGAAAGATACCACAATAATTAGCACTGATGCTCCAGCAGTAATCACAATATTGACATTATAGAATCACCTTACAGATAATATGGTGATTGACTACTAATAAGAGATGAATAATGTTAATTAGCCAACAGAGATAGCCATCTCATTCACTGGGTAAATTTAAGATGAATGCTAATGAGTAATGTTGACAAGTCCTCTTATTTGAGAACTATGCATTGTTATCTGGAAAACATGTAAGTGGTGTGTTGTATCTACTTTCCTATAGGTGAAATGCCTACGAAAAGTTAAAATAACAACAGGTAGGGATCCAGGAATAAGTTTTCTGTAGAATTAGGCTTCAAAGAGCCGAGGGAACAGTAATAATAGAAGCCCTTTTTTATAAAGATGATGTCATTCTGTGCAATACAAATGCAGAGGAAGGGAGGCATTGTGTAGCTTGAATATCTAGCTAACCTAAGTTCTCCTGAGTTCCCATGACATAGCATCTTAACTGTGTCAACAGCCATGTGCCACATTCATATTTTCCTTCTGCGGTAACCACATATTGGGAATCTGTTCTACTCTTAGTTTATGTTCCTCCCATAGAATGTCCTTTCTCTCCCTGTCACATGTTCTCATTCCTCACAGCTCTGTGTGGGCTCCCTGTCCTCTTGAATTCTGCATAACCAGTTTTGTCTCTCCTAGTATTCCCATGACATCATTTTTTAATCTTTCCTTTATCACAATTCATAGAATTTATTCAGTGATCTACCTCTTACAGATATGTTGTCCATACTGTGTTCTCCCCCCCCCAAAAGTTAACTGTAGTTTCTCTATTGAGTGCATTTTTCATTACTAAATAAAGCATTTTATACATTAAAGGTTTTTTACTTACTGTATTAAAATATAAATAACAAGAGGTATTAAGAAAATTATATTTTAAATAGACTCAATTAATCTATAAATATACCATCTAAGATGGAAAAAACTAGCCAATAAGTGGTTATTGGACAATTGAACTATGATTAGTCTAAATTAAGAAACATTGAAAACATAAACCACATAATGTTGTTAGGCAGAGAATATCAGTATCTCTGTAACTATTAATTATATATTGATGGTTTAAATGTATTAATTTAAATAATAAGGTATTGAATTTATCTTATCAGTTTCAGACAGTCTGATTATACAGCACAGATTGGACTTGAACTATTAATACCTGGTCTTTAGCCTCTCTAGTTGCTATGGTTACAAAAATACATCACCATGCTTTTCTGTACTATCTCCAATTCTACAGCTAGTGGCTCCTAGGTCAAAACTTAGTCTTTCACCAGCCAGATTTTAGAATGGTAGATCTCAAAACACAAACACACAAAGTATATCCAGTACTACCACTACCAACAAAAATTTTGCTTGTAGTGAAAATTTTTTAGAAATCTGTTAATAGAATAAGAAGGTGGAATTTTTCAAGAGAGGATTACAGACTACCCATTGTAATACTGTCCTGGCTAATCAATTTCATTGGCCAACTCCCTTGTCTCCTGAGGATGTTACAATGTAGAATAAAGTTTATTCACTTACATTCAGGAATTTCTTTTTATATGTGATGGTATTGCAATATTATAAGGTACACATTGACACAGACAGACCAGATCTCTTCAAGCTGAGTACACAGCTTGAAGTTTATAGGGTAAAGCACAAACAAGAACCAAGTAGATGGTGTACAAGTTCATTTCCTATTTCTTTCACATGCTTTTGATCACACTTTACAATGGCTTTCGGCCAAATTATAATGGCACAAAGCAGAAAAGTGACCAGTATTTTCAGAACCAGAGATCTAGAGGAAAACAAGTTAAGGTTGTAGACTGATCACTAAGCAGGGACTCTGGAGCTCATTTCTTTTTTCGTTTTTCTTTTTCCTTTTTTTTTTTTTAAACCCATCTCTGCATACTTTCTTAGCATAATGGTTTCTACTTCTTATGAGTTTTACCTTGAAGTGGTTAAGGGAGAGGGTATAACTTCAAGCCTCTCATCTGATGACAGGAGAGCTCTTTTTGCCTTTAACAAGAATTCATTTTTTTCCAGGATCTTTTGGCTTTCCTCCCCTTATTTGTCATACTAGGGCACATGTGTAAACCTCCTGCACAAAAATCTGAAAAAAAAGAGATAGAGATGTAAGCCATCACTCTGCAGCTCATTACCTCCAGAATTTCCTGTGGGTACAGTAAGTAGTCTGTGGATGCTCAAGTCCCATGGGTAAAATTCCCTGCCTACGGCTTCTAGAAGACACAATCTTCTATTCTGTGTCAGTTTCTGTTGTATTTTTAATAATAATAATTTTACTATACTATACTATACTATTGATTGACTCTCTCAATACACATTTCTACATCCATTGTCATACTTTTTTCAATTAGATGCATCAAACAACACAGTGAGAGTCAGTGAAATGTAAGTAGAAATCTAATGAGGATTTATAAAAACGTTTGCCCCATACTTACGTCTTTTCCTTGGTTCTACTTGTACACCCTCATACATTTTTTGTTCTGCACTGTACAAAGCATGTTCAAGTTCTAGTGACTATCTTAGCTGAAAATATAAAAGACAGACAAATTTGAGTACACATTTAAACTTTTCAGTAACTGCCTATCTGACTTACTTTTTTTACCTAAACCTTTTTAGCTCAAATCTTGAGTTTTATTTTTTGTTTGTTTGTTTGTTTGTTTGTTTTGCCAATGGAGATAGACATCTTTAATGACCTAATAGGACAAAGGAAACACACGTGGATGTGAGAAGAGGTAGACACAGAGAAAACCCAAATCAAAGGGTTCTGAGGCCAGAACAGAAAGTATGATTTGAAAAGCTCACAGTTCCTGGATATATTGAAGGGAATATTCATTGGAAGAGAAAATGAAGGACACATGGAAGTTTCATGAAAACTTAGAAGGGGTCGTATTAAAGAACAAGAGAGATCCTGGGTGGGTTGAGCAGAGGGGTCTGGGGCAGTGGAGATGTGGGTTATGGGAAACAGAGGGAGCTTTGCCACCCTGCTGCTAGTGAGTAAACCATGCATTATGGAAAGGGCCTTTCACACTTCCAGTTCAGCTTTTTGGTATCTGCCAAGCATCATACACGACAGCAGCAGCTTTTCTGCTTTTCGCAGAACAGATCCTATACAGCTCTAGATACTGTAACTTAGACACTGAAATGTGTAGTATAGTTACCCGTGTCAATTTCTGACATCTGTATGTGGCTCTGTGTTTTCCAATTTGCAGTTTTTAATTTTATAATAAGTCCTATTGTACATAGGCACCCCAGTAGGTTTATGTGACCTTCTATGGTAAGATCTAATTTAATAACAGTGGTTTAACTTCTGGATAAAATTGTTATATTTTTATATATTTTACACAAAAATGCAACTATGTACATTTGGAATCTATAACAAGACATTATCTTTCTTTGTTCTACTCAAATATTGTCAAGCATAACATAACGTAGTCCTGAGACATGTATCTTCCAGTAACATCTGTGCTATGTAAATATCAATGTGCTCACACAAAACCATATAGTGAAGGCCAGTCATGAGTGTGGCCTCCCCTTGCAACCTAGTGAAGTTGCAGACATGAGGCATACAGGGGTATGCTGACATCAGATTGTATATTGTCCAATGACAAACTTTTAAAGTAGACATACACTCTAACAAAAAATTTCATAATAAATACATCAGTAACATAGTTCCTCACTATAATGCTCTGCTTATAATTTATAATTTTATTACATGTATGCTTTTAAATGAGTACATGGGCACCACAGTAGGTTTATATGAGCTTCTCCAAAATACAGAAATAGGACATTGTGCCACAACTTTACCATGGCTATAGTGTCACCAGTAGGAGGAAACTTTTACATCCATTATAATCTTATGAGAGCACAATTATATCAGGTCTCTGTTGTTGGCCAAATTGTGAATGACTGAATGTTCTCAAAGTGCTGCTGTCATAGTTTCTGCATCCTCTAACAGGACTGCCCTGGGAGCAGATGAGAATTAAGGCAACTCACAGCATCAGTGTGTTGTCTCCCTGGCCCTTAGAATGAAAAGGGACTTTTAAAAAAAAAGACAACAAGCCTTTAGAGCTGTTGTCCTCCTACTTGGTGATTTCATCAGATAGGATCAGGGAAGGAATGTCCTTGCTCAACTCCAAATGAGTGAGACAGCATTTGAACTGGTTAAGCCTGTTCAACCTGTTTAAAATCTCAGGCTAGGGTGTGCACCTAGCTCAGCACACTACCCTCTGGGAAAAAAAAAATCAGTTAAGCCAGCAAGTCTGTGACTAAGTAAACCTGCATTTCCTACACAGCGAGTTTTGTATAAAACCCATGAAGAATTGGTTATAAACCACCAGACGTCTTGAAATTCTTGGTTATCAATATGGAATTCAGAAACAAAGGTCTTAGGGACCTCTGGACTTGCTATGTCACATGCTGCATGTGAGGTCTCCATTCCCCAGGAAGAGCAGCTCAGAATGGTTGAAGGTGTCACCACAAGGATGACTGGACACAGAATAAAACTGCACTTATTCTGTTTGCAGACTTGTAGCTGTGGAAGGGTATCTCCCACATGGTCTTAGAAGTAGAATCTAGTACAACTCTTGTGGATGGATCCTACAGGAGTGGTAGTTTTAACCTATACAGCCTTGAACTGCTTTCCAGCTTAAGAATCCAAAAACAGATGCACTGTCTAGCATGTATCCTCTATCACAAATTAATGGAGATGATTTCTTTAGAAACCAGTTCTCAGGTCAGTTTATAGATGAGAAAAAACACTACAGGCATGTACAGTCTATATTTATATATGCCACACATTATCATATTAAAACATTAAATAAGTCTGTACTTTAATAGAATATTTTCCAAATGTTTCTAATGTAGAACTGGTATGTTTTATTCAAGGTGTTTTAAAGAAAATTATACATTATTTTGCTTTAAAATCTGTGCAATATAGTAAAGAGAGAAGATTCATAGTATCTAACAGTTACAGGTAATTTATTGACATAATAAGATGTTTCTGTGCAGTGTACTAAATTTTGTATGTAGGGGGTCAACAATATATGAAATCATGCCTTAAAGTGTACTTCCCAGTCAGGTGTGATGCATGGTTTTAGTCTCAGCACTGAGAAAACCTAAGTAAGCCGATTCTGTGTGTTCAACGCCAATCTGGTCAACATATTGAGTTCCAGGTCTGTAAGACTAGTTGTATGGTGATACCCTGTCTCAAAATCAAACAACCCAAGGGGAAAAAGAGCACACACACACACAAAAAATCAAACAAAGACATTTCTTAAAAGACAAGCATATCTTTCTAAAATGAGCTTTCATGTAATATTTGTCTCCAAGATGTAATGTACATTCAAATTATTTGCCATACACTCTATAGCTTTTTGAAGGTAAGAGAGTAATCAAGTCTGTGTGCTTGTGTGGGGTGTGTGTGTGTTTATGTGTGTGTGAGAGAGACAGACAGACAGAGACAGAGACAGAGACAGAGACAGAGACAGACACAGACACAGACACAGACACAGACACAGACACAGACACAGACACAGACACAGACACAGACACAGACACAGACACAGACACAGAAGGACTGATTCTTGCTTGATCAGAGTATGTGGACCTGAAGGAAGGGAAGGGTCATATGTTTTAAAGTTATCATATGTCCTGTTACTGTAGAAACTAGTCATGAATGACAACTACAGTCATTTTAGCCATAAAGTGGAAATGATGATAGACTTAAGGTCCAGAACCTTCTGCTGAAATAGCTTTTATGAATCAGCAACTTCTTAAAAAAATAATTCTCTAAAAGCATATTGGTATACTGGATTTGGTACTGGGATAGATAAATGCATTAATGGAAAAAATAAGTAAAATCCAAAGGCATTTTTAGTTTGGATAAAGACACCATGATCCGGTGAGATTTTTGCCATTAGAAGAATTCAGTTGAAAGTACACACAAATGCTAATATCTTTTGGAATCTTCTGGGTTTTTTGTTTGTTCGTTTAGGTTTGGGGTTTGAATTTTTTTTGCCAAGGTAAAAGACATATCTTTTAAAACCTTGAGCAGGAAGGAATAAATACTGGTTTCTTTTTAGGAGTATAAGAATCATGGCTTTTGCTTTCGAGTGGGTTACATGAACAAGCATATTTCATATTTCATAAAGTAATCTTAAAGCATATTCTGAATGAAGTATCACTGAATAAACTTCAAAAAAATAAATAAATAAAACAAGGAAGGAAGGTTAGCCTGGCTTGGTTGTACATGTCTTTGATCTCTGCACCCAGGAAAGACTAAAAGAATCAGGCAGATCTCTGTGTGTTCCAGGCTAGCTAAATACAGTGAGTTCAAGGACAAATAGTTAGACCCTTTTTCAAACAAACAAACAAACAAACAAACAGGAAAATAGGTAATTTTATCCTTGGCACTATGATTCCTCTTACAGAAATGACTCTCTTCATATAAATAAATAAATAAATAGATAGATAGATAGATAGATAGATAGATAGATAGATAGATAGATAGATAAATATTTTGATAAGCACCATAGGAAGGAGCTTAAAATCAGGATCAAGCCAAGAGAAGTGATTCTGTAGGATAATCATTTTTTGTTCTTAGACAAAGGAGGGACGTGTGATAAGAAACAGAAAGAAGAGGGAGACATGAAAGATCTAGCAAAGTTGCATGGAGGAAACAAACTAATCAAGAGTCCATCAGTGAAAAGTTTTAGCAAGAAATGATAAGTTACATTACTCTTCCACTTTGACTACTCTACAAGTCTGAGTAATTTTAATTGAAGGAAGCAGGTCAGGGGCTTGGGATGGAAAGCATGAATAAAGACTAATGTTTTGGGTGGCTGGACAGAGTGACTGTGGGTGGAAAACTCAGCAACCTTAGCATAAAGGTCAAGAACACTGAAACTTTCTGACGAGCTGAATGGCAGATGATTACCCAACTGACCACCAGGAAAGCCAGCTGGCATTTGTTAAAATTGGTTAAAGAACAAGTTTAAGTTTATTCTGAAGAGGGATTATATCAAACTAAATTTATGTGAGTTTGACTACTGATTTTAATGACCTTTTCCCATGATCAATAAGAGTTGGTAATGATTCAGAATACGACTTTTCATATTATTCAGAGGCTATGAACAGACTATCAGATGTGGCCAATACTAACAATTTATTGGCTTAATTATTTTTAAAGAAATAAGTATTTTTCTACAAAATATGCTAATTTCTGGCTTCTTGGGTGCTAGGACAGAGTGTGGCTCTCCAAAGACTGACAGTGGGCCCCACTGCTGAGAACATTCACACAACTCACTGCACATAGAGAGGGCAAGCTGGTGCCTGCATAGAGCCTACACCCTATGTTCCAGTCTCTTTAGAGTAGGCAGGTACACTGCCAAAAGCTAAACCTGGACACCAACCCTGCCACAAAACTTGAAACCTACAATATATCCTGCCTGCAAGGTGTGCTGGGGTATAGGTTACACAGAATTCATGGGAGTGGTCAACTGATGTCCAGTTTAGCTTGAGGCCCAAGCCATGAGGAGAGCCCATGACCTCTCTGTATGGCCAGGAATGGAGACTGGATAGCTCAAAGACCTAAAGTACAGCCCAATAAGACAGGCCAACGGGGGAAAAGTCAATCAAATTATTCCTAATGATATTCTGCTATACTCATAGATTGGTTCTTTGTCTAATCATCATGAGAGAGACTGCCTCTGAAAGCAATTTGGATATCATGCAGAGGAAGAGTCTAAATTGGAGGTTTCCACTGAGGACCTCACCTTGGAGCTCAAAAATCCCACAGAAGAAGAGAAGGAAGGAACTGTGGGAGTCAGAGGTTGTGGAGGACAGCAGAAGAATATGGTCAACCAAATCAACTAAGTAGGTTTAATATGGGCTCACAGAGACCGAGGCAGCATTCATGTCCAGGTCTGTTGCACATAATGATATAGCTGATTGCTTGGTGTTTTTGTGGGACTCCTAATAGTGTGAACTGGGATGAACTGCTCTTGGGATTCCTTTCCTTTCCTTGGGTTCCCTTGTATAGTCTTGACATAAGGGATTTTGCCTTGTATTACTGTATCATTTTTGTCCTTTTGTGTTTGGTTGTTGCACCTTGGAGGCTTTCAAGGGAAATAGTGTGAGATTGTACTGGAGAGGTTAGGGAAATATGGGGCGCTGAGAGAAACAGAGGGAGAAGAGACTATGGTTAAGATGTGCTGTATGAGAGAAGAATCTATTTTCAATAATCATTTAAAAAGAAATAATGATTTCACCACACTTCAAACCAAAAAAGAAAATGAGCACCCTCCCCACAAAAATGAAAGTCCAGAAGTGCAGACAGCAGTGAACCCATATTTTCTGTCAGTGACTGAGGAGATGTGGAGCATACTCCCTTAGGACCCGTAGGCAGGTGACATCCCAGCGCTGCCTGTGGCTTTATACTGAGGGCTTCTACATTTATTTCCCTGCCTTGGAGATTTGAACTGCAGCCAGAGCTCTGATAATATCCCTTTTCTAATGAAGGTAGCAACCATTAATCATAGCACTCAATACATGTTTCAAAGAATAGGACATTATACAGAAGCCATATTAAAAGAAGAAAAAGAACATCCATATTTAGATGTATAGATCTTGATGTCTGAATCCTCCACTTACAGCTTCTATTTCTAATTTAATATACCTCTTATGTACATATAAATAAAATTTAACATAATAGATATAATAAAAGCAGGATTTTGAACATTTTATCATATTTAACTTGGACTAACCTATTTTCTTCTCTGTGAAAGAGGACAGTAATTACAACTTTATGGCTATGTAAGAGCTCACGATCATTTTATGTTATGTCATTGATATTGACCAGGTTTTACTATGTGATTTCTTATTCATTATTTCGATTGCCTTCAGCTTCAGTGGCAACTCCTTAAATTTTAACCAATGGATTTATTGACAAGACTAGCTTGGGGAAAGAAGATTTTCATTGTACTGAAAAAAATATGGTCTGTTGCTGTTATTTTTACAGTAACTAGAGCTGAAACAGAACTTTGCATCAGATAGAAAACTAATCTATAACCGACCTACACATCTAGTCCTGTACAAGATGTTCTGTCTTGCTTTATAAATTTTGTTTGTTTTGTTTTATATTGAGATAGAGTCTAAACATGTAACCATAGTTACTGCCAAATTTTACATGTGGATCCAAACCATACCATTTTCCCTGCTTAGAGGGTATTAGAGATCACACTGATTGTGAGTTCAGGTAAGTAATACAAAATAGAACTGAATAAGGATGATCTTAGTTTATTTATTGCTGTGATTAAAAAATATATATATTTGGCCAAGGCAACTCATAAAGGAAAACACGAATATGAGGCTTACAGTTCTAAAGGATTAGAGTTCATGACCTGTTGTCAAGCATGGCTGCAGGCAGGAAGTCATAATACGGAAGCAGTTGTTGAGAGCCCACATTTTGAGATACAACCACAAGGTAGAGAATATGAGTCATTTGAAATCTCAGTTCTCTCCTCCAAGTGACATACCTCCTCCAACAAGACCACACTTCCTAATCGATCCTTCACAAACACTTCCACCAGCTGGAGACCAAATACATATGAGCCTATGGGAGCCATTCTCATTCAAATCACTATAGGAATAGAAGGTACTGCGAAGAGTTTCAGAACTAGGTTCTGACTCAGTCTTTTCTACCAGTAATCACTTTTTTTTTTTAGGTTAGCTTGTGTTTTGTTATTCTATGATAGCCATGAAGAAAGAAACAAATTTTAATTATTTTTCAAAAAAATAAAATAAAATCCTTAAAGTCTATTTTTGGCATAGTGAAAACAAAAAGAAACAAACGAACCAAACAAACAACAAAACACAAGTTTAAATATTATAATTAAGAGAAAAGTTTCCCAATTGTTTTTACTAATAGGCGGTGAGATGGAAACTATATAAGTAAACAATGTGTTAAGTAAGTATATCTAAATGTGCTCTGTGAGTAAGTTGCATGTTTCATGTCCTAGATTACATCTAGTATATCAAAGCAGATGAGACATGAAATGCATTATACATATCAGATGTGAGGTTCCCTGAAATAGAAGAAATCTGTTGATTTATCAACAAAGGAAGATAAAGTTTATGTTTTCCTCATTATGAAAGAAATATAAGTTCATTAGACAGAATTTTGAAAATTTCTTATAAGTTTTAAAGATAATGATTCTAAGATAATGAATATTATTCAGAGATAACTACTTTTCTTTTTTTTTTTTTTCAACTTTTATTAGATATTTTCTTCATTTACATTTCAAGATTTCAAGTGTTATCCAGAAAGTTCCCTATATCCTCCCCCCTCCCGGCCCTGCTACCCTACCCACCCGCTCCCACCCCCTGGCCCCGGCGTTCCCCTGTATTGGGGCATAAAAAGTCTGCATAACCAAGGGGCCTCTCTTCCCACTGATGNATTGTATCTTGGATATTCTAAGTTTCTGGGCTAATATCCATTTATCAGTGAGTGCATACCCAATGACTTCTTTTGTGATTGGGTTACCTCACTAAGGATTATATCCTCCAGATACATCCATTTGCCCAAGAATTTCATAAATTCATTTTTTTTAATAGCAGAATAGTACTCCATTGTGTAGATGTACCACATTTTCTGTTACCATTCCTCTGTTGAGGGACATCTGGGTTCTTTCCAGCTTCTGGCTCTTATAAATAAGGCTGCTATGAACATAGTAGAACATGTGTCCTTTTTACCAGTTGGAACATTTTCTGGGTATATGCCCAGGAGAGGTATTGCTGGATCCTCTGGTAGTACTATGTCCAATTTTCTGAGATAACGCCAGACTGACTTCCAGAGTGGTTGTACAAGCTTGCATTCCCACCAGCAATGGAGGAGTGTTCCTCTTTCTCCACATCCTCGCCAGCATCTGCTGTCCCCTGAATTTTTGATCTTAGCCATTCTGACTGATGTGAGGTGGAATCTCAGGGTTGTTTTGATTTGCATTTCCCTGATGATTAAGGATGTTGAACATTTTTTCAGATTTTTTAAGCCATTTGGAATTCCTCAGTTGAGAATTCTTTGTTTAGCTCTGTACCACATTTTAAAATGGGGTTATTCGTTTTTCTGGAGTCCATTTTCTTTAGCTCTTTGTAGATGTTGGATATTAATCCCCTATCAGATTTAGGTTTGGTAAAAATCCTTTCTCAATCTGTTGGTGGCCTTTTTGTCTTGCTGACTGTGTCTTTTGCCTTATAGAAGCTTTGTAATTTCATAAGGACCCATTTGTCAATTCTTGATCTGACCGCACAGGCCATTGCTGTTCTGTTTAGGAATCTTTCCCCTGTGCCCATATCTTTGAGGGTTTTCCCAACTTTCTCCTCTATAAATTTCAGTGTCTCTGGTTTTATGTGGAGGTCTTTGATCCACTTAGACTGTCTTCCTGCTGGTGGTGGGCTCTATAAGTTCCCTTCCCTACTGTCAGGCATTACATCAAAGGTCCATCCTTATGAGTTCTGGGAGTCTTTCATCCCCCAGGTCTCTGGTGCACTCTTAGGGGGTCCCCTCAAACCTCCTATTTCCTGAGGTTGCATGTTTACATTCTTTCAGTGGGCCCTCAGGGCTTTAGTCCTTTTCCCTCACCTATACCAGATCAGGTCCCCCCCCCCCCAACCCCATCCACTTTTTCTCCCAAGTCCCTCCCCCCTCCCCACTTATGATTGCTTTCTTCTTTCTCCCAAGTGGGACTGAGGCATACTCACTTGAGTACTTCAGCCTGTTGAGCCTTTTGAATTCTGTGGACCATATCTTATATTTTCTGTATATTTCTTTTATTTATCTATCTATCTATCTATCTATCTATCTATCTATCTATCTATTTGGCTAATATCCACTTATTAGTGAGTGCATACCATGCATGTCCTTTTGAATCTGAGTTACCTCACGCAGGATGATATTTCCTTTTTCTTTTTTTTTTATTAGATAATTTCTTCAGTTACATTTCTTATTTTTGAAAAAAAACTTGAAAATGTTTTACTAATAATGTTTTACAAATAACATAACACATATTCCATGTAGAGAGTACTTAGAATTATCAAACCCATATAAATAAATGTGTTGTAGTGGTTGTCAAGGGACAGGAGAGGGTATAACAGAGAATGGCTGGGGTTTTTGTTTTTTAATTGGAAGATTTTTTATATATTATTTCTTTTTTTTTCATTAAATATTTTCTTCATTTACATTTCAAATGCTATCCCCTTTCCTAGTTTCCTCTCTGAAAGTCCCCTATAAATGCTATCCAGAAAGTCCCTTATACCCTCATCCCACCTTGCTCCCAAACCCATCCACTTCTGCTCCCTGGCCCTGGCATTCCCCTGTACTGGGGCATATAATGTGTCTTATAACTGGACCAGATCCATCCATTTGCCTGCAAAAGTCAGGATGTACTCATTCTTAACAGGTGAGTAGTATTCCATTCTAAACTGAGAATTCCCAACTAAAGAATCTCATGGGCTGAGAAGCACCTAAAAAAATGTTCAAAGTCCTTAGTTATCAGAAAAATGCAAACAAAATCTACCCTAAGATTCTACCTTACACCAGTCAGAATGGCTAAGATCAAAACCTCAGGTGATAACACATGTTGGAAAGGATGTGAAGAAAGAGGAACAGTCCTCCATTGCTGGTAGGATTGCAAAGTGTTACAACCACTCTGAAAATCAATCTGGAGGTTCCTCAGAAAATTGGAAATAGATCTACCTGATGACCCAGCTATACCACTCTTGGGAATATACCCAAAAGATGCCCCACCATGCCACAGGGGCATGTGTTCCACTATGTTCATAGCGGCCTTATTTGTGATAGCCAGAAACTGGAAACAACCTAGATGTCCCATAACAGAAGAATTGATGTAGCATATACTTGTTAATGGTGTGAGGCAAGGTTATGTCAAGACAGGATGCATCCTGTAGAAATGATAGACATAAGGCAGTTTAATTAGGCCATAATGAGAATCAGAATACCACCCTTTACTCAATAACTGCTCTTTCATCATATTCATTCCCCTCACTCTCTCTCACTGTTCAATATTTGTGACTTCTTCCCTCCACCATGTTAACCATTACAACTTCAGACTGTCCTCTAGTACAGCTGTGGCTAATCACTTCTAGTATTGGGGAATAATTCTATTTTGAGTAGCCCAGTTAATTAGAATATATTTCACAGAACTATATTCTAGAACAGTTTCAATTTGATAATGTTAGTATAGAAGCTTTCTCTGATTTTTTTTTAACAAAGATTACTTTCAGCTGTAAACAAAGCTGTATCAGACTCTCACAACAGACAAATGGTGATAGAGACCTTGGTGCTTGAAAATGTGACTACCGAATGTAAAACGCCCAAGCAGTGTATGGATGAATAGATAAGGGATATGACTGAATTGGTCAAGATATAGCTAAAGTCTCTGATATCAAAATTTCTGGTGCTTCAATAGCAGGAAATAGGTCATTTGCAAAGAGAATGTGACCAAATCAAAAGCCTCAGATTTCAAAATGCCTGGTTCATTAGCTACAAGAAAAATAGTAGTTTGTGCTGGAAATGTTAATAAGCCATTTCTAGGGCAATGGTTTTTCTAAATATCAAACAGACAATATGCATAGACTTCCTAGGGTATATAGGAGATGCAAGAAGGACCTTCATTGGGTTCCAGAGTACAGATCCAAAAGAGATGTACACGTAATTCCTTATAATTGGGAAATGGCGTTGGGGGCCTAGCTCAGGGACCTGCAGAAAAATTATGAGTTGTTTCAGTCAAGGAATAACATGCAGACCCCAAAAGACTCCACTTGGCATTGGAGATTTGTTTGTTTGTTTGTTTTTGGAGACAGGGTTTCTCTGTGCAGCCCTGGCTGTTCTGGAACTCACTTTGTAGACCAGGCTGGCCTTGAACTCAGAAATCCGCCTGCCTCTGCCTCCTGAGTGCTGAGATCAAAGGTGTGCTCCACGATGCCCAGCTGACGTTGGAGATTTAATGCATGCTACATCAAGAAGTGCTGCTCTAGACTTGGCCACAGATGAATATCTTACTCTATCCCCCAAAACTCAGCATTATACAATAATTACTGGAGGTTGTAGTCCTTTGCTCAAAGAAAGAGTAGGGATGATCTTGGAAAGGAGTGTATTGACTTTCCAAGGATTCATTGTGCATCCAGGAATTATAGATGATTTCAAGGAAGAAATTAGAATTGTGGCCTATGTATAAAAAGAGATGCAATTATTAAATTGCAGAGTATAGAGTTACTCAGCTACTACTCTTTCCCTACATCAAGAGCAAAGCTGCTAGAAGAACTGACAGAAGGGTTTAGAAGTATGGAAAATGTGTGCCCAGGCAGACAGTTGTTAATGATCAGAGACCAGATTTAAAATGGCAAGTAAAAGGCATTGAGATAGAAAGATTGTTGGATATAAGAGCTGATGTAACTATCATTTCAAAAATTATTGGTGCTGGGCAGTGGTGGCACACGCCTTTAATCCCAGCAATTGGGAGGCAGGAGTAGGCTGATTTCTGAGTTGGAGTCCAGCCTGATATACATACAGAGTGAGTTCCAGGACATCTGGGGATGTTACAGAGAAACTCTGTCTCGAAAAACAAACCAAAAAAAAAAAATTGAAAATCAGAATAGTTACTTCAAAAGATTTATACCAAATTTCTAGGAATTGGAAAGTTATCTCAGATAAAACAAACTGTGTGATGGATTAAGTGTGGGTCCAGAAGGTCAAATAGGAACATTAAAGCTTTATGTGGCTGACATACCCATAAATTTATGGGGAAAAGATGAGATGAGAGTTGTTCCCAAGCTTTACAAATATATTATATGGGCTGAGCCCAGAGCATTTCGATCTATCCCTAGGCTTAGGCCTGGAAGGTTCTAGCCTCTATACAATCTAATCTTTTTCAAGCCTGGTCCTTGGAGGCTTCATCTTGCAGCCTCTCTCTGTCTGGTAACCTAGGCCTAGACTATTTCACCCTCTGAGACTTATTCCTGAATACAATCACACTTTCTAGGTCTTTCTGAATTCTGTGGGTGACTCATCTCAGCTGTTCTGCCTCAAACTTCTCTCCAAGCCAACTGATTCGAGTTGGCTTCTCTCGTCTTCAGACTGAGTTGCCCTGTTATAAAAGACAGCCTCTGATGAACTCAATAGACTGAACTACTCCGAACTTCAGGGCTCTGCTGCAAACTGAACTGAGCACAACTGCACTCAACTGAACGGCACCAAACGGAGCTGGACTGAACTGAATTGAATTGAACTTCCTTACTGCTCTTTAAGCAGCCTTCCTTTCATTTTCTCATGAGAGTTGGGTGTATCCTATTTCTGACTCATTTTGCTATATCTTCCTCTGATTTATCACTTTGTCTACCCCTCAGTTAGACAGCCTTGTTTGGGATTAAAGATGTGTACTAAAAGTGTGTCTGTATTTAAGCCACGATGATCAAAGGTGTATACTAAGAGCATGCCTGTATTCTAGCCAGATCCTACAGACCTAAAGGGTTTGGGCATGTGATCACTTGCCAGAGCAGTCATGTCGCTGGATTAAAATTTTTCTACAAGATGTTCTGGGGAAGGTATTGATATAGGTCATCAAAAGCAACCCCAGACTCTGTTAATTGTCCAAACACGAGATATAACACGGATTGAGTTTCCAAATTTATAAGGAGGGCAACTGCTAAACCAATGTCCTTACCTTTAAAATTATTGACCAACAAGCCTGGGTTACCCAATGCTGGGTAAAATTTTATTTTTCTTTACATCTTTCTTCTTTCCTCCTCCTCCTTCTCTTCCTCCTCCTCCTCCTCCTCCTCCTCCTCCTCCTNCCTTCTTCTTCTCTCTCTCTCTCTCTCTCTCTCTCTCTCTCTCTCTCTCTCTCTCTCTCTCTCTCTCTTTTATCCATTTTGACCATTCTGACTGGAATAAGATGAGATCTCAATTTTTTTTAAAAAACTCGTTTTCTTCATGGCTAATGATGTTGGACATTTTTAAGTATTGCTCAGCTGTATGTTGTATCTTTGGGAAAATTCTCTGTTTTCTTGAGGTTGAGGATTATGTTTCAGTTCTTTGCCTATTTTAGGTAGTAATTCTCTGTCGAATGTATAGCTGATAAAGAGTTTCCCATTCTATAGGTTGCCTCTTTACTCAATGATGGTGTTCTTTTCTGCACAGTTGCTTCTTAAGTTCATGATGTCCCATTTGTTAATTAATGGTCATAATGCCTGAGCTATTGCGGTCCTGTTCAGAAACTCCTTTTCTATATCAATAAGTTCAACTGTAGTTCCTGCTTTCTCTTGCATCAGATATGCTATTTTATATTTAAAAGATGAAATATTAATAGCCATGGGGTTTAACAACTAAACTGTCATTTAGACTTGCTGAGAGAGGGAAAATCAGTTTTCTCCAATGGAGTGACACCAAGTATATCAACCATTTCAGAGCAGGCATCATATTCAGAAGTAGTTGATCGGCTTATAATAGACTCCACAGTGTTTTGTAAGCTTGTATTTGATTATAGTTTGTTGTTGTTGTTGGCTGGGGTTTTGCTTTGTTTTCTTGGTATGAAGGTGTTGTATTGGGTTTTCGTTTGTTTCTTAAGGTAAAAAATTAAAGGTGTGTGGGAGGGATAAGACAAAAATCTGAAAGGACTTGGAGGAGGGGAAAATAGTCAAAATATATTTATATTTAAAAATTGTCTTATATGTAAAAAAATACATTTGCTATATATATGTAATATTATTCAGAATTAAGAACCCATATATTATACAGTTTTAGTCTTAACTTGCTTAAAACTATACTGCAAACATTTTGAATCTTCCTATAAAAGATAATTTTTAATTTCTAAATACATATATTTACATATATTTAATTTATATATATATATATATACATTATACAGTTTTATTTACTTTTAATTTGCTTAAAACTATACTGTAAATATCTTAAATGTTTCTATAAAATATAATTTTTAATCTCCAATAAGACACAGCTACATGATTTACTTCAAAACATTTAACTTAATTCTAGACAGAAAATTAGACCCTAATTGAAAGGTAATCTGATGTCTAACACACTATGCATAGACACATGCCATTTATATCCAGATTTTTTTTCTTTTTCTTTGTACACATGTAAATACAGTTGTGTAAATGGGAACACTTGTATGCTCAAGTATGCCTACCCATATGTGTGCTTGTAGAATCCAGAGGCCAATGTCCAGTGTCTTTCTCCTATCTTATTTTTTAAGACATGGTCAATTACTGAGCATGGAGATCAATGGTTGTTTAGACTGGTTGTCCCTGGAATCTCTCTATCTTGATGTCCCTGGCACTGGGTTACTGATATGTGTCACTACATTTAGCTTTAAGTTGTTCTGAAGATACAAACTCAGGTGTTTGTACCTATACAGCAAACACTTTACCTATGTAGACATCTTCCTGACCTTACCCAGCGTTATTTAAATTGTTGAGTGATGAAAGAATAAGAAATCTGGAACAGTATTAGAAAATGAGGAATCATGATAGACCACTTCACTACATGGTTCTAGTTTCAATTCTAGGCTGATAAAAGGAACAATGGGTAAGGCTTTAATATGATCATCAAGTTACTAATAAGAGCATACAATAATGGTCTCTGGTTCCAACTATTATACCATTACTTTAAAAAATGTCAAAATATGAAAAAACAGACAGGAAATATAGAAATTCTTTGTGATAATTTTGTGAATTTAAAATTGAGACTAAAGTTCTTTCAAAACAAAAGTAAATTCTGAATAGACTTTATAAAGCATGGCAACTTAGAGAGAAAAGTTAAAATTTTAAGCTACATCGTATTTTATAGATTTATTTTAATCCAATTAACTTTCATTATTGCCATTTTCTTTACTATTGCATGCAATATGACCTATGTACCAACTTTTGTTATGTGTAAGATAATCCTAGAGTTGAGCACATAATGCAGAAGAAAAGGAAAAAGATTGACAGAAAAGAAGGAAATAAAATTTATGGAGAAGGAGTAATGCAGGCATGAACAATCTATCCTATATAGCAGTATTTTAAGATCAGTCCATATAGGGAGGTTCCCATCAGGCATCAGTGCAGGGTATGGTCCTGCCCAGACACAGGAGGCCTTTAGCCAGACAGGAAATGGCTCTGCTTAGTGGCACCTCCAACTTTTAATTGTCTAACAGACTCTCTTCAATATATTTCGTAGTATTTGTGATTTTTTTTCAAATGGGTGCCAGAAGACAGTGGGGAGCACAATAAATGTTTATGAGAGTACTGGTTTCATAAAAACAAATGTGAATCTGAAAACAAAAGCATTTACTGAGTGCAAAAAAAAAGCTACTTATACCATTTTAGATTGAATACTATTTGAAAACTTGATTTAATGAGCTGGCAGCCCATTGGCAGCAAAAACCAGGAACAAATATAGGATCATTTGCCTCTGACGGTATACCCTGAAAATCATAGATTTTTAATAATAATTGAATTGTATGAATGATAATAGACAAATATTTTTACATAGATGAGATGCACTTAAGATCATTACATATCTTTGACCAAAACATTAAAGATGATAGGTCATAAACTTGAAATATAGTCCAAATCTTTATAGACCTTAAACTTGTAGGAGCTATAAGACTAGTCTTCTAAAATCTTTATTTTAGACATCTGTAAATCTCTATTTCATAAATATTACTTTTAAGTACATTAACTTTTACATAGTTTTATTCCTTGTTGAATTTCTTAGTATTTTAACTTGCTTTCCCATTAAATATTAATTTTGAAATATACATGAAATGTCTCTAATCTATTAGAATTAAGTAGAGAACCAGGACAATGACAGTAAGAATTATGAAATCTCTCAGTTTAAATTAAACCAATAGTGCTAAAACATCTGTACTTATCACTAATAGACCTATATTTATTCTATTAAAGGTTCCTCTGATTAAAACATAAATGATACCTCTGGTACTCCCTGAATATCTCTATTCTTTTTTTCAGTGATGATTAATATTTAAAAGCATAATTATCTCTAAGACCTAACAGATTGAATAAGAGACTATCTATCGGGTTTTGAAGGCCTATGGAAAAACTTGACACCCAAAGCATACCTATAATCAACATATGTGACATTAACATAGAATAAACTGAAGGATATGAAGCTTTCTGCTAGGTGTCTACTATCTGAAGAACACCTTAGAATGTTCTTCCTTACTATATCAGTACTGGTGAGCTCAAACTTGATTCAAGGGAAGTGGGTGCTCTCAATATCTTTGGTTTGGGGGCATTAGGCTTTGCTAGCAATTTCTTACTTGTCTAGAAAGAGAGAGAGAGAGAGAGAGAGAGAGAGAGAGAGAGAGAGAGAGAGAAAACACTCAGAGAGAGTGAATATGAATCCAAGTTAAATTTTAATACATTTGGGCTATGCCTGTCCTTATACAAAAGGAATTAGGGAGAAATAAATTAAACAAAGCTATAACTTCACCTGAATAGTGATATAAGACACATTCTACTTAATTCAGTTACATCAGTGTAAGCATTGTGCATACCACCTATGTTATTCTCTAGCTTTCATTGCGTGATACTGAGATTCTGATAGATCACAATTGTGCTGGATCAGTGAAATAAAATCTCAAGCAACAGCACATGCTGGTGAGGATATAGATCAAGGGAACACTCTTCTATGGCTGTTGGAATTACAAACTTGTACAATTACCCTGGAAATAAAGCTGATGGTTTTTCGGTAAATTGGGAATAGTTCTAACCCAAAGACCACCTATATGAGTCCTTGGCATATACCCAAAAGATGTTCCACCATATCACAAGGACACCTGCTCTACTATGTTCATAGCAGCTTTATTGATAATAGCCAGAAACTGGAAACAACCCAGATGCCCCTCAACTAAAGAATTGATACAGAAATTGTGGTTCCTTTATATAATGTAATACTACCCAGCTATTAAAAAACAAGGACATGATGAAATCTGTGGCTTGGAGGGGTGGGGGTGGGGTGCATCTCTAGGATGTGTCAGAGACCTGGGCTGGGAGAGGCTCCCAGGAGTCTCTGGGGGTGAGTTTAGCTAAAGTGGGGATATGGAAACTGAAGTGGCAGCCTCCTGTAGCCAGGCAGGAACCCTAGTGGACAGGTAAGGACACCAACCAACCCACAAAAGTTTTAGCACCAAATTTGTCCTGTCTACAAAACATTCAGGGATATAGATGAAGCAGAGACTGGAGGGATGGCCAACCAATAACTAGCCCAACTTGAGACCCATACCAAGTGTAGGCACCAATACCTGACACTATAAATGATATTTTGTTATGCTTGTAGGAGACTAGCATAACTGTCCTCTAAGAAGCTCCACCCAGCAGCTGACTGATACAGATGCATAACCAAACATTGGATGGAGTTCATGGAGTCTTATGGAAGAGTTGAGGGAATGATTGAGGACCCCAGAAGGGATAGGAACCCCACAGAAAAAAAAAAACCAAAAAAACAAACAAACAAACAAACAAAAAAAAAACAAGAGTCAACTAACCTGGACCCTTGGAGGCTCTCAGAGACTGAACCACCAATCAAAGAGCATACAAGAGGTGGACCTAGGCCTCCCACACATCTGTGGCAGATATACAGCTTAGTCTTCATGTGAGTCCCCCCAACAACAGAAGTGGTTGCTATTCCTAAAGCTGTTGCATCCTCTTAACTAGGTTGCCTTGTCTGCCCTCAGTGGGAAAGGATATACCTAGCCCTGCAGAGACTTAGAAGTGCCAAGGTTGGCAGTATGAGGGGCAGTTCCCTCCATCCTCTTAGAGGAGATATGGAGGGGGGGAAAGGGAGGAATTGTGTAAGGGGTGGATGCAGGAAAGCAATCGGGATGAAAAATGAATCAATCAATCAATTAATAAATAAATAAATAGGAAAAAAAATTTAAAAACAGATGCAGTCATTTTTGTGGATATGTATGTATAATATATATGTATAGGTACAGTTATTTCAAGATGATAGGTGGATAATAAGCAGCATACATATCTAATAATAATATTGGAAGAAAGGAAAATATATTTCAGAAGGAATAAGGGGACAGGGGAGGATTTGGAGGCATTGACTAGCAGTTAACTCATGTTAGAAAATCTCAAAAGTTTAAAAGTTTTAAAAAGAAAAGATCAGAAATTTTCTCTATTGAGGTTCCCTCCTCAGACAACTCTGGCTTGTGTCAATATTGACATAAAACTAGTTAACATGGTATTACAATGAAGGGACGGTCTTTGACCTGTTGAGATTTACTTTCCTCAGTAGTAGCAAGGTTTTAGCCTCTAAACATTACACAGTGACAGCAAATACTAAACCAATTTTTACATAAGAATCCTGTAGCAAGCAGAAGATTAGATCAGTCAACTGATATTCTTCCTTCCCACATCTTAGGCTGAAGGAGACTTTAGTGTTGAGATAAAGGACTGTCTTCCAGGTTGTGTTCTTGTTCTATGTGCTATGTGCTCATGGCCTCCCGAAGAAGAAGTCTCTAAGTCTTACTGAGATCTACAGAATCAGATTCTCTATTCTAATGCTTCAGGGTAATGTGAATAATACATTTGTCAAGCACTCCTTTAAATTATGGCTAGTACAAAAATAAAAGAAAAAATATAAAAGAAATCTCTCCCAACTTCCAATTGTTTCAGAGTTTTCAACACCTGGCCTGGTCCATCACAGGGTGGCTGTCATTTCAATGAGGAAAAGACTACTAGATCTGGTGTTATAGGAAACTCGTCTTCCTTATTTTCATAGCTTCATTCTTGGAGAAATAATTATTCTAGTTTCTTTTTTGTCCTTACACTTCATAATAGCAGTAATATACTCTCACTGGTTTGCTTTCAAACAAAAGTAAGAATTCTTCATTTATTTCTGTTTATCTTTCTTTTGGGAGTTATATTGCCCACAGGGAGCATGCATTGTTTAATCCCCTCAAAGGGCACCACTCCTGTGGGTAGATCTGCCCTAGGCTTGTATTGTATGTACCTCAGGCATGATTCTTCAGTCCACTTCGTACTGGGAGAAGTCATGCAATCTAATAAGAGAAGACACATTGTTCAACTTAGCCATCTTTTGCCTTTCAGCTTTTGTTCATAAACTGAGGGTGAAGGGTATGGTTATAATTTGGATCCCCTTGGTAGCCCTAACATTGTAAATATATTTTACTTTTACATAAAGTCTCAATTGGTTCAATTCTTCCTCTGTAGAGAGATAATACACTATGTATTTTCAGGCTTGAGTGGATTTAATGTCATTCATGTCTGAATCAGATCCTGTGGCAGTAGGAACATATTATGGAGAAGACATTCAGGTGTGACAACTCTGAGCCTTCTCTTTCTTGTCATTTTGCCCTTGCTATTCAAAATGTGCTCTGCCTTCTAGCAGCAAAATACCATTTAGGAGTTTATTTGGAATGTAGCATCCTTGGCTTTGCCCTAAAAGATAACGGAATTTGGAATTGCATTTATATGATGTTCTCAGGTCTTTTGTCTGCACACTAAAAATTGAGAAGCCTCCCATGGACAGTATTATCTCAACAGTCCTTCCCCAGCCGAAACTGTTACCACTCCTTTTTTTCCCCTCTGTATCTGAAACCTGGCCTATAGCAGGGTGCTCAATAAATATTTATTGACCAAATTAATCTAGTTTCTGTTGTGTTCAATAGAAAGTGACAGCAGCTTAAGCATTTGGTCACAATCCCCTGCATTTATCTTTTAATAAACATGGCAAATAGAGCTACCAGGTTCTGTTCTTGATAGATACTCAGAACAGCCATTGATCCAAAATTTCATCCAACATGAGCTCTGGACCATTTTCTGATTCTGATAATAAATGGGAGCAAAACAATTCCAGAAAGTAGAGTTACTCATTTTATAATCAGGCCCCTTTCCACACTACCATAAAATTCAACAGACTCCTCTCAGATTCATTCATATTCCTTGATCTTATTCTACCATTTAGCTAGCTTCATTAGTTTCTCCTTGAACAGTTTTTCACTTAGATTTCATGATACAGTATTTTCCACTCTCTTTCTTGTACTCACCTTGTTTTTAGTATATTGTGGTGTTTTGTTTTGTTTTGTTTTTTGTAATCAATCCCTTATTTAGAAAAGCTATCTATCCTTTATACCCTACAGCTTCAATGATCAATTTTAGAATGACATTCTGAAGTCTCTACCGTTTCTAAATTAAGGAACAATAAATTTGTGTTGACCAGTTTTATTTCAATATAACAAAAGATAGATTAATTTTGGAAGAAGGAACCCCAACATTAGAAAATATCTCCATAAGAATGGCCTGCCGGAAAGCCTGTGGTGCATTTTCTTGATTGATAATTAATGTGGAAGATACCTCTTTACTGTAGGCCCTTCCACTCCTGGGAAGGTAGTCCTGGGTGCTATAAAAAAGCAGGCTTAGTAAGCGATGACAACAGTCTATTGGAAGAAAGCCAGGAAGCAGCATTCGTCCATGGCTTCTGCCTCCATGTTCTTGCCCTGAGTTTCTTCCCTGACTTCCTTTTAGTGACTGATAGAGTGTGACCCAAGAGAGGTAAGCTGAGATAAACTCTCTTCCCCAACTTGCTTTTCATCATGATCTTTATCACATCCATAGAAACACCAAGACATCATTATATAGGCTACAAGTAGCCATTCAATGTTAGAAATAACATTAAGAACATCATACTATTAGTTAAATAGATCTAGAAAAACTTAAAGCCATAGTCGAAGTTTAATAAGTGGGTATTCATAAATCTGGGATCATTTTGTTATGTGAGAAGAGAAATTGATGAGTGCTCAGTGGAGGAATTAATGAAACACTCTCCTGTTACATACTTTAATTTCATCAGTCCAGAAATGAAAACCTGGAGATTATATTTCTAGAAGAATATATTTCTCCGGCATAACAGTGGTTATAATCCACAGATAGATTTATCCACAAACACACTCAATTTTGTATAAAAGAATGTTATTGCAAAACAGATTTAAAAGTAACGAGTTAGTTCTACTAGGCAGTGTTTTCTGTTACCCAGAGATGGAACAATATAATGCTTGAATTTTATCAATCAATCAATCAATCAATCGATAAAAATGCAATATGGGACTAGAGAGATGTCTCAGTGGTAAAGACCATTTTCTCTATAATCTTGAGGACTGGAATTCAGATACTAGCAGGAAGGTAGGTACTCGGTATATGCTGTGACCCCAGCTCCAAGAACGTTGCAGACAGGAGAAAATGCAAGCCTTGGGTTAAGGGAGAGAAACTGTCTCAACAAAATGCAGAGAGCTATCGACACGAAGACATCCAGCTCCTTCTCTGGTTTCTGCAAACATACATAGCCACGCGTACGGATGTATCTGTGCATATGCTTACAGACAGATAAATAAATGAATAAATGAATAAATAAATAAATACTTTTTGAACATGGAAAGCTAGACAGATATGTCTACTTAAACTATAAAGACATAGCCTAAAGGCCTACTACTGTAAATAGTATTAAGTAGTAAGTTAGTCACTGCCTGATCCAGCAGTTAATACACTAAGCATTTACTGTTCCTTTGTTCTCACCAGAAATGAAACTTTCATTATAAAATTGCCCTAATTTCCATAAGTATGATGACAATGATTATGTCATTCTTGGAGATAATTATACAATTTGCTTAGCGTTTAAGACATTTGTCAATGAAAACAAATTATTTTCAAGTTATCTTATGTAGTTTTGTGTTGCTATGTCAGAACAGCTGAGTAAAACAGGTGGTCCATGATGTCAGAGGCTTCTGCCCTTGGCAGGATTGCTTCATTGATTTGAGCATGTGGTAACACAGAACATTATGGTCTCAGGAGCCTGTGGTGGAACAGGGAGTTCACATCGTGGCAAAACCAGGAAACACTATAGAAATGGAAAAGAGTAGGAAGCAAGCGATGACCTTCTTAGACCCACCCTCAACCCTACCTTCAGATCCAGTGAAAAGACTTCAAGTAACTGATGTAAGAAGGGGAATCAGCATACATTCTTTCCTACTCCAACACTAACCTAAAAGCATCGCTTTGTAAGGAAAGAGGTTAAAACTCTTTCCTAATTTTCAGAGGGAAATGTTTAAGTTCAACAACTCCCAAATAGGGCTGCATTGCCAGTGGCGATGTCAGTAAAAGTGTATGACATTTTGTAGTGGTGAATAGTTAAACTGCTCTGAGCTCCAGCAGGTGATCACACTTCTTGCTACCCACCCAGAATTCTCTGGATTCTCAAATGAAAGACATACATATTTTTTTCCTCTTTATTAGATATTTTCTTCATTTACATTTCAAGTGTTATCCAGAAATTTCCCCATACCCTCCCCCATCCCCGCCCTGCTCCCCTACCCACCCTCTCCCACATAATGGCCCTGGCGTTCCCCTGTACTGGGGCATATAAAGTCTAGCTCAATGACTGGGCAACTCCTGAAACTCCCTGCGGCTAGCACACAGTCCCCTTGGGTATTCCTGGATTAAGGCTTTCTTTTATGTGTGTGCGTGTGGCGGGGGCGGGGGGGGGGCGTGTTTAACAAAAGTCCTTTTATAAAGCCATTTTTAAACAAACCAAACCAAAAGGTTTACAAAAGAAAAGAAAAAGATACCAGTAAAGAATAACTTGCTTCATATGTCCCCAAGAGAAAAAAAAAAAAGGTAGTGAGGGGGAGCAACACCAACATGCTCAACAATAAAGCTTTTTTTTATTATTATTTCTTAATACAAAATACAAGCAAAGGATACACATACTTAAAACAAAGTTCAGGAGCAGACAGCAGTCCTGGAAATCCTTCAATCAGAGCAAGGCAGGAGTTTGTTATTGCTCTTGTTTATGTAAATGCATACAGACCAGTATATGTAAATGTAAGAAATGAAGTATCACACCTAACTGTCTTCAGCCCCCGTGGCTGAGAGCCTGGCATCCTTTTCTTTATACTGCAGTGTAGCTTGATACATGGTTAGACAACAGAGGGTTGGGCATTCCTGCAGTGCTGAAATCTGCAGCATGGTACTAAGGAAGCTAAAGTTTGAATGTAACCACTTTATTTAAAGTTTTTTTTTCTTTAATTTAAATGAAACTGAGTTGGAGTAACACTTTGTAAATCTGTATTTTATCTTTGCTGCCCTGCTTCCTGCTAGGCAGCCCTCCCACGGGGCAGCTTTTTCTTTATACCTACATTTCACCTATCTCACCCCTGCCCTCTCCTTCAGGACTCCGTCAGTCCTACACTCTTCTCATGGCAGAACTCTCTCCCTCTCTCTCCTGAGTTTCTTGCCTGGGAATTCTAAAAGTCCCACCTCTTTCAGCCTTGGTTCTTTATTGATTAATCAAAAACCAATTAGGGACAGGGACCCTTAGTGTCTGGACATACAGATTTCCATGTGATTTGGGGAGCCAAATTAAGAGAAAGCACTAGAACCGATCCCCAACAACATTTCTATTCTATTTCCTTTTTAATTACATCTAAGTGACTGCATAGGTATGTGTATGTGTATGGAGCTACCCTCAGGATCCCAAAGCATTGGGTCCTCCACAGCTAGAATTACAGGCAGTTGTGAGCTATCCAACATGGGTACAGGAAGCTCAACTCAAGTCTTCTGTAAATATTTCTATCCCATGCCAATATTTTTAAAATGGACAAGCTTTCATTTTATACCTGTTTCAACTATATGTTTCAAACATACAATTGTTTAAATAGATATGTGTGGAAGTATATTTAGATCACCACAAGATTGGCCTCAGTCTAACAGTAGTAATCTTACTGCTTCAGCCTTCTCAGTGCTGAGTCAAAAGTGTGAGACACTCCTATTTTACCTTTAAATGCAAGGCAATGAGGGAATTGAAAGCAATCTTGCTTCTTTTGTGTGTTTCTTTTATTAATTAAAATGTACATTGACAATTTTATACATTTATAAGATACATTCTAATTACTCTTACCTTCCACCCCCTTACCTCTCTCCAACCTCTTTCAGTGCCCTCCTCTCCCTAGAAAGACCCTCTCCATGGACATATATCTTTTTGTTTGCTTGGTGGCCTCAGCAGTGGGTGTACAACTAAAGATACTGACTCTGCCCCTCCCAGAGTCTCTGATGACAGTGAAAGTCTTGTACAGACTTAGCAGAGATAATTGCAGCTGCTGTGAGTTTGTGATTGTAATAGCTGTGTGGTGCCCAGAAAATGGCTTTCCACATCTCCTCTTCCTATCTTCCTCCCTGTATTCAATAATGACTCTGAGTCTTGGAGGGAGAATGTTGTATGACATGTTCCTCAGAATTGCAACAGTCCCTCCAAATCTAAACATTATTAGCTCAGGGCTCTGAGGATATAAGCAAGAAGTCACAATTCTAGAGAGCAGAAACTTGAAATATTCATGAGAGGCCCCTATTCAGCAATATACAAAGGGATAACCAATTACTTCGGGTGGAGAGTGACCAGGTAAACTGTGGGAGGAAAACATAAAAAGATATTGGGACCACTGAGTTGCCTGCAAACATTGTAGAGAACACCATAGTTACAATTCACTGGAGCTGTGTCAGAGCAGGCTTGCTAGTGAGCTATCCAGGAGCTATCCATGCTTCTTGTAAGTAACTCCTCACCCATATTTCTGTTAGTAACCCCACTAAAGATTCATTGTTTCAATCATTACTTTGGTCTGCCATGAGATCTTCCTTTCTGGGGTGAATAGGTGTGTGTGTGTGTGTGTGTGTGTGTGTGTGTGTGTGTGTGTGTGTGTTGATATGGAAAGCCTATCAAAGGATAGGGAAGTAAAAATGTCTTCTGTAGGCCTGAGCACTCAACCATTGTTTATCCCAAGCATCTTGAGCAGCCATAAGTCTTGTACTTTCACCATCATCCACTTAATCTCTGATAAAGGATGATAGTATTTGTCAACATGCATAGCTGTAGATATTTATAAGGCATTTGACAGTATGTTAATTTGACTAGACAGTACTAAGAAATTACTCCCGAGGACCTACAGCTTCTCTAGTCATGTGTTCTTGACTAGTTCATAATTTCCAAGCATGGATGCTCTCTTGTAGAACAACCAATTAGAGAGAAGTTGGTTACCAACATAAGAGACCTTTCACTGTTGCCCAAGTAGGCAAACTTGACTTAGAGGATGTTTTTGAAGCTCATACAGTTCACAGTTAGGTGGGGTCTTTTTACCCTAGAAGACTGCATAGCATTATTGGCCTAATGGAAGGTAACAAGCAAGGAGCAAAATTTCAGCTTAGTTCTAGCTTAATTTTCTGCAATAGATATGTGTGTCCTTCCCATTATTAGGGTCTTATCATATAGTCCCGATGGGAAAACAAGAGCAAAGGTAGGAGCATGTATTACTTGGGGTCATCTACAACCCAACACCTTATAACAATGTATCCCACACATAGAATATCTCCCTTCTAAAACTTCTTTTAAATTTTATTTTAAATTGTGCTACAAGTCAGTAGGTTTCCATGAGTCTCTTCCATATACCCTTCACTTTGTTCAGTTCTTCTCTCTGAGCCCTCATCTACCCCAGCTTCTCAGTTCTCACACTGCTTAAACTGTTCTCTACCCAGTATTCCCCCTCTCTACTTTCATTTTGCCTATATTCTATTAGTCCTTCTTTGAGACATTCTCCTTCAATGGTCCACTTCTACTTTCTTGGTTTCCATTGGTCTTCCAAATTGAACACATAAAATGAAACATTTAAGGCTAGGATCCACATAGGAGCTGCCATCATTTCTTGTTTTGAAAAAAAAAAAAAGGTGCATTTAAGTACCCCCAAACCTCAGGCATCTATGATCCTTCTGTGGTACCACCTTCTGGGTAATTTCTACATTGACCTTTCTTGACTTTTACTGTATAAAAACCCAACTATTTGAACAGGATTTGATTTTGAGGCATATTTCATAGCTTGCATTTTATTAATTTTTCTCAGTTAATATATAAAATGGGAAAATAACTATTACATACAGCAGCTATGTCTTCTGTGAAAAAAAAAAAAGATTATATGTCAATTTTTGCTGTGACGCTAAGGGGAATGGGAATGAAAAAACTGCTGTTAGGAACAACTCCTTGGTGGGATCATGTTCATCTTCCGTCTTGTAATGTTTTTAAAAGGCTACTGAGCAAATGCTGCTACAGAGAGTTGGCTGCATTGAAATATGTTCACTCAGGCACAGTGAGGTCTCCTGAATAAGTGGGTGGCTCCAGCTTAGGTTGACATACAACTGCATGGAAACCAGAGGTGCCTTCCCTGCCTCTTCTTCTGGGACAGCCAATTCACTTCAATCCTGCCCCACCAGGTAGCTAAGATGGTAATGAGTTTGGTGAGTGTTGCTGCTGTTTGGCAAACAGATAGATTTAGGTTTTCAAACTCCAGGCAATTCAGAGCAGTGCCCCAGCACATTAACCGAAAGAGCTGCTTTAACTTCCTACACGACCACCCCTGATTCCAGTGTGCTTTCCTTGCTGCTCTTAGAGTTGTAGAAAGTAATCATTTTAAATCAATATTCATATTGTGAGATAGAAATGAACCCGCTAAAATGTTGCCCCTTTCATTCCAAATATTTTTACCCCAATCTACTTCACACAGCCTACCTAGCTTCCAGAAAATGGGCAACTTAACAGATGTACAAGAAAAACACATTTGATTGAAAGTAACAGCTTTTTAGGTTCAAACACCAAACAGTTGTGCCTAAGGAGTGAACACACCTTGTATAAATATGAGTTAATAATCAGTAAGTTTATTAATTTTATACTTATGATAATTGAAAATATATCCAATTAATGTCACTCATTTGAAACCAACTGTTCCTAAGCCTGCTCATTCTCAAGATGTAAACAGTGAGGTGCCTCTGGTCACTGATTGTGTCATTTATGAGGCCCCTTTTACAGGTGATGGCAAAGAGTATACTCTTCTTCCTTTGTGACCCAGTGAAGACATAGCACTGGCTCTGCTGATGCTCTCCCCCCCAACCCCCGCAGTTCGTCCTGATCTCCTTTGGCTGAGGCCTTGCCTTTTTTGACTTTTGTTGGGCACACCTCTGTGTTTCTCCCATATTTGGCTTCTCTTGATTGCTGCCCTTGATACTCACAATAAAAAGCTTTCTGTTCTCTGTTTGCCCACATTTTCAGGGTAATTATACACACGTGCCCCACACACACATGTGCACACACATACAAACACACACACACACACACACACACACACACACACACACACACATGCATGCACACACAGCTACAGCTTCTGTACTTGTCATTGTCTATCTCTGAATTTGCTGCTTATAGCAGCCTCCAGCTACCAGATTGCCCCTGTGATGGTCTACTTCTCCTTTTGAAGCACCACATGAGCTGTTTATCCTCCCTTCTGTCTGGATATACCTATTTTCTCTATTCCCAAATCTCATAGTTGCCTTAGAATATAAAACATACTGGTATTTTAATCCCAGGAACACATTGTCTCCATTAATGAGAAAAAATATATATAAAAGAACAAATAGGAAGCCAGCGCAAAACACTCACATATGAGCCCCTTAAGAAGCAGAGTCAGGCAGATGTCTGTGAGTTCAGGACCAGTCTGGACTACATAGAGAGTTCCTGGCCAGCCAGGGCTACATTGCAAAACTTCATCTCAAAACAAAGAAACAAAAACAACAACAAAACAGCCACAGATGGTCTGTTGGCAGGAGCACTGTCTATTGTAGTACAACCTACTTCCCAAAAAATAATTGAGAATGTTCCAGTCCTATATACCAAACAAATTTAGTTATTTCTTTGTAAAATAGGAAAAGTACATTATTTTAGTACATAAATTTCTTATTTCCTAGTTCTTTAGTTCAAGAACATTTATACTTTGCAACGGGTAACGTGTAATTATTTCTAAATTAATATTAAAAGACTCAAGAGGGTAATTATTTTCTTAGCTGGGATATTTTAATCATGTTGATTATTTCATACATTTTCCTGTATTGACCTTAAATTTCCTTATGGTAATTATTTTCAGTTTTTCCCATTATAAAGCATAAAAGCCCATGGACATATAAATGATTCAGATCAGGCTCACAGTTTCAAGAACAAGTAGAAAATAAAAATGCAACTAATATATATTACCTAGAGACTTAGAGTATGGTAATCCCAAGCCCAATTCTTATACCTTAGATTACTTCATTGTAGTCTGTCACATTAAGTGACAATTATATGAAATTGCAAGTGACCAGAAAAGAGGCAATGAGAGCCTTGTGAAGCTTGAGTCAGACGATTTCTGCACAACTGTTGAATGTACTTTATACTCACATCAGTCCCCACTGTCTTACAAGCTCACGGGCTTATAACAGAGGCTGTCCTCAAGAGCAAGCATTCAATGCATGCATGCCATACACACATGCTTCCTCAGGATTCCAACACTAGGTGGCACTGTTGGAAATTTATAACCTGTCACTTGAGGGGTTCCCCTATCACACATGTATGTAATTATAATTGTTTTTCAATGTCACTTAAATAATGATAAAATATATTTATTGGGTTAGGGTATCATGTTTTATAATAACAATATAATCACTGTCTCAAAGACTGTTTAAACAAATGACATTTTCACATGTTTATTACTTAAATCATCTAGTCATGCCTTTCATGCTCCTCTTTCTACACATTCTCCTCTCTCAATCTCAGTGTGAAAACCCTCTCTCTCCCCCTCCTTCCCTTCCTCTCTCTCTCTCTCTCTCTCTCTCTCTCTAGGACCCTTCACACATGCACACATGCTAGGCCAGTGCTCCACCTCTGATCCATACCTCTGCCCCTTCACTTTGATTTCATAAATGCACTAGGGACACACACAGAACTATGTTTCCATTAAGGAAATTAAACTCTCTCCTGCAGATCGCACATTTTCCTCAGTTCTTTTTCTACTGCTCTGCTTTGCCCACTGTCTTAATGTCACCCCCAACCCTTAATTACTCAGAAGCAAAAGATGGTAAAATTTCCTCCTTTTTGACATTGGAAACAGTCCATTTGAGTGTTGGTTCCTAAGACTCACTTGCCTGAGCAGTTTGACAGCTTCCTTGAGAACACAATGGGATAATTGTTTAACAGACTTCACCATTGGGCAATGAGCAGCTGTCAGGATACTTGTTTTTATAGCTGGTACTGAAGTCCATCGCTCTAGAAATTCCAAGTAACTAACACAGACAAACTAAAGAGGACTATTGCCCCTGGGAGTCTAGGTCTTAGGTGTAACATAGACCTTCCAGTCTTCACATACCCTGGCTGCACACCTCCACACAGAAAAGAACCCAGAGGGGTGTGGCTGTGTGTGTGTGTGTGTGTGTGTGTGTGTGTGTGTGTTACATAAACAGTGAAATTCTTCTCATGAAATCTATTTTCTTTTATACGGGTTGAGGGAAGGTGACCAATAGCAAAATGCATAGTAAGTTAATACAGTAAAATCAAATTTAAAACATAATTAAACTAACAAGCGCACATTCTTGCTTGGCATTCTTTAGTTTTCACCTTCTGTTTCTGTTTTGTGCTTGCCAGAAGAATAATATCAAACATTCCATTTATAGAATCACCTTCTTAGATCTCACGGGGAAATCCTTATTTGGTTGGACCGACACAGACAGCTAATTAGCCTTCACCAATATGGCAAGGGCTTAAACAGAGACTCTCTTTCCTCGAAATTCCCAGTCTCTTAAGCACCAGACATTCAGAAAACTTTTGAACAAATTTAAAACAGTTTTAGACTGCAAAGCCTTCAAATCATGTCTTTTCCTTTTTTATTTTTAATTATTATTATTATTATTATTATTATTATTATTATTATTATTATTATTGGTTTTTCGAGACAGGGTTTCTCTGTGTAGCCCTGGCTGTCCTGGAACTCACTTTGTAGATTAGGCTGGCCTCAAACTCAGAAATCCACTTGTCTCTGCCTCCCAAGTGCTGGGATTAAAGGCATGCTCCACCACCACCCAACCCTGTTTTCCTTTGTTAAGACTGGTTTGTGCTGTATATCCCAGGTTGCCAGAGCTGGCCTTGACCTCACCATGGAAGGCAAGCTGGCTCCAACCTCGGATCAATTGTCTTGTCTGGATTTCTCATGTCAACTGTTAGAATCACAGTCGTGAGCTGCATGTATGAGTACCAGGCTTCATATCTTTTATTATATACTTTCCTGCTTTGCAATAATCTTGTCAAAAATTACACATAATTTAGGTCACTGGTTATGACAATAATGATTCTGGCATCTGTTGACAAATTATTAGGTGCTGAACACTTCCTCCGAGCACTTATAGTTCTTTATAGAACCTTGACCTTGGGATCTCCACTTTTGTGGATAGGACAATTGAAATGGAGACCGTTTGATGCACTGCAGATGAAATGCAATATGCCATTACCTGCACTTTGTATTTCTTTTAACTTAGATGAAGCTCTTTCACAATGGAGAATCTAAATTCTGGTTCAGTTGAAAACATGGAGGGAATGTATACTTTAAGCAATGAAGCAGCTGGTCTGATGCCCTGAGGCAACATCTGGATGGACAGATATTCTGATCTCAGTCTCTGATTCTAGATCTCTAAGTGTTTTATCACAGCTAGAATTGACCAAATACTCATAAATGTGCATTTATTAATAAAATTATTTCTTAATATTTTGATCATATTCAATAAAATTTTCTCTTCATTTTTTTTCTTTTTGGTTTCCAGGTTTATTAAAAAATTGCAGAACAGATTCAAATGATTCCATATCATGCTTTGAACTCATCCCAACTGCCCAATTGTGGGCTGAGTGATGTGTAGATTGGAGAAACTATCAAAGTTCAGAAGTTTCAATATTTTCTTGATATTAGATCTACCCCAGTGATATCCTGATCTAGGGCTGAGCCCTCAGAAACATATTTATCTCTCCCATTCACACTCTATCTCCTGAAATTTGAGCTACCTCTCCCAGGACCTCTCTGAGTCACTTCATCACATGTGTGACATACATGGTAGTTACTTTGTTGCAGAGTTTCTTGCTGGGAATAGTGCGATCTCCTCGCATACAGGCTGGTTGGTGTGAAAGTCATTGCCCAGGCTGGTGTACTAGTTCTTGATGATGTCCACATCACCTTTTTCACTCTCTTAGTGCAAATGCAGCCCATGTTGGCAGTTCCCAGTAAAAACGAATTTTGTTGTTGTTGTTATCCTTACATGCTGGTAAAGAATGAGAAAGGTATTTCATGGACTAACAATAGGTAATATCGTGTACTTAAAAACTATGAAAATTTCAAAAATTGATATTTATTTATAGCTTAATATGTTTATAATATCATAACATTTTATATATTTATGAATTTCCATGTGATAGCCTAATTTGTGTTTACAATACATAACTTTTATTTTTAGAAAAAAATGACTTATAAACCAAGAGAATAAACAATGCCAAGGTTTAACATATTTTATTCCACTTGAGAAGTCTATTTTTCATTCTATAATTGATTACATTAAGAAAATTCTGTAGGATGATACCAATTAATGATATACATTTTTCTGTGAAAATGTAGATCTACTGTGTTGCTTTTGAAGATGGATAACATAAACTACGATAGCCTTGTTGCTGGTTGGCGGAACATAGATCAAAAGGCCAAAGGGAATAGAAACTAGAATAGGAAGGACACAGGAAACATAGAGTGGGAGAGCAAGATCCGAGTCCTATGGGATTCTTGACCTTAACTCTACCCAAGCTTTGAAAGTCTGTACCAGTGAACATGAGTTGTGCAGGGAGAGATGTTAGGTTGACATGTAGACAACATGTTACCCAAAGGAGTGCAATTTGTAATTCATACTGAGTAGTGTCCAGACTAGGGATGCAGGGAAAGTTGCAGATGTATCTCAGCCTAAAGACACTCAGGACATGGTCATATGCAAAGGTAAAAAGATACAGTGGAACTTTAGTTCCGACGTGATCACTGTCGGAACTATGAATAGGTACTAATTTGATGAGTCAGTGTAAAACTGAAAGCCTCCTGCAATTGAGACTGTGAGGATACCAAAGGTTTTTCATCAGACAGCCATGCCTCGAGAGATGCACCTTAGTATCTGGGTCAAGATAAAAGTAGAGACAACTCAGTGGTGAAAATGGACACAAAAGAGGGACTTGACCAACTCTGAGTTATGTGAAATTACATGTCAGCCCACGCGCTCAATGTATCCAGGAAGATATTCTGCTGGACTTGTGAGTTAACAGAACACCGAGAATAAGAATAGTAAGGCCAGGAATACCTGGTCATCTACAGACAGAACTGGCTCAGAAACTCCATTCATTATGCTAGGTGATCAATGCTGGGAACGCAATGGGGGTCCATCCTGTACAAATGTAAACAAGCCATATGAGAGAAGCACTAAGAATGACTTTCCAGAACACAGTGAAGCTTGTACATGTACCACAGAAATAGGAGAAAATAGGCCTTTCTGGGGCCAAAAAGTGAAATGTAAATAGAACATGATAGCTATATATACCCTGAGAGACCTTTGCTCAACTTCTCTGAGTATGTTTTGTCTCCATAAATCTTCCTTGAAGCATTACCTCATTCCTCATCCTAATTTTTTTTTTTATGAGTTGAGATGTTAGAGTTGAAAAAAACTAACATCTATTACTATTGTCTCTATTTTGAAGCAAAATGAGATAGGGAAGAGTTTTATATTTTTTTCTAGATCTTCATAAATTAAATTCCAAATATCAGAGCATGTGCTTTATAAACACAAGAATGGTTGAGCAAAACCGACTTGATAATTAACAATTAAACTGATTTCCATAAGCTCAATAATGCATTACTTAAGTGTGGACGTTTGGAGAACACTGAAATCATTATAAGGCTTTCTACAGCTGGATAAGTTACTTCAATGTGTCTTCATGTAAATAGTCATACCCACTCTACCTGCTTTGTCTTGGCATTATTGCCAATGGGAAAACAAGAGTCAATCTATATTGTTGGTGGGAAGGAAACACCAGGACTGCAAATCGAGGCTTTAGAAAACATGCCCTAACTTGACTGGGATGACTGAAGCTCAGAATAAGATTATATGTTGCAGTGAGAATCTGGAATTCCATTCTGTGATTTGAGCACGATATGGGAACCCAACCTTTTCCTTCTCTTGAAGTTCTTCTCTACATGATTAAACAAGTGAACTGGGTGTGGTTTGAGTGATGATTTCTGGAGTTTGAAGCCAAGAGAGAAAAAGGTGTAGCATCATAGCTTGGCTTTCTTACCTGCTTATAAAGAAATCAGGGAGAGGTGCCAAACCCATGTACTCTTGCAAAACAACACATTGTAAATGTCTGCCTTATTTTAAGACCATTGCTTGTAGGCTATGCCATCCTAGTAATGCCAGTACTTTCCTAAATTTAGTAAAACTAAACTTTCTCTAAAATGTTATGGAAATTTATAATGGTTCTTAAAGAAAATATCTTTGGATAAGCAAAAGTCATTTATTCTAAACATTTGACTCAAGGAAAATTACTAATAGTTCTTATTTTCTATGTATCTTTGCTTCAGATTAAGATTTGATTTTTTTCTTTTTTATTAGATATTTTCTTTATTCACATTCAAATGTTATTCCCTTTCTTAGTTTCTCCTCTGAAAATCCCCTATCCCCTCCCCCTCTCCCTGCTCCCCAACCCACCCACTCTCATTCTCAGTCCTGGCATTCCTCTAAAGGTTTCAGTGTCTCTGGATTTCTGTGGAGTTTCTTGATTCACTTAGACTTGAGCTTTGTACAACAAATAAGAAAGGACCGATTTGCCTTCTTCTACATGCTAACTGCCAGTTGACCCAGCACCATTTGTTGAAGATGCTGTCCTCTTTTCACTGGATGGTTTTAGCTCCTTTGTCAAACATCAAGTGATCATAAGTGTGTGGGTTCATTTCTGGGTCTTCAATTCTGTTCCATTGATCTACCTGTCTGTCACTGTACCAGTACCATGCAGTTTTTTTTTTCACAATTGCTCTGTAGTACAGCTTGAGGTTGGGGATGGTGTTCCACCAGAGGTTCTTTTATTGTTGAGAACAGTTTTGATATTTTTAATCACAGAATTTTTTACAGCCCTATATCTAGGAAGGAAAAAGTTTTATATGTGGAGGAGAAATCATATTGCTCCTTTCCTGAGTTACCAATCCACAGTACAGCTTCACCTTCTCCCCTTTCCTCTCAGTTTAAAATGGTACTTGGCAGGCTAACAGAAAACAGCAACTACATTAAACTCTTTAGAAAGCTTTTCACATTGCTTGAGTTAGAACTCTGATTTTATTCAGCTGATGACTGTGGCTGGCATTAAGTTGATCTATGTAACACTGAGATCCTTTCCATAACACAAACCCAGCATGTACAGCCACAGCTACGTCTCCAGTCTTCCCAACTAAGCTCTCTTGAACCAGAGTCAAAGGGGACGTCCTCCAACACTTTCTAAGATTCAATATCCATATAACCTTTAGAATCTAAGAGCAGGATATTAAAAAGATATTTCTATCAGTCTGGACACTTACCTTTCAAGCACACAAAGAATATGCCCTGCCAAATTTTGTCCAGCTAACTGCTGATAGAGCATCAGCTAAATGGCCATACTCCTGTAATCCACATAAGTCAGTCGCATAGATCAGCAGCTTACCACAACCTAAAAATTTACCAGCTTCCTTAATATAAATCCATTCGCTAATTTCTGCCTCGTATACATCAAGATTAACCTCAAAGAGAATTATATGGCACCAAAGAAATAAAGCCTATTTGTAATATCATTTAAACAAGTATTTACATGAGATTCTTGACCTAAAGGGTATTTTTTTTCTAAATAGGCACTTTCCTTTGAGGGTAAGTAATTACTTTCCAAGATGAGCATTAGCGGGGAGGATCTGTAAAGGCATGTTTAGAGTTTTATTTTAATAGCAAAAAAATACCAGTTTTTTAATTGCAACAAGTCATTCTTCTGTACAGGAACTTCCTGTTTGTTTCTGAGGTAGTGTTCCTGATTTGTCCAGTTAATCGCAAATGCAATTGGACATGTGGTTCAAGAACAGACAAGAAATAAAGCAATAGGGGCAAATTCTTCACTCAATATACTTGCTTCTTGTGAATAAACTGTAGGTTGTGGTCTTTTTATGCACACATTTTCTAAGAGGAGAAAATAATGTGCTATGTTTATATACATCATCTTGATGAAAAATAGTAGACCATAACACAGCTTAGACTTTCCCAAGATACATGAACTATTTATGATTTGACAGTGGTTTCAATATGTTAGTTGTGTGACCTTGGGCAGTAACATAACCTCCCTAAGTTTAATTTTCTTTTCTTGACAAGTATACTTTATAATAATTCCAGTCTACCTAATACATCTATTATATATAACCCATGATATAATATTTTGAAAACAAGAAAAACAATCTAACTATTGGATAGATCAAACTTCTCATTTTAGATATAAGAAAAATGAAACTCAAACATTTTAAGAAGTGGTTTTGCTGATGCCCAACTTTTCCAAGTTCCCACTCCTCAGCTGGAGAAGTAGGTGTATTCTTTTTCTTTGGACAAAAGAAAGAACAATAGACAAGACTTCATCCTTGTGGTTCATGGTATCCACCAGAGAGAAGACAAAGCAGACTACAATCCAAGCCACAGACTCTTGGATCCCTCCTGTGAACATGGCCTGCTGGTCGTGCATAAAGTAAACCCTAGGTACAGTGAGACATAACTATCATGGGGGTGGTTACCTTCCCAGCATGGCCACCAGTGACAGACATGTTGACATAACAGTTTCAAAATCCTTTAGCTCTGCCACAACTTTATTTGTTCTCATGATATCCAGGGTTGTCACGCAGAAGATCTTACTGAGGTTGTCCTCTCCATATTCCTTGATAAATTCTTCTGTGATTAAGATGGTATAGGTAGTTTAACCAGTAATGATGCAGACAATCATGGCCTCCTGGCAATGCTGGGCACAGGATGTCAGTGTGGCCACAGTGGTGGCATTGGTTTTTAACAGGTTGCACACTGTCATGCCTGATTCTCTGGTGCTCCATTTGGAATCATTACCACATTTCAACCTTTTAGGTAATCTGGAAGTTACTCAGAACAGAGATTTCTTTTCACATTAGCTTTGATCTCAATGTGACTCAAATTTGTTGACACACCAGGCTTGGAACAATGTCACAGACTAGAGTTATGTAATATATAACATGAAGGATCAGGAAGCTTGCTAATGGACTGTTATTCACGAGAAGAAAAAGGGACCTCCCAGTCCTTCCAGAAACTCCAAGTTTGGCTGTTTTACTTTAGTTCTGGGCCAAAGCATTGAAACTGTCTTATCATAGAAGGTCGGGTGGATAAGAACAGATAGTATGGCTACATCAGGTTTGGCATCAGCCAACAAGTACAGGAATAAGTAACTCAAATGATATCCCTATTATTTATTATTTAAAAGGCATGTTTTAGCTATATAGTCCAGTCTGAATAGAACTGGCTATGAAACTCAGACTACTATGTGTAGACCATGGTGGCCCTTACTGGACAATTCTCCTCTTTTATTCAGCCAAGTTTTAGGATTATAGGTATATCCCATTATACAATACTGACATTGGTCTTATTTGCAATGTCTGTGATGTATAGTCTACTCTGCTCTTCCATCAACGTGCTACTTGTAATACTACCTCCCACCTCCTGTGCCTCCCCATATGGGAATCAATGATATAAAGCAGGTGTTTCTACATCAAAAAAAAAAATTGAAACAGTTTTTTCCCAACACTATAAATATGTATCAAAGCAGAAAAATAGCTTTTACCATACAACGACAAATGAGAATGAGAAGCCTAAATTAATCAAATGTTTCATTGTTAGAAAGTGGAAAATAAAAACATATTTGAGAAAAAATTTAGAGGATGTGAGTGACACGTCAGCAGACATTTTGCTGTAGATACCAAAACCAATAGAGGCTAGCTCTTTCAGAGCTTTATGGTTTTAGTTTAAGATTTTTGTTTTGGTTGCTGCTGTTGTTGGTTTGGTTTGAGACAAGGTCTCACTGTGTAGTAATGACTACCTCAGAACTTGTATGTAGGTCCAGCTGGCCTCGAACTCCCAGAGAGCCACCTGCTTTTAATCTATGAATGCTAAGATTAAAGGCATGAGTCACCAAACTCTCTTCCAAAGCCTTATAAAGGCAAGGTTTGAGAAATGAAAAATGGGATTGTTTTACACACCAAGGGCATGATACTTTCATAGTTACAGGATACACATTGCAAGTCCACTTGAAGTATGTTAAATAAAAATGTATATTATTTAGAAACACAATGGACTATAAATCACTAGGGAGCTTTTGGGGTTTTTGTTTGTTTGGTTGGTTGGTTTTAAAAGATGGAAACATTATTCTTAGAATCATCATTAGTATAAAGAAGGGAATAAAACACCATCAGATGAGAAGAGAAAAAAACAAAATTATTCCATGCCTGTCATGTTCTAAGAATTCTGCTCGATAGTTTCACAGTTATTTCATTCATGGCTCATAGGAACTCTTATAGATGGGAAACATGAAATTCAGGAACATACAAAAGAGCACAAGACAAAATTGCATGATATCTGTTGATGTCAATTTTCTTATATATTTTATTTCTAAAATTGAAGTATTTGTTCAACAGATTTTTTTATTGAGCCCCTGAAAAGGACCCTAGGAACACACTATTGATCAGACAACCATCTCTCTGGCAGTTTAGGGTTTATGTGGTAGGCATAACAATATATCTATATTCAAATATGCGCTAGAGGAAATGGCATGAAATAATGGAGAGCAAGCCTGAGAACACACTGCCAGATTAACAATACAATGCAGGCAATGTAAGGCAAGCAAGTCCTTTGAGACTGGTAACATTTTCAAAATCTGAGTATAAGGGAGAAGTGAGATGCAGCATTCTGCCAAAACTCCATTCTGAGCAGATGGATGGAACAGCATGCACCTAAGTCAGGATGCAAAATGGAGCTTGGTGTCTTCAAGAAATAAGATGGAGGTTTGGTCTGGAAGGGGGAGTCAAACAGAGTCGTAAGCAAAGTTGCCTATAGTTTCAGCAGTTGAGTGGCAATTAAATCAAAGGATTCAAGTGTTAAAATATAAAAATGATGGAAAATAGAGATTAAATAGTCACAGCTATAAGGGCAAAGTTGGCAGAGGCTCGTGACAGTAAGAATGGAGGCTTTCAGGAAAGAAGCAGAAACAATTATGTCAAAAGTACCTGAGAGAGAATGAAGACGCAGGGACACTCACTGAATTGCTTAACATGGAAATCGGGACTTAGGTAATTTGCCAGCAGTTCAATAGAATATATCATTGCCAGCAAGCAAAGATATATAATTGAATGTCCAAGGGCAAAAGGAAATAGATTTTATTTAATATAAAAATCTTTGAAAAGTAACTCAAAATTTATCATGAACTTTACTGTATACAATACTTTGTTGATTTGAGCTAGATCTGCCTCAAAGCACCATCTATAAGGATCAGCTTTTATATTATTAGAAGGTTCTGTGAAAGCTGGCTAGCTAGGGAAACAATCAATAGTCTTACTCAGCTGTGATGCCTGTGAACCACAGTGAAAACCAGGAAGGCAGGTATCACAGAAGATGCAATAGAAATACTAATGTACTATTGGTAACTGACAGCTGTCTAATTGGACTTAAGACCCACTCAACAAGAGGGAAATCATGCCTGGTACTGGGAACCTAGTCAATGACCCATGGCTAGCAAAGCAATGGATCTTAGAGGAGAACCCACAACTACTACCACACTAGATTACTAGAATTCTTTACTCAAAATGCTTAGCCTTGCAACCATAGATATGTGTAGCTCTCATCCCTCATCAGTGAATCTTCTCTTTGCAGCAGATGGAGGCCAGCACAGATGGCCATAACCATACAAAATGCAGAGAACAACTGATTCACAGTGCCCATCTATAGAGAGCCGCTCCCGAGTGGGCTCTGTTGCTATTCTAAGATGGCACTGACATTTTGTTACCACCCCTAGTTTAGAGCCAATAAATGACCCAAAAGCACGTGCACCTGTTGTTTAACTGCCGCCCAGCAGTAGTTAATTGAGTAATGGCCCAGCAGCCAATCCGGTTAAGACACGCCTCCTCCTTGGCTATATAAGCCGAGGCTTTTCCGGGCTCTGGGTTTTTTCCTCTTTCAATGCTTCAATAAAGCTTTGCTGTAGAAGGATCCTGTGTGCGGCCTGCTTCTTCCTGCTGGCGGGATACGGCGGGTCGCACCCATCTCTAGTAGAAAAATCATCAGCGCAACTCTTATATCTAAGGCTCAGGGAACACCTTGGGAGAGGTGGGAGAAAGATTGTAAAAGTCAGGGGACCAGGGAATTTACTGAAAGATTATATCTTCAGCAACCCGTTCTGCTTATGTAAAGTTTGAGACTAGTGGTCAGTTTCAGGAACTTCCTGAAGCTGTATTGAAATGTTTACCCCTTGAGCTTAATAAGCTCCCCTGCAGGGCAGAGTGTTTCACTTCCTTTTAGAATATCCTGTTGTTTGATATTCTACATCTTCCTGAGCCTTCCTGCCCAGGAGGAAAACTGACAAAGCACCAATGCCTGTCAGGATTTATTTTGTTACTGTATTATCTTAATAGACTTCTTAGAATAAAGTGGATATTGCCACACAATGATGAGCTTTTCTATACATATGTAAGATTCATCTACATTTTTTTCTTTTGTCTCAACTGCTAGGAGAATTGTAAAAATCCACCTGAGTTTTCTAGGAATTTTGCCTTTTGTGGCAGAGAAGAACTTGTCTAAAATTTGACATCTATAAAGATATTTGATTTTCTGTTTTTCCATATCCTGTGTTAGCTGTATTATTTCAACATTATTAATATTATATATTTGAACTCTTTCATTATTAAAAGACAAATACTCATTGACTTCATTCTTTTAAAGTTTCCCCTCATGTCCTTTTTCGGTTTACTTATGTGATGATATTTACTTATTCTGTTCTTACTGGAGACAGATTTATCAGTAAAGAAAATTCATAACTCCTCTGCATAATGTTAGCTTCATCTGTTTTACTAATTTAAAATGTTTATCTTAGCTCAATTTTTCAAGTGTAATTTTAAATGCAATTAATATATTCACATCAACCAATCTCTATTCTTTAAGTCTAAACACCTTTAGTATTGGTATTTTTAAATGGATCTTACTATCAGTAGATAATTAAATTAATTTAGTATTAACAGGATTTGAATGGCTTGGCACCTATATAAGGACTTTAGCTTAATATAATGTTCACTACATTGGTAGAGAATCACTGAAGTCTGCCCATTATTCTATGTTTTAGATCAGTTTTATATTGGTAATGATGATTTTTTTTCTAATTTCCACTCACATTTTCATCTAGGATATTCCCATTTCTATTTTTTGTATATTTAAATAATAGCGGAAGTGTGTGTGTGTGTATGTGTGTGTGTTGTCTCTCCTCCTTGATAATTTATTATATGTACAAATACTTGACCATTCTACTGTAATGGGCTTCATGTTTCTTAATAGAGTCCTTTAATCTCTGATGTCAATTAAATAACAAGTAGCCATTTTGATTTTACCCACTCAAACACTCATATAATACACAGGAAGAATTTCACTTGTAGAATATTTAAAAATTTATCTCTCATAAGTAAGTCTCAGTTTATATAATTCAGTGATGAGTCCTAAATAGAAATTAAGTCAGTATATTATTTTTTGTTTTCCATCTGTTTCTTTTTAAGATAGTCACATTATATAGCACAGGCTGGCCTTGTACTGGCATCAACACTCTTACCTTAGCCTCCCCAAAATATTGGGCTCTTTTAAATCAATGGGCGTTTTCATGATGATTGTGAATTATTCATAGACCTAAGATTTGTGACACTCATGGCCATGAAAGATTGCCATGGAACAATGGTTTCACTTTTATTGTCTCATGTCAATTAAGATAAATGACAATGAACTGTCATGGGAGCATGTATCACTGAATCTAGTTTGATAAGGAATTACTGTAGAACACAGAAAAGTTGAAAAGTGAGAAATTAAAGAGATATGTGAGAAACTTCTAAGACAAGAAATTTTTTTTGAGATTGCTTAATTCTCTGCATGTCTCCCTGGCCTACCCAGGAAGGTGATGCTATGCTGCTTCTATGCAACCAACTCAGTTAGGGGTGGCTGAGATCCTCTCTCTATCTCTGACTCTAGCATAGTTAGAAACCTTAACTAACGCCTAGCTAATAGTCACTCAAACGTTGTTATTGCTTTCCAATTTCCAGGTGTCTTTTTAACTGTTACTTATACTAAGTTTTCTGGTTGTGTTAGTAGTTGACCTTGACTTTCTACTGGTCATTGGTAACTAGCTGGTGTTGCTAGTATTCCTAGAAGATGCCCCAAGTTTGGTAGTTATATTAGACACTCTCTCCTCTTACAGATACCAACAGCTACCTGTTTTCTTGCTTAGCTATTTGTCTGAGGAGCAATCTGGTGTATATTTACCGAACTGAAAGCAAACTCCTTACAAAAACTTCTTCCTTATAAACTAGTTTGTTACAATTAGGTGCATTTTATAAGCAATAGAATAAAAGCAAGAATGTGTAATAAGCAACAATATCTGGCATGTGTTTATCAAAATGGAAAGGTATTATGGAAGCTAGTCATCATTACTAGTCACTGGACTTGCTTTTATGAGATTTTTTTATTAGATATTTTCTTTATTTACATTTCAAATGTTAGCCCCTTTCCTAGTTTCCCCTCCGAAAATCCCCTATGCTCTCCCCCACCCCCTGCTCAACAACCCACCCACTCCCACTTCCTGGCCCTGGCATTCCCCTCTACTGGGACATAGAACCTTCACAGGACCAAGGGTCTCTCCTCCCATTGATGACTGACTAGGCCATCCTCTATGCAGCTAGTGCCATAAGTCCCATCATGTGTTTTCTTTGGTTGATGGTTTAGTCTCAGGGAGCTCTGGAGGGGTACTGGTTAGTTCATATTGTTGCTCCTCCTATGGGACTGCAAATGCCTTCAGCTCCTTGGGTACTTTCTCTAGCTCCTTCATTGGAGACCCTGTGCTACATCCAATGGATGGCTGTGAACATCAACTTCTCTATTTGTCAGGCTCTTATCAACAATCTCTTGTTGGCATCCACAATAGTGTCTGGTTTTGGTGGTTGTTTATGGGATGGATCCCTAGGTGGAACTTGTTTCTTAAAGAGTGTCTTAGCAGGCACATGTTTCTATCACATGCCCAACCACAAAAATCTTTGTCTCTTATTGTTAGTGCTTTTGGCTTCACTGTTTTAACCTTTAAGGGGTTTGTTTCTCAATAACCACTCCAGTGTAACATATGTAGATGTTGCATGACACTAGTCCTGGGAAGACATTAACAAATGACTATTCACCCTATGTCAGGAACCAAAGACAGACCAAAGCAAGGATATTATTCAAAAACAACTGTGACTAATAAATTCATTTAGATTGCTTATTAGGGTATGGTTGATGGATTAGCTTCAAGAGGAGAAATGACTCAAAGACAGCTGCATCACCAAGAGCTCACTACAGTATAGATGGTGGCATGAAGCTCAATGCACTGTTTCAGGCAGCTTAAGTTTGTTAAGTGCCTCCTTTAGGTGGTTCAGGAAGTCTGAAAAAGCAGCATAGCTGGTCTTCCATTTTCAGATAATTGAGTGGTCTCTGTCTCTGATTCCTGCAGGCACCTTGACTCGTCTGTTCCTCTTCCAGGAAGCTTAGCTTTTCTGAGTCTTTCAGCAGTCATGACTGTTTTAGGGAGGGAGGAAGGAGTCTAATGCATCTTGTCAGTTTCAGGAGCTTCCTGAATATTTTGAGTTGTTTGCTTCTTGAGTTTGAACCAGATTCCTTAAAGTATAGAATGTTTCCCCTCCCATGAAAAGATCCAGAATCTTAACAAGCTTCTCTCCAAGATGGATTGTTTTATCATGGAGGAACTGCTACACAATGATGACCCAATTGTAGTTTTCACCGTGGGCCTTTCACTGACAACCCACTATGAACTAACACCTGCCTTATCACATACTGAATTACACCCATAAGCCACCATAATCAGAAAATAACTGTACTCTTAGCATCAAAATATTCTGCATTTATAGAATACTGTTCATACTTGCAGGTAAATGCCCTTTTTTATAATGAAGTCTGTTCTTTTCTTATTCATATGAAGTTTTTAAATATCACACCATACCACTTTGGAATTTTAAATTTTATCTATTTAAATAGACTGCATTTTGCTAGTTTACTGCTACTCTAAGTAAAATGCACATAAAAATGTCAATTAACAGAAGAAATATCCAAAAATATAAGATATACTTTATGAAAGGGAATGCTTCAGTAACCCAGAACCTTCACTGTCCTAAACATGCTCACTCCATTTATTCCAAAGGACAATACTTGAATTTCTTCACAGTTCATTGAGCTACATTCTTGCAAAAACATGTGTGTATAAACACAAGTGTGGCATCTATTCCTTTATATTTTATTTCTATACATTATATTTCTAAAATGTATTCTGCTTCTTATATGCAGCAGAATCTGTACCATATCTTCTGCTAGGGATACCTTGGAATATTTTGTGTCTTATTTGCAAGTATTACTTTGATTGGCTAGTACTAGATAGATACTATATAAGGAATATATACAATATAAATGGTAATAACGTTCTCTGAGCAAAATTATAAGGATTAACAATATATTGATCTTTGACCTTTAACATTCCTTATATAAGTTCTCAGATCTTTGTAGTTTTCCTGAGCTTCCCAGCTTTTCTTTACACTTTGGGAAAACATCCAGCCACTTACCAGACATAATATCATTAACAAAGCAACACTCAACAAGCCTACCCATGATGATCTTTTGCAAGCAGCTAAAGCTGATGTCATGAAGATGGCAGTTGTTTGGCATGAAAGATAGTGCTATGTAACATCATCTTAATACAAAATAGTTGATTGCATAGGAAATCTAAGTAGGTAAAGCAGGTTGTTAGAAGATTCTCTTAAAGGCAGGTTAAGCAAACAGTCTGAGTACCCTGTAGGATAACCATTGTAAGGTCCAACAAAAGTTCCTGTCTCTTAAAATGCAAGGAATATTTTCATGATACAATCCATCTCATGTCTTCCCTAAGCTTCTCCTCACAATATCTACTGGGTACAAGAAACCACAATCTCACATACAGTACTTTCACTTCCCAGTCTACCAATACCTCTCTAACTCCCCCGTCAGTATGCTCAGCAATTTATTTTTTTCTTGTCTTTGATGAAGTTCACTACTTGGAAAAGTATGCAATGTCATCTCCTTATACTTCTTTTTAAAATTTATCTATAGTGTATGTGTGATGTGCATGTGCACGCATGTAAAAATGCATGCACACATATCCTGTATGCCAAATGTGTTAAGACATTTATCTAATTTACTCTAAAGTATTTGTCTTTTTCTCATTGGCTCTGATTGATACATGCTCCAGGCAGTCTTTTAATCATCACATATGTTCAAATATGAATTCCTTCACTGTTACTTCCTCTAATATCTCTGGGTTTTGGTAAAGTCTTCCAGAAACTTACAAAAATATAAAGCAGCTCATATCAATAGGAGCTAAAATACAAATAGAGGAAAATGTGATGTTATATTTTTATAACATGATGTATATAACATATGTACACACATATCATTATGCCTTATAAGCCACATATGGCAAATCAGAGAGCCTAGTGTGTTGAGTATATGAGGATAAAAATGACAGAATATTCAGGAAATCTTTCAGAAATATGTGACATGACACATAGAAGAAACAGTCACACAATCTAGAAACATATTGCTCCAGTTCAAACTCTTCTTAAGCTTTCATTTTCTATGACTTTGGGCAATTTCTAGAACTTTGTTAGGTCAATATGCTAATGCACAGATCAGGTGACACAATTATCTTGATTTTAATGGATTAAACATTTTAAATAATTTTAGTACATATTAAATGGCATAGAAATGTCTGGTAGCAAGAAAATAATACATTAATGAAGATCAAAATGAAGAATTATAAAATGTGCTAACTGAATTCTTAACATGTCCCAAAACTCTAATAAGTATTCTGCTTACTATCTTACTTGATCTTCAGAGTGATATTATAAGGACAAGTGATTAATTTAAAGATGGGGCCATCAACTTTATTGTTCTATATGGAGAAAAGCTTCTTAAAAATTGCCAGCTGCTATGAAAAGCCAAATGTAGGCTGTGCCTGAGGTGCCAGAATGAAGAATTTGAATTCCATCCATGCATAGATTAAGGATTCACTAGAGATAGAATAATATTAATAAAAATATTTTAGGAAAATTTAATCTAATAATGATTTTTCAGGATGAACAGAAATATAAAAAGAAGATAAGAAAGACAGGACACCATTTAAGTTGAAGGAGTTGGACTCTACCTCTAGCTCTGTGTTGATAACACATTTTGATAAATCTAAAGGTATTGTATGTGATCTGAATGTCCTGCATTCCTAACTTAATATAGTTTGTGCATATGCATGCATGTATGTATGTGGTTGTGAGTATGTCTTTATATTTCTATGTATCTTCAGTAAAGTCAGTGATCATTCTCTTATACCTCTCAGGCTACTCCAACAAACTATCATATCCTGGGTGTACTAAGAGGAATTGTTTGTTCAAGACCAATGTTAGCTGATTTAATTGCTGGTGAAAGTCTTGTGATTGTCTACAGAGATATTCCCTACAACTGTGTTGTTCTAATATAGTACAATAAAAGTGTTCCATTGTGTTCCTCTTCTTGGTTGGGGGACAACAGATCTAGTGGGTTGGGGGCTCCATTCTTATGATGTCATTTAAGGTAAATCACTTCCTGGTAGGAGATAGACCCGATGTCACATTAGCTTATGATACAAATTTTGTGGGGATCCAGTGCTGGATCAACTCAAGATGACTTGATAGTAACTGAACTCAATGTGAAAGTCTGAAGTAGCTCAAAGGGAAAACAAACAGTAAGTAAAATACTTTTGAGCATGGCATGCTGTTCTTAAGCTATCTACACTTTATACCTTAAAGAGAAGGTCTATCAGTGTACATAGGGGAAATCAAAGTCTTGACATAATGATTAAGATTACAGTAGAAAAACAATTATCTCACATTGTTTTTTGGCCCAATCCCTTGCATTATATTTCCAAAGATACAAGAATGAGAGAACAAAGAACAATTTGAGAGTTCTGCTCCCAGAAATGGAGATGAACATCACAGGGTGGTGGATGAATTTTAACTTACCGACAATAATAATTGACTTTGATGCAGGATTTACTCTGTTCGTTATTATACATTGTCTTAGTCAGGGTTTCTATTCCTGCACAAACATCATGACCAAGAAGCAAGTCGGGGAGGAAAGGGTTTATTCAGCTTACAACTTTCCACATTGCTGTTAATCACCAAAGGATGCCATGACTGGAACTCAAGCAGGTCAGGAAGCAGGAGCTGATGCAGAGGCCATGGAGGGAAGTTCTTTATTGGCTTGCTTCCCCTGGCTTGCTCAGTCTGCTCTCTTATAAAACCAAGACTACCAGCCCAGAGATGGTCCCACCCACAAGGGGCCTTTCCCCTTTGATCACTAATTGAGAAAGTGCCTTATAGCTGGGTCTTGTGGAGGCATCTCCCCAACTGAAGCTCCTTTCTCTGTGATAACTCCAGCCTGTGTCAAGTTGACACCCCAAACCAGCCAATACATACATGATCTCATCTAATCTTTCCACTACAGTAATATATAGCATTCTAAGTTTTTATACTTTGAAAAAATTAAATAACTTACTTAAGGTCAATATGAATGGTAGTTCCAGTTGAATCCTTGAATTAATGAGGTACAGATTGCTCCAGGCAAAAATAGCACCCCAATCAGCAAGAATGTTGGGAACTGGAATGAATAGATAGGAAAGACACCCTACATTGACGTCAATATTGGTCATTATCTATAAGATCAGTAAGTAGCATTAATGTCAGTGACAAACCCAAGAGTTACCTCTTGGGAATTATGCTGTCAATGGAAGCAAAACAATAAGACATATTGGTATTTAAGGGTCCTGAGAGAACAAATTCAGCAATCCATTTTGAGTTAGAGGAAGACTCTTCAGATAAATAGTTATGAATTGTACTAGGTTGAAGTCATTTAATTATCTTGTTTCTTTGCCAACTGGTTGTGCCTTATGAAACTGCCTTCATAAATATAATAACCTAAGTCCTTAGTTTACAAATATCAGTAGTCCCTAGAATATTTTTATCAAATTAGGTAAGTATAGTTTGATAAGGAGAGAACATACAGTGAAATTTACAGAGCTCATATAAGCTCACTCTGATGGTTCTCATTCCATGAAAAAAGAATATTTTTTGTAATCATATATATTAGAGTTTCAGTAATATAAAAATGAAAATGCTTTTTGTTTCTAATAAATATATTTTAATATTTTAAATGAACTTTACACAGTGTATTAACTATTGAACTATATGAAACTGATTAAATTTCTATTATTGATCAATATATTTTTCTATGAATATTTTAATGTTATAATTTAACATTATGTAAAACATATAGTTAGAATAATAATACACATTTTTCTTCACACAGCTAATGAGATCAACATGTAAATTTAAGACATGTTGTAAAAAGTCTTCATAACATGACAACAACCTTTAAAGAATGTTTCCTTTGGTGGCTGGAGAGATTGCTCTCCCAGAGGACCATGGGTTACATGGCAGATCACAACTGTCTGGAACTCCAGTTGCAGGTGATCCAACACTCTCCTACAGACACACATGCATGATAAACACCAATTCACATAAAATACAAAATAAATTTAAAATGTTTCTTTTATTTTTTGAGGTTATAATATAATTAAATCACTTTCCCTTTCCTCCCCCCCAAACCCTTCCATATACCCCTGCTTGTTCTCTTTCAAATTCATGTCCTCTTTATTTTTTAAATGTTACACACACACACACACACACACACACACACACACACACGTACAACTCTCTCAGTATGTATAACTCTCTCATGTATGTTAGTTGTATGTATATTTTCAGGACTGACCATTTAATATTGGATAACCAATCTGTGTGCTGTACCCTGAATAAGAATACTTCTTTGCCCCCCTTATTCCATTAACAGTGTGCAGTGCTTTGTGTAGGGTTCAGATTGCCTGGATCTCCCATTCCAGTTCAGGTTAGCATATCTGCCATTGTTGTCTTTGTTCGGTATCTGTTCAGACAGTTGTGTTGGTGAAGTATAATTCTTCAGCCTTTAACATCCCTAGGAGACTCACTGTCATAGCAAACTTTGTGTTCCTTTGTCTTTTATAATTTCTTCTCTCCTCTTGTGCAATGAATCCTGGCACATAGGTTTGGGTGTCATACTGTCAATACATCAGTTGGGACTGGGCTCTACAACTCATCATTTTGACTGGTTGTGATTTCTGTAGTGACATTAGTCTGTTGCAGAGAGAGGTTTTTCTGACTGAGGGATGATAACTGCCCTTATCCATGGGTATACTGAAAAATATCTAGAGTGTAGATAGGGATGATGCTGGTTTAGTAAACTTGTGGCTGTATTTTCTCCTCCAAGATCCATGATTTTCCTATAACATGCCAGTGGCCTTTGAGTCAAAATTATATTCTAATAAACTATGTCATAATAACAAATAACAGTATGACCTGCAGTTCATCTAAAATTTCAATAATTAATTGCTAATAACTGAAATTAGCTTCAGAAATGTCCTATAGGAAATATTTAAAAATAACTGCCCTGGTTCAGAAATATTTAATTGAACAAATGATATTATATAGTTCATTAGACTTTTTAAAAATATTGCTAAATAAATTCTTTTTTATCGTTTTAAAATAATTGCATAACACTACTCATCGAACTATATTAAAATGCAATGAAAATAATGTGTGGGTATATTGAGTAATCTAGGCAAGTACACACACACACACACACACACACACACACACACACACAGGCTTTCTGAACATAATCTTTCCTCTGTTTTAGTGTCTTCCACAAGGATATTGGGATCAATAAAATCAGTAGTACCAGCTGACATATCTGTGAGGTTTGATACTATTTCTTCAGAGTTCACATGCAAAAGAAAGCAGGAAATAGGCAAGTCTTGATTAAAACTAATAAAAAAAATTGAAAATCTATTTGTATATGACCATTTCCTAGATGACAGTATTGAAGACCCTGTAGTAAATATTCCTGTGCTGCTTTCTGGTCAAGCCTGTCACACTGTTCTTCTTTCATGTTTAATTCATATGAATTTCATTTCAGTACTAAAGTTTCCTCCTTAATGTCAAGTAAATCCAAACAGGTATTGCATGAAAACCAAGACAAGGTGATATCTTACGATCCTTTTACATCGTAAGGTTTCCTAGCTTTTTAGACATTAGCTTATTGTGACTAATCAAAAGACAAAAGACCATTAACATTTTGACTTATCAAACACTCTATGATGGTCTTGTAATGAAACCACTGATGAGGTGATCTGAGAATTTTTACCTCGTGAAAATGTTTCGATAAGTGAAGTATTCCAAAAAAAAAAAAAAAAAAAAAAAAAAAAAAAAAAAAAAAAAAAAAAAAAAAAAAAAAAAA
>LR749974.1:1142272-1212939 GCA_902729485.2 Mus minutoides | reverse complement strand
ACATCATCTTTTAAAAGCAGGCAAATTCTTATCTACCTTATATTTAAGAAATCCCAATTTTTCCTCTGCAACCCAGGTATATTTGACTTAAAAAAATTTTTTTTTGTAGGGGAGCACTTTTGAGACAGGGTCTCTCGACAGAGCACTGGCTGTCCCTAGACCTAGACATGGCTCACCTTAACTTAGAGTTTGCTCGCCTCTCTCTCCTGAGAGCTGTGGATAAAATTGTGCACCACTACTGTCCAGCCAATTAAAACATTGTTAAGGAAATGTTTTAAAGCCAGGTGTGGTGGTGCACACCTTTGGTCCCAGCACTCAGGAGGCAGAGACTGGATCTCAGAGTTCAAAGCCAATGTGGTTTAGAGTGAGTTCCAGGACGGCCAGTGCTTAGCATTCATCTCACAGTCCCCACAAGTACACTCACTGTTTAGAAGCAGATTCAGACTAAGCCGAAAGCTAGTCTATCTAGTGATGAACTTCTCTGTGCCGAGTTATTGTAGCACAGTTAGGTGCTTGGCTTGGTGACTCTGCATGGTGGAGTACCAGGTGGCTGGAAAGACAGCCGCTGATGGAAGTGAGCCGCCCGGCTGCTTTCCAGGGCTGAGGATGTATTTAATAGAAGTTTTCCTGAAGTTGATTAATGTACTGCAGTTATACTCCAGGAGACACATAATTAGTCGGATATAAAGACACCGAACGTTAGTCTAACGTGGCCCTCAGATGAAAGGCTGCAGCGTGTATTCACTGTACTGACTTTCCTGCAAGATGCAATTTTTTCCCAAACAAAACAAAAAAGTTTACAAATTTAAAGTTTTATTGTAGAATACTTATAATTTCTGGCAAAAAAACAACTATATAGTTGATTCTTAGTGTCCACGTCCACCAAGGATACGAGAACTTAAAACACAGAGGAGCTGACCATCGAGTTTATTAGAAAACGATTTAGCCATTTCTTCCTTTGAACTTCAAGGCTCAACATTGGCTCTGAGGCGCCCCTCTTTCTGCTTCAAGCTCCCTTCCACGGTGGAGTCCTGGCTCTGCGTATCCACAGGCAGGGCAGTCACCGTGGGCTGCAATGCCACACAACAGTCTCGGGCAGCTGGGAGAGGCAGGCCTACTGCTTCTGTCTAGGTGGATACTACAGCCTCCTCCCAGCTCGCTGCAGTCTGCTTTGCATGTGGGCTTGCAATGTCACCTTTTCTTTACAAACTTCTTTCTGGAAGCGTTGGGATTTAAGCGCCTCCTCCCAGCTCCCAACATGCTGTCCCGGACTTGCAGGATGGCTGAGCGGCTGGAGATGTCATTCTCTGCAAAGGGAGAAACCCCAGCTATGTAGTCAGGGGCAAACACGTTGGTCTTCTGCCTGGCCTTGTTCGAGAGTCGCAGCTGGGGGAAGCGCTGATCCTCAGTCAGATGGGGGTTGATGGCATATTTGCCCCCTTTTGGAGTGGGTAGTGAGTACTGTAATTAAGAGGAAAGACTGTTAGAACAGGGATGCCAGCTCACACAGATCCTCATGCAGTCACACAGGACTGTCCTGCCCACTGTGTGCCAACAAGACAAGTATCTCCCACACCATGCTTCCCTTGGTTGACAGATGAAAAACTGAAAGAAGTGTCTTTTTTTTTTTTTGATACAGAGTTTCTCTGTGTAGCCCTGACTGTCCTCGAACTCAGAAATCCGCTTGCCCCTGCTTCCCGAGTGCTGGGATTAAAGGCATACGCTACCACAGCCCCCGCTTTTTTTTTTTTTTTTTTTTAAGGCAGTGTCTTAACTAAACATACTCAGCTAAAAACAAATGGCCAGAGCTTCAAGAAGCTAATGCCATTTCCACAGAGGTGCAAATGAGCAACTCTGCAATGGCTACACTGGCTCTGGACTGAAGAGAGGTAAAAAGAAGGATTACGTGGGTTTTACGAGTGGGGTGAGGCAGCCTTAAATGTACTCTTGTGGGGCTGGGTTCAGATCCAGAGCTGTAATCTTTGGCACTAAAAAGCATGCTTGGCTAAGCATGGTGGTACACTCTCAAGATCCCAGTATTAGGATGACAGAGGTAAGAGGATTATGAATTCAAGTTCATCCTTGGTATATGGTAAGTTCAAGGCCAGCAAAAACTATCTTACCTAAAATAAGTGTTTAAACTCCAGAGAGAGAGGGGTGCTGGGATTGAACCAAAACTCCCAGCACTTAGGAAGTAGAGGCAGGAGGAAACAAGAGACCATTTCACCCCAAACCAAACCACACACCCATGTACCTTACCCACATCCTTACGCCATCATCACATGCACACCTCAAGGTACATACACACCCTAAGAGAAAGGGCTTAATCCAGGGTGGGGACAAGAATGTGAAGGTCTGAGGGCATTTAGTACAGGATGCTCACACATCCTGCTGCGTGAGGAGAGTAAGCAAAGAGCTGCAGCAGGGAGCTGGCAAGGCTCTCACTGGCCAAGCATGGAACCACGGGAGCCTCAGAATGAGGAGTGAGACAAAGCACAGCCTGTAGCATAAGATGGAAACCCACAATAGAAGCTGGACAGCGGTGGTGACATGGAAGGCAGGGGCAGGAGGGATCCGAGTCCTGGCCTCTTCACAGCAGTAGGAGAGTGACTAGGACACAATTCATATACAAACAGAATAAGGCAGCCAGGAGCACAGGCCTGGAGTCCCAGCTACTTAGGGACACTGAGGCAGGAGGATTATGAATTCAAGGTGAGCCTGGGCAACTTTCAAGGGCCCTAAAAAAGGGGTGGGTGGTGCGTAGATGGCTCAGTAGTGGTGCAGTGTTTACTGTACAAATTAAGGACCCAATTCCAGGTCCCAGCACCCACACCCACACCCACACCCAAGGCAGGGGTGGTAGTACTTGCCCAACCTTGTGCTGGGGGGCAAGGAAAGGAAGACAGGATTCCAGGACTCACTGGCTGAGCCATCCAGCTAAGATGTGAGCTCCAGGGCCAGGGCTAACCCTGGCTCAGGAGAATAAGGTGGAGGCCAGTTATGATGGTGTGTGGGCCTTTAATACCAGCACTTGGGAGGCAGAGAGACAGGTGGATCTCTCTGAGTTCAAGGTCAATGTGGTCTAAACAGTAAGTTCCAGGACAGCCAGAGCTACACAATGACACCCTATCTCAAAGCAAACAAACAAACAAACAAAAAACAAAAACAAGAAAAAGAAAAACCAGGCCAAACCCAACAGTTAAGAAAAGAGAATGAAGGAGAAAGAAGACACCTGACGCCCACCTCCTCCTTGCCCGGGTATCTATCGCCACCTACAAATACTTGAAGGAATGGGGGTGGGACGGCTTCTCTGCAGCAGGGTACCTGACAGCAAGTGTGGAGGCGGGGTCCATCCCCAGAAACACAAAAGTATAAATAGAACACAGAACAGAGAAAGCCCTACAATATTAGAAACAATTATTCAGCCTTTAATCCCTGCAGAGGCAGGCAGATCCCTGAGTTCTAGGACAGCCAGGGCTACCCAGAGAAATTTAAACAAATCATGCAAAAGTAAAACCAACCAAACAAGAACCAGTACAATTATGTGACATAGACCATGGTGTACCTGACCTAAACAATTTTATTCAGAGTAATTGTAACTTTACAGGCAGGATCCACCTCAACCAAGGGACAAGTGTCACCTAATGATGTACCCTTCCTCCACCACAACACAAAGGGCCCAACACTGCCAAGTCATCCACACCAAAACACTGAATCTGGTGTGTTGTGCACACCTGCAATCTTGGCAGTCAGGAGATTGAGGCTGGAGGATTGCTGAGTTTGAGGCCAGCCTGGTCATGAAAGTTTGAGACTGGGAGATGACTCCAGTTTATGAGAGACTCCGGGAGGCTGAGGACCACAGCTGAGGGGGAATGGCTGCCGCACTAACACTTCTATCCTGGTCCTGGCTCCTACCTGAGGAACTATCGCCCCAGTACCCCCTCCCTTCTTTTAGAGACAGAGCTCTGTATGTAGCCATGTGGGCCTCCCACCTTACAGATCTTCTGTCTGTCTGAGCCCCTTGAATGCTACAACTACAGGCGTAAACCACCTGGCTGTTCTTTCATGATCATTCACACAAGGACCCTCCTGTGCTGGGCACCCCCGTCCTCCCTCCGCTTCACTGAATCTCTCCTTGTCATTCACTCCTTCCCCAAACTGCTTCGCACACAGATGGCCAGACTGGCACTCTTCCCCTCTGGGTACCTAGTACACAGGTTCTGGCCCCACCAACAGAGCAATTAGCTGGCTCTCTTGTTCTCTGCTCTTTTTTCTGAGACAGGCTCTAGTAGCCAAGGCTGGTCCTGAACTCTTGTTCTTCCTGCCTCCACCCAAGTGCTGGAATTCCAGGTGTGCATCACCCCTCTGCCCAGTTCTCTCATGGTCACTGATTCTCAAGTTAGGGGTTCAGGATACATGCCACCTACCCGAAGGCCTCGTGGGTTCAGAACTTTTGGGTTTCGGGAGAAATGCATGTGCAAGGTCCCATCGTCATTGATAGTCACAGACACTTTCTTCAGGGTCTTGTTCCCACAATGTCCACAGAACACTCGGTTCATGTCCGATGTCGTCCTAGGGGATGCAAAAGAAGGGCTGCACACTAGCTCCACAGGCAGGAGACCCGAGCTCCAGCCTCAGAGAAAATGAACATAAATGCAGGGAAAGCTAAATCTTCTTATGTCCACCTTCTAAACAACAAAGCCTTATGCTAAGGGGAGATGCAGCAAAGGAAGCCCCCTCCTTCCCCAGAGGGCAAAGGGCAAAGGGCAGAGGGCAGAGGGCAGAGGGCAAGGAGGTCTGACGGTGGCCAGGAAAAGGGCAGGGCGCGGGCATGCCCTATGTGCCAAATACCCCGCTACACCCCTGACTCATGCAAGCAGGTTCTCACAACAAATCTTTCAATTTAAAGACAGCTTTAAAGAACCAAGACGGTAACTATTTAATACCCGCAGAGGCTTGTAGATGTGAAACCATGTACTCCAGATTCAGACGACTTTGCCTGTAGATGGAGAACTCCACCCATGGAGTAGCCATGACAAACAGCGAATCCCCTGCACCCAGTCCACTCTCGACCCACAGCTACGCAGTTCATCTCCACCCCACACTCCGTCCTCCCGGGTCACCTGACTCCATACACACAGTTCAGTGCATGTCATCAGAGTGGCCTCTGCTCCAGAATACACATCCTTAACTCTAGGCCCCTCACACTTGTGTGTGAGGGACAGGTCACTGGCAGCTTCTGCCCCAGGGACCTCAGTGTGGTACAGACAGTAGGCCACAGGGAAGCACAGAAGTGGAAGGAAAGCACATATGGAATGGAGCTCGCTTCTGGGGAGTCACCAGCAGGGACAGGGACAGGGACAAGGACAGGGACAAGGACAGGGACAGGAAGACTTGCAGCCACGCACTTGAAACAGCCATGACAGCGCAGGATGTAGCTCCGGGCCTCTCGGACCAGCATGCCGTTCACTGCCAGCACGTGCAGCCCCATCTGAAGTAGAACGTTCTACAACCAACAAGTTAACGAAAAACTGAAATCAACCTCTTTACTGTTAATTTGGCAATAATTTTGTTCATAGTTATGAGGTCCCAATGTTCTGGTTTGGCTTATAATCACTGGAACGAGGCATGGCTGGGAAGACAGGGACCCGGGTCACTGGGCAATTCCAAGAACAGAGCCTGGTCTCACTGGCAATGCCTCTCAATCGAGACCCTCCCTCCCTCCCTCCTTCCCTTCCTTTTTTTTTGGTTTTTCGAGACAGGGTTTCTCAGTATAGCCCTGGCTGTCCTGGAACTCACTCTGTAGACCAAGCTGGCCTCGAACTCAGAAATCCACCAGTCTCTACTTCAAAGTGCTGAAATTAAAGGCATGCGCCATCACTACAAATGTAATTTTTAAAAAGTTAAATATTGGGCTGGAGAGGTGGCTCAGCGGTTAAGAGCACTGACTGCTCTTCTGAAGGTCCTGAGTTCAATTCCCAGCAACCACATGGTGGCTCATAACCATCCGTAATGAGATCTGACTCCCTCTTCTGGAATGTCTGAAGGCAGCTACGATGTACTTACATATAAGTAAATAAATCTTTAAAAAAAAAAAGTTAAGTATTTTAGCCAAGCCATGATGGCACATGCCTTTAGTCCCAACAGACTAAATTATTCTTACTCTTATTGTCCTTTCTCATATAAGTAAATAAATCTTTAAAAAAAAAAGTTAAGTATTTTAGCCAAGCCATGATGGCACATGCCTTTAGTCCCAACAGACTAAATTATTCTTACTCTTATTGTCCTTTCTCAAAACAGGCTTTTAAAAAAATTATTATCATTATTTTTTAGGTTAAAGTGAGCTCTTCAATTCAGTACCCTGAAACTCCTCTGCACATTTCTGGTTTCTATCTGCTCTCCAAGGTAAATCCTTTTAGGAGCCCTGGTCCTCCATGGGCTGAAATCCCTGGGACAGAGGTTGACAAATCTCTATGAATTCAAGGCCAGCCTGCTCTACAGACTGAGTTCTAGGATTGCCAGGGCTACACAGAAAAATCCTGTCTTGAAAAACCAGAAATAACTAATTAATTTAAATATTCTTTAAAACAAACCCCCAAGCCCCCATGCATACTGTCACTGACATGATGGTCTATCCTCAAACATGACAAGCAGTCACTCCTCAGGGCTGGCTTGAGTCTATACCACCCACCTGCATGGCGAAGTCTGTGGTCACACAGCCAACCTGAACGTTCTCTGGGATGTCACACTGCTCCAACTCCTGCTGGATCTGCTTGATGTTGCTGGGGGTTATCCACCCGCCACCATCATCATCACTGTCTTCACACTCCTCCTCCTTCTCTTCTTCCTCTCCCTCCTCCTCCTCCCTTCCATCAATCTGAAACATCAACAGGCAAACTCCTAGCCCACAGGACTCTTGAGCAGAGGCTCCAATGTCCCTAGAGAGTGCAAGCCAGGCCTTACCAGCAGCTCCTGCAGCTCACGGTCAATGTTAGGCAGCGGGGTCCTCCAGAACATGAAGGAGCTGAACTCCAGGTTCTCAGGTTCATCAGCTGCATGGCCCCGATCCAATGCTTCTTGTGAGAGTTTAGACTGAGATTAAATGAAACATTTTTTTTTTTTAGTGTAGGCAGATGAGACCAGTGCTTCACATATATAACAAAGCAGAAGAATTGAAAAATATGAAAACTGTTTTCAGTTTAAATGTGAAAGCATTCCATATGCAAGCTGGGTCTGGAGCACTGAGAAAATATGCTGGCTTTTGGTCCAGGTCAATATGCTTTGCTGTCAAGACCTGTGCCACACTGTAAAAAGAGCTCACTGAAGACCAGGGCTCCTAAAAGGATTTACCTTGGAGGGCAGATGGAAGCCAGAAATGTGCAGAGCAGTTTCAGGGTGCTGAATTGAAGAGCTCACTTTAGCCTAAAAAATAAAAAAACAAAAAAGCCCGTTTTGAGAAAGGACAGTAAGTTTAAAAATACAATACAATTATCTAAAACAACAACCCAAGATCTTTCTTCTCCCTAGGTGCTGAATATAAAGAATTAGAAGTCACAAGAATACACCAACAAAATGACAACATTCTGAGATCCTGACTCCATTATTGGTGCTTTCAGGGTGTCTGTGTCTATTCTGGACATTCACATTGTCCACAGAAAGCTAGCAGGTGTGTAGCTGTGAGCCTTGCAAGTACCCCACAGTGAGAGCTGTAGGCTAACTGCCTCAGAGCTGGTCACAGCAAGCAGTGCCCTACAGCTTTTGGAGACAGTCTCACTGGCCCCAGCTGGTCTTCCACTTACCATGGATGACTCTGACCTCCGGAAGGCCGGGAGGGATTACCAAAGTGCACCCCAGGCCTATCTCTGAGGCACCGGGGATGGAATGGAGGCCCCATGCATGCTAGGCCTCACTCTATCAGCTGAGCTACCACCTCAGCCAGTCCTAAGGCTTTGGATACAAAAGTAAAAATGAAATAAATAAAAAAGAAGGAAAACACGTCTGTCTTTAGGCTTTTAAATTGGAGGATTCTAAACATGACTGAGAAGCGAGTGACAGCAGTTCTGAACAGTGTAAGCCTATGAAGCCAACCCTAACTATAATCCTAGCTAGGGACGGAGGCAGGGGAACAAGAACTCAGGTCATGTGGAGATGGCTGAGTAGTTAAGAACACTTGTCACTCTTGCAGAGGGCCTAAGGTTATTTCCCAGCACCCACATGGTTGCTTAGAGCCACTCTAATCTCTGTCCCAGGGGCTCTACAAGCCTCTTCTGAACTCCCTGGACACTGGGTAGGTACAGCGAACATGCGTACACGCAGGCAAAACACTCACACAGCAAAGGGCCACTTTCCAGTTTTCTTTTTTAAAAGGACCTTAAACAAACAAACAAACAAACCAACAAACAAACCCTGAAAGTGTTCAATATCATGCTTGGTTATATAGCAAGTTCCAGGATAACCTGGGCTACAGAAACTATTTAAAACAAACAAACAGGGGGCTGGTGAGATGGCTCAGTGGTTAAGAGCACCCGACTGCTCTTCCGAAGGTGATAAGTTCAAATCCCAGCAACCACATGGTGGCTCACAACCATCCGTAACGAGATCTGGCTCCCTCTCCTGGGGTGTCTGAAGACAGCTACAGTGTACTCACATATAATAAATAAAATAAATCTTTTAAAACAAACAAACAAACAAACAAACAACTGTGTGAATACATTTGATGAGCTTAGTAAATATTACAAACTTCATTGCTGGGCGGTGGTGTTGCACACCTTTAATCCAGCACTCAGGAGGCAGAGGCAGGAAGAACTGAGTTCAAGGGCCTGCTTGGCCCACAGAGTGAGTTCCAGGACAGCCAGGAATACAGAGAAAAATTCTGTCTCAAAATATCTTGAAAAAAATACACACACACACTTACTTAATTTGGAGTCTCACCCAAACAAGCTTATTAAATACTCACAGAATGGAAAAGTATGACTACTGATTGGATATCTGGTAACATTAGGGGTCCATATTAATCCTATATGAAGACACTGATGGCTCTGAAGGTTTTCTGTGTTGGAGGCAGGGACTAGCGTAGCTCAGGCTCACCTTACTTACACGCATTAAATAGAGCATCCACCTTGAATGTCCGAGTCTCCAGAGGACTGGGATACAGGACAAGTGAGTTCTCATTCTCAGCATAACTAACGCTGCCACTGCCTGAACTTGGCTTCATCCTGAGACAAGCACTTTAGTAGGAAGCAACGTCCTAGCCCAAGGCTATTGTTATTTTTAAGCTTAAATAAAAGGACACACACAGCGGAGGGAGAAAACCAACTCCCATAGGCTTCTGACCCTTCTAGCAAGCAGTGGTATGTACACACATACACACACACACACACACACACACACACACACGCACAAAAGAAATGAAATACAGAAAATAAACAAAGAGCTGGGCCTGGTAGCACATGCCTTTAATCCCACTGCTCTGGGAAGTAGGCAGGTAGGTCTCTGTGAGTTCAAGGACAAGCAAGGCTATAATGAGATCTTGTCTTAATACAAAAAGGGTTCAGGTCCAAACTGGACAGCACAGTGAGAGCTCCTGTCTTATAACGACCCGTTGATCGTGTATATGAGGAAGACAGAGTAGAGTTTGGTGCCACAGCACACAGGTGCCCACGCGGAGGTCAGAGGACAGTCTCTCCGGGACCCACTTTCTCCGTGTGCCTTGTCTTTGTTTCAGGTCGCATCTCTCCTGTTGCTTCCTGCCGATTCTGCAGCCCTCTCATCAGAATGGGAGCACTAGAACTGCCAATTCTAGCCACTACATCTACCCTTTCACATAGGCTCAGTCATAGGTCATCCGGTTACACGGGCTCTAGCCGGCCGGCTTTGTCTTTATTTTCTTTTTGTCTTTTCTTTTCTTCTTCTTTTTTTTTTTTTTTTAAGATTTACTTATTTATTATATGTAAGTACACTGTAGCTGTCTTCAGACACTCCAGAAGAGGGCATCGGATTTCGTTACGGATGGTTGTGAGCCACCATGTGGTTGCTGGGATTTGAACTCAGGACCTTCGGAACAGCAGTCGGCACTCTTAACCACTGAGCTATTGAGCCATCTCGCCAGCCCTTTGTCTTTATTTTCATTAAGAGCATGTAATAAAGACACACAGGAGAAGCTACATATCACGCAAACAGCAGAGACCTCCTAGCTGAAAACAGACTGGGTTGTGGCTCTGTGTGACGAACAGATCACTGTGGATGGTAATGTAGATGTGACTTATGATAAGACCAGCAAGGCTACCCTAATATTCCTTCTTTCACACTTGACAGTTCCTATAATAAAGAGTACACTACACTTGGGAGGCAGAGGCAGGCAGATTTCTGAGTTTTAGACCAGCCTGGTCTACAACGTGAGTTCCAGGACAGCCAGGGCTATACAGAGAAACCTGTCTCGAAAAAACAAAACAAACAAACAAAAACTCAAAACAACAAAACAACAACAAAAAAAAGAGTACACTAAAAAAACCAAGAAACCTGGGGCTGGAGGTGGCTCAGCGGTTAAGAGCATTTAGTGTGCAATCCTGAGGACTAGGGTTCCACTCCCAGCACCAGTGTTGCTGGTTCAGTGGTTAACAAAAGCCTGTAAATCTACTCCTCTTCTGGCCTCCACAGGCGTCCTCCCCACCACCCCACAAGCATAAAGTCACACACAAATTTCAAAACCAAACCAACCAACCAACCCCCTCATTTACCTTCTCTGGTTCTTTCTTTAGATGAGACACCCCAACAAATTCTGCTTCCAACTGGTAAGTCAGAGCCAGCACCTGGATATCTGTGGCAGAGAGGCTGGGGTAGTCCCCAGTTTTCTTGGAAAACTCAGTTACTACAAGCAAACAAGAGATTTCTATCCTTAGTTAAGGGCAAAACTGACAGGTCCTTGGATAACCACAGCATGGAAAGAATACATGTAGGGCCCGGAGAGATGCTTATCAGTTAAGAGCACTAAAAGGACCTGGGCTCAGTTCTCAGCATCCTGATGGTGGCTCACATTTCCAAAGGATCTAACACCCTCTTCCAGCCTGAGAGCACCAGGCAGATACATGGCACACGTACATACAAACATAGATACACACACACACACACACACACACAGATACAAACATAGATAGATACATACACACACACACACACACACACACACACATACATACATAGATAGATACATACATACACACACACCACACAAACCAGAACAAACCCCGTATGGGCCATTGAGATGATGGGCCACTACAGTGTAAAGGTGTCTGGCAGCAAATGCGACCCCCTGAGTTTGGTCCTGGGAGCTGCATGGTGAAAGGAGAAAACCCATCCTCTCAGGCTGCCCTCTAACCTCATCTAAATTGTGCCATGCACAAATGTTTTCTTCTCGAAGGACTTAGAATCAATTTGCCATCTGGGGGAGGTGGCTCACTCCTAAGGTAATCCTGGTACTCCATGGAGACTAGAAGTTAAAAGTTCTTCAGCCTCGTAAAAGTTCAAAGTCAGCCGGGCAGTGGTGGCACACGCCTTTAATCCCATAATCCCAGCACTTGGGAGGCAAAGGCAGGTGGATTTCTGAGTTCGAGGCCAGCCTGGTCTACAGAGTGAGTTCCAGGATAGCCAGGGCTGCAAAGAGAAACCCTGTCTTGAAAAAAAAACCAAAAAAACAAAAACCCAAAAAGTTCAAAGTCAAACCAAGTTATTTGAGACCTTGTTTCAAAACACTACCGCCAAATAACCAAACAGAAATAGAATCTGTATCCAATAAAAAAGCAACATCTACTTTCTGACCTTCTCCTCTGTGACTGAAAAGTCCAAGCCACTCACAAGGTAGCTCTAAGGTAACGTTTTCATCCCCGAGATCAGGGAACAGGACAAGGCTGACAGAGTTCCTCAGGAAAGCACGGTTATCAGTATAAGCCTTTCTTCTTTCTAAGCTCTACTCTTTATGTCTAAGTTCAGCAGCCAGATTAACAGAGGGTTTGACTTCAGGATGGAACAGAAAGTTACCTGGGCTGTAACCATGGCCTATGATGAAACCAAGAGAAACCCTGTGTACTAATGGTCAGTCTTTTGGGGTTTTTTTGTTTGTTTTTTTTCAGAGCTGAGGACCGAACCCAGGGCCTTGCGCTTGCTAGGCGAGAGTTCTACCACTGAGCTACACTCCCAGTCCCTAATAGTCAGTTTGTTAAAGATTTTAAGAATGGCACGCTATCCCTGATCCACAGTGAGTGGCAACAGCTCCTACAGTGTTTGAGACACCGACAATAAGCACACAGTTTCCTCCTATCAGGGCAGAGTCTCCTTATAGTAATGGTGTACGTAACAGACACACTGCTACATTTCCTATAAAACTAGCAGGGTGTGGCAGTATTATGCTTATGAATGGCTTTGATATGTATACATGCCAGTCTATCCACCACGTGTGTGTCTGGTGCCCTCAGTTCAGAAGAGGGTGTCAGATGCTCTGGAACTGGAGTTAACAGGTTGCCTAGTTGCCATGTGGGAGCTGGGAAGTGAACCTCTGTTTTTCAGAAGAGCTCAGTTATCTCTCCAGTCCCATAATGGTACATACCTCCTTTAACAGTAGTATGTGGGAGGCAGATGTAGGTAATTCTGAGTTCAAGGCCAGCCTGGTCTATATGGTCTATCCCAAGCAAGCTGGAGATAAAGAGGTGCCTCTGCCTCAAAACAAAAAAAAGCCTTCTTGGGCACCCAGCAAACTTTTCCAGTATTTTTATTAAGATTTACTTACTTGCCGGCTAGTGGTGGTACATGCTTTTGGCCCCAGCATTGGGAAGACAGAGGCAGGTGGCTTGAATTTGAGGACAGCCTGGCCTACAAAGAGTTCTAGGTCAGCCAGGGCTACACAGAAAAACCCTGTCTCAAAAAAAAAAAAAAAAAGTTTTATGCATGTGTTTTGTTAGCATGTAGATTATGTGTTGACCTATTTCCTCCCAACCACATCCTATGAGGTATTACTAGTATTTTGGAAAGTTGAAGCCACTTGACAGAGATCCTGTAACTATCAAGTTAGAGGGAAAAGCTACAGAAACCACTGCATAGCAGGTACAGCCGTGCCCTCCATTACTGCATAGCAGGTACAGCCGTGCCCACCGTTACTGCATAGCAGGTACAGCCATGCCCACCATTACTGCATTTTACTGCATAGCAGATACAGCCATGCCCACCGTTACTGCATAGCAGGTATAGCGGTGCCCACCGTTACTGCATAGCGGTACAACCGTGCCCACCGTTACTGCACAGCAGGTACAGCCGTGCCCACCATTACTGCACAGCGGTACAGCCCTGCCCACCGTTACTGCACAGCGGTACAGACGTGCCCATGGTTTGCCTCAGTGACGCTGCCACTCTTACTAACCTGGATTCCAAGAGGATGGCCGCCCCTAAGCCACTATTTTTCTTTCAGAACTAACGCAAGTCCTAAACATATCCCTTTTCCTTTTTAAAACGTTATTTTTGAGATGAGGTCTCACTAGATAGCCCTGGCTTGATTGGAACCTCTAACTCCAGAGAGCTTGGGACTAAAAACATGTGACATCACACTGGGCCCAACCCCCTTTTATTATTTTTTTATTATTATTTGTTTTGTTTTGTTTTTGGGTTTTTTTTTTTTTTTTTTTTTTTTTTTTTTTTTTTTTTTTTTTTTTTTTTTTTCGAGATAGGGTTTCTCTGTGTAACCTTGGCTGTCCTGGAATTCACTCTGTAGACCAGGCTGGCCTCGAACTCAGAAATCTACCTGCCTCTGCCTCCCAAGTGCTGGGATTAAAGGCGTGCGCCACCACGCCCGGCCCCATTTATTTATGTATTTATTTAATTATTTATTTATATTTTTATTTCCCCAGGGTTTCTCTGTGTAGCCCAGGCTGTCCTGGAACTCATTCTGTAGACCAGGCTGGCCTTGAACTCAGAAATCTGCCTGCCATGCGCCACCACGCCCAGTTTCCCTTTTTATTTTTAATATGACAGTCTCACTACCTAACTCAGGCTGGCCTGGGACCCATGACCCTGAAACCTCTGTCTCCCCAGGGTGGAAACTACACCACTGTCTATACTGCATACCTTTTTCTTTTCTTTTCTTTTTTTTCAAGACAGGGTTTCTCTGTATAGCCCTGGCTGTCCTGGAACTCACTTTGTAGACCAGGCTGTCCTCGAACTCAGAAACCTGCCTGCCTCTGCCTCCCAAGTGCTGAGATTAAAGGCGTGCCTTTTTCTGAGTTGAGGTTGCCTCCATTGGAAACTATAATCACCCTACACACAGGACCACAGATCTAAGTTCTTTATTTGTAAATCTCTTTAGTTTTGGGGCAGGACTGGGGCCACCCAGAGCCTTCTGTATACTTGGCAAGAGCTCTCTCACTGAGTCTTAAGAGCCTACACAACTTTACTTCGTGTTTCCAGTTTGCTAGGCACTACTCCACGGGGTATATCCGCATGGTCTACAGTCCTCGCGGAGATGAGGCAGATATTATTACTATTTTTACGATAAAGCTACAGCCTGTGCTATACCATGGCGCACGGCTGGCATTATTAAAACCAGGCTGAACCGACTGTCTCTAAAACAAACGCTGGCTGGTACCGACCGGGGCGGGTCTGTCTGCCAAGGCAGGGCCGGGGCACTCACCCAGCCGCACGTACTCCGGGAAGGGCTCCTTGAACCGGAGCTGGTAGGGCAGCACTGCCAGCCGCCTGCGCGTGGCCTTGTCGCGAATCTCTCGCACTACTTCCCGGATGGTGTAGATGTTCTTCCCGATGTCCTGTGGACAGACCGGCCCAGTTATCCCGCTCGCCTGACCCCACACGCAGCCCTGGAGGGTCTCGACGCCAGGCCCCACGGCGGGATCCCCAGTACCTGCAGAGGCGCGTCCCTCAAGAAAGCTCCGGCGTCAGCCACAACGTGCTCCACCGGAGCCATGGTGCCTGTCAAGGAGCGACGGCGCATGCGTACGGCGCCTGCGCTGTTCCTTAGGTTTGCACCGCAGTCCTTCCCGGACCGGAGGAACCGCTGCTGCGATTTCGCGGCGCCCCCTAGCGGCCCTCGGCCACCCCTTCAGGACTACGCGCAGGCACACCCGCGCCGCTTGCCCTGCCAGGGGCTATGTGCATGATTAAAGTTGAGGGACTCCGTAAGTAATCTGCCTCGGAATTCATAGAACTCTCTTTACTTTTAAGAGGAAAAAACCTGGGGCTGGTGAGATGGCTCAGCGGTTAAGAGCACTGACTGTTCTTCCAGAGGTCCCTAGTTCGAATCCCAGCAACCACATGGTCGCTCACAACCATCCATAATGAGACCTGACGCCCTCTTCTGGTGCGTCTGAAAACAGCTACAGTGTACTTATAATAATAAATAAATCTTAAAAAAATACATGCATCTAATTTAAAATTAAAAAAAAGAAAAACTTGTAGATATGGCATGTGGTTGAAAGTCAGTAGCTAGAAACAATCAATCACAACAAATCAGTAGGGTATGTTCTATTTTTACAAGTAAGGAAGCTAAGCTGACTTGGCCAGATAACCTCTGAACTGTCTTGAAACCACTTTTTAAAATCCGTTGTGTTATACAGCCATGTATCCCCACTTTATTTGAACATCTTGGGACAACGGCTGTGTTACTTAATACCTTTGCCCCATCTTCCTAAGCAAGGCACGGGATTTTCTAGAAAATTGAACAGAAGGGGGTAGTAATGACTATTAATGACTTCCAATTTTCCTTTCAATTTTGGGATTAGGAGATCTGGACTACTACGTGCTGGCAATGGTGATCTCAGTCTTTAGCATCTGCTTTCATTTAAGTTTTACTCATCTGTCCGGTATCAACAATCCTTCAGTGCTTCGTCTGACTCAGATATTTTCTGCATCCCCAAACACCTTAAATTACACCGGGGGGTGGGGTGGGGAGGACACTCCAGGTGCTCCTGTTGGGGCCCGGATGAAGTACAGGTTCTCGGCTTGGCAGGTAAAGGTGCATCTTGCTGCCTCTTCATCCCCAAAGGTTCTCATTTTGTAGCCCTGGCTCTCCTTGAACTCAGAGATCTTCCTACTTCTGCTTCTCTTGCTCTGGGATTAAAGTTGTAACCACCAAACCTAATCCTCAAATATTTTATATCACCAATCTTCTTTTTTTTTTTCTAAAGATCCATTTTATTTATTTATTTATTTATTTATTTTGTTTTTCGAGACAGGGTTTCTCTGTCTAGCCCTGGCTGTCCTGGAACTCACTTTGTAGACCAGGCTGGCCTCGAACTCAGAAATCCGCCTGCCTCTGCCTCCCGAGTGCTGGGATTAAAGGCGTGCGCCACCACGCCCGGCTCCATTTTATTTTTATTATACGTAAGTACACTGTAGCTGTCCTCAGACACTCCAGAAGAGGGAGCCAGATCGGATGGTTGTGAGCCACCATGTGGTTGCTGGGATCCAAACTTATCACCTTCGGAAGAGCAGTCGGGTGCTCTTACCCGCGGAGCCATCTCACCAGCCCCATCACCAATCTTCTTACCCCTCAGTCTCTCCAATCTCCAGCTTCCCAGTGCTCCCTGTTCTGAAATAAAACCCCAGTTGCAGACTATCCAACTTTTTAGAGAATTTTTTCAGTGTTTTGGAATCCTTTCTCAGCTAACTCCGTTTCTATTGTAGCTCCTTTCAGGATTTACCTGGTTTGGGTGATTCTGTGCCACCCTAATCTCTCTGCCTTCTCCCTGGTTTCTCACTCTTCATCTGATTCTCTTCTTTTTGCTTTGCAAACATAGTACCTTCTACATAACTTCTTGCAACTTAACCAATTCAAGTTCTTTTCTTAAGCAATAGTACCTATCTGCCAGGTATTAATGGCCACAGTATACAAACAAACTCTAATCATGTATATGTGTGAGTTTTAAATTTATGTGTGTATATGTGCCAATCCCCTTGTGCTGGAGTAACAGGCACTTGTGATCCAATCTAAGTGATGGGAATCTAATTCTTTCTGGTCTGCTTTTAACAGGTAAGCCATCTGTCCAGCCCTAAAGGGCTCTTTCAAAGCATTTATGTTGCTCTCACTCTCTTCTGTCCTCTTGCTCCTGTTCCCCCTCTCTTCCCATTTCCCTCCTCCCCTCTCCTCTCCCTCCCCCTCTCCTTCCATGTGCTCATGGCTGGCCTCTACTCCTCTCCCTCTTTCTGTCTGTCTGTCTGTCTGTCTGTCTGTCTGTCTCTACTTCCTCAACTCCCCTCCCCCATGCCCTGAATAAAACCTATTCTGTACTAAAAAAAATAAATTAATTAAAAAAAACTCTTTTATGTCCAATCCTTGTTCCAAGTCCACACTTTCTAGAAAGTTGCATCTGAGATTTCCTAGCATCTACACTTGTTAGAGCTCCAATAATTATTACCTTAGAGTCTTTCTATATAGCTCTGATGGACTTAAACACAAGAGTTCTGCTTCAGTGCTGATATTACAGGCATATGCTACCACTTCCTATTTTATTTTATTTTATTTTATTTTATTTTATTTTTTAAGGCATTACCAACAAAAGCATTCAAGGTAGGAACCTCTGAGCCATCCTCGTCCCTCCCCCCACCAACAACCAATGTTCATTGCACTACAGAATGTCAACATCAATCTGAGATGTTTGTCCGCACCCTTCCACCTCTGGTGTCATTTTTCTAAATCAAGTTTTTATCTCTTTCCCAGATTTCTCTATCTGCAATGGATTTTCCACATTGACCTAAACAGTGAGTGACGATACAGGAACTAGATTCTAATAAAAGAGATTTATACAAGTTGAAAAGGATTCTGGGGTTTCAACCCTAGAATAAAAACTGACCTAAAGCTAGACCTGGTGGCTCATGCAGACAGCCCCGTCACCCGTCACGTTGGTTTTAAGGCAGGATCACTGACATGTAGGGAGATTGAGAGTTCAGGGTCAGTCTTACTTACATATCTAGTTCAAGGCGAGCCTGGGCTACAAGTGATTCTGTCTCAGATAAATGACACAGAAGAATCTGATGTGGGTCAGTGATTCTGAAACTCAAGTGTTCATCAGAACCCCCTGGAGAGCTTGCTCAAATGAGCTCACTGGGTCTCAGTTTCTGACTTGGTAGGTGTAGGCAGGACCTGAGAAGTGACATTTCTGGTGGCCCAGGGAGTCTAAAACCACCTGTTACATAGAGTTTAAGGCCTGCCTGGGCTACATGGAACCCTAACTCAAAGAAAACATTAAAGAACAAGGCTGCTGGGCATGGTGGTGCACGCCTTTAATCCCAGCACTCGGGAGGCAGAGGCAGGTGGATTTCTGAGTTCGAGGCCAGCCTGGTCTACAAAGTGAGTTCCAGGACAGCCAGGGCACACAGAGAAACACTGTCTTGAAAATCCAAAACCAAAAAAAAGAAAAAAAGAATAAGGCTGAGTGTGGCTGTTCACGTTCAGTACGCTTGTGATGTTGTCAATCAGAAGTGCCAGGTGGGAGGGTCACTGTGAGCCTGGACTACATGGTGACATCCAGGTTAGCTGGGGCTAGAGAGAGACCCTGACTTTAAAAAATAAAAATAGCTGGGTAGTGGTGGCGCACGCCTTTAATCTCAGCACTTGGGAGGCAGAGGCAGGTGGATTTCTGAGTTCGAGGCCAGCCTGGTCTACAGAGTGAGTTCCAGGACAGCCAGGGCTACACAGAGAAACCCTGTCTCAAAAGAAGAAGAAGAAGAAGAAGAAGAAGAAGAAGAAGAAGAAGAGGAAGAGGAAGAGGAAGAGGAAGAGGAAGAGGAAGAGGAAGAGGAAGAAGAAGAGGAAGAGGAAGAGGAAGAAGAAGAAGAAGAAGAAGAGGAAGAAGAAGAAGAAGAAGAAGAAGAAGAAGAAGAACAACAACAACAACAACAACAAAACACCCCCCCACAAATACAGAAAACAAACAAAAACAAACAAAACAAACAAAAAAATTGAGACATGGTGCTGCAATTTCAATCTCAACCCCAGTACTAAGGAGGCAGAGGCTGGAAGACCGCTTCAAATTCTAGGCCTGATATATAATGAATTATTTATATGTTTTTAACAATGGTAATAATAAAAGATGGACTGGAGAGATGGCTCAGTCATTAAGAGCATTGGCTGCTATTTCAAAGGACTTGAGAGCTCAGTTCCCAGCACCCACATGGCAGCTCATGATAGTTCCTGGGGATCTGATACTCTTTTCTGGCTTCCACAGGTGTAACTGGGCTCCACACTTTAGCATAACAGACTCCATGATGGAAGCACCACGCAGGCCATAAAACTCAGCACACAGACAGCACCACCTGCCAAAATGAAAACAGAGACCTAAGCCACCAAAGTCCATAGTTCTGGGAAAGTCGCTAAGTGTCCTAACCTTGCCTTCTGGCTTCTGTACTTCTGTTTCTGGCTAACTGTTCTTGTTAACTGAAGTATGTCAACCCAGGACATGATTTTTGTGCTTGAAACCTCATCCTGAGAAAGTCTCAGGGCTACACTGGGATCTTGAACACCCATGTCTCAGATTCCCCACATATCTGGAGATCCCACAAAGGTTCCCAGAGACCTGACCTTAAGACACTGGGAGTCTCAGAACCTCTAGGAGTAGGTAAGAGTATGGTAGTCAAGGAACTCCTAGAGGGTGCACACCTGAAGTCCAGGTCCCCAAGTGTCCCTTTGATCAATCACTGTCTAACACTTCATAGGAGTCTGATACCCCAACCCCCAAAAGAAGCAAATTAGGAAGCCACCTGGCCTGTCACCTCCAGAGGTAAGCCTGGTTAAAGTGCCTTCTGTTTGAACACATAGGAGAGGTTGGGCCATTGCTCCAGTGTCCAGGAACCATGTGAAATGTCACTAGATTCCCAGTCTGTTTAGGTGTATGAATGTGTGGTGGCCACTCCTGGTTGTCTTTACTGTGTATGTGTTTCTATGTGTTTTTATCACATAAATACCACATGTGTTTGTTTGTTTCCCTGTATTAAACAATGGCTTTTTCTGGAGTGTATTAGTCAGGATTTTCTAGAGTCACAGGATTTATGGAATAAATCTCTCTCTCTCTCTCTCTCTCTCTCTCTCTCTCTCTCTCTCTGTGTGTGTGTGTGTGTGTGTGTGTGTGTGTGTGAATGGTATATAGGTTGCAATCCAATTAACCTAACAATTACTATCTGTGAAGGGAAAGTTCAAGCATCTGTCCTAGGAGGCTGGGTGTCTCAGCTGGTCCTCTGTATAAGCTGGAATCCCGAAAGTGTAGGCTCTAGTGCCAGTAAAGGAATGGATGTGCTGGCAAGGGGAGGTCAGGCAGGCAAAGAGCAAAAGCTTCCTCCTTCAATGTCCTTACATAGGCTTCCAGCAACAGGTATGGCCCAGATTGAAATTGTTCAAATAGCAGGTAAAAACCCCTCTAGGAGCTGGTCCCCAACTGTAGCCTCTTCTAACAATGGGATCTGACAATGGCCTGGCTTTCATAGCCAAAAACCTTCTGTAGTGGCTATCCCTGGTTGTCAACTTGACTATATTTGGAATGAACTACAATTCAGAATTGGAAGGCTCACCAGTGACCCTAACCTGGAGGCTTGGAGATAGAAGTTTCTGATCTGGATCTTGGTATGGAGATCTTGATAGTATAGTGGCTATGGATTCCAGAAGATTAAGACAGAGAGATCTCCAAGTTCAAGGTCATCTGGGATTAAAGGTGTGATGGCACACACCTGCTCGCCATGTGGGACTCAGTAACTGCTAGATCCTTGGACTTCCATTCACAGCTACTACTGAACCATTGTTGGGAATTGGACTTCAGACTGTAAGTCATCAATAAATTCCTTTACTCTGTAAGTTCTGTGACTCTAGAGAACCCTGACTAATACACCTTCTAATTAATAATCATACATAGATAGAAAACTTCATTGTGCATATAGACATACCCTTACTGCTTGATTCTGGGAACTGAAAAAGGCAGATACAGGAAAGGTGACAGCTAACGTGGCCACAGACCAGCCATGTTGCATCTTGTTTACTTAGTCATGCCCACTTTAAAAGTCTGGTTGTAGCCGGGCGTGGTGGCGCACGCCTTTAATCCCAGCACTTGGGAGGCAGAGGCAGGCGGATTTCTGAGTTCAAGGCCAGCCTGGTCTACAGAGTGAGTTCCAGGACAGCCAGGGCTACACAGAGAAACCCTGTCTCAGAAAAAAAAAAGTCTGGCTGTGCTGAAGAGAGGAGAGAGGAGAGATGTGGAAATTTATCTTTTGAGATAGGAATACAGAGCTTACAATTCTATACATGCCCTGTGGCCAGACCCCCTAGTTGCCAGGAACAAGGGAGTTACCATTGCAAAAAAAAAAGTTGTTTTTTTTTTTTTAAAGATTTATTTGTTTTATTTATATGATTATACTGTAGCTGTTTTCATGCACACCAGAAGAAGGCCTTGGATCCCATTACAGATGGTTGTGAGCCACCATGTGGTTGCTGGGAATTGAACTCAGGACCTCTGGAAGAGCAGCCAGTGCACTTAACCGCTGAGCCATCACTCCAGCCACACCCCCCACCCCAATGCAAAAATTAAGAGTTGTAAAACTGAGGCTTCCTGAAAAATCCCTTAAGAAAGATTCCAACCTTTGAAAACTAGGGAAGACCTGGGGAATCAGACTCTATGCCGCAGGAAGGGACTCTGGGACAGAGGCCATCATCCCCAGCCAGAAATCAGACGGTCAGGCCACTGACTGATAAAAGGGACCCTGGCATAGAGGCCATCATCCCCAGCCAGAAATCAGACGGTCAGGCCACTGACTGATAAAAGGGACCCTGGGATAGAGGCCATCATCCCCAGCCAGAAATCAGACGGTCAGGCCACTGACTGATAAAAGTGTGATGGGGGTAAGATCAGAGTATGTTAAAGGACATACAAGGGACAGGAACTTGTCTAATATCCAAAACCTTTCATCAGGGCACTTCCCCTTATTCTGCTATTCTGCCTTGTGGGTTAACTCATCTGGACAACAGCAATATTTTTGGGGCTCTGAGCCTACCTGGTGACCATGTACAAATGGTTTGACTAAATGTGCCTTTTCTGATGTCTTCTAAACTGAGTAGACAGGTTGATCAGGATCTAGAGGTATTAAAAAATTTCCATATCTGAATTAAAACAACAGTTGGATTCCCTTGAAGGAATGCTCCTACAAAATTGTAGAGAACTGGAAATACTTCTCAGGAGACAAAGGAAACTCTGTATGGCTTGGGGAGAAACCTGTCGTTTTTACGGTAATTGATCAAGAGTAACTAGGAGAAAAGTTTTGTCATGGTAGAGGAAAACTTCAAAAATAAAAATAGACAAGACATAAATCAAATAACACCTGTCTCTCTCTTCTTGGTCCCCTGGCTAACTACTCTGTCAACAGCACTGGATGGATCTTTAACTTTCATTCTCATTGGCTGAATGATAGGTCCGTGCATCTTAAACTATATGGAAGGTTACCTATCAGCATATCTGTCCAGTAAAATTAATGGTTCTTAGGACCAACTACATCTCTTTATTTTATTGTTTTTTTTTTTTTTTTGAAACAAGAGTTTTTCTATGTAGCCCTGGCTGTCCTGGAACTTGCTCTGTAGACCAGGCTGGCCTTCCCTTACTTCTGCCTCCTGAGTGCTAGGACTGAAGGTGTACACCACTGCCTGGCCCAATTACACCTCTTTAGAGCAGAGTGAGTCCATAATTTGACTCATCCACTAAAAACTGACTCCATGATGGAAGTACCATTCTGGCCATAAAACTCAGCACACAGACAGCACCACCTGCCAACATGAAAACAAAGGTCTAATCCACCAAAGTCCATGGTTCTGGGAAAGTCTCTACGTGTCCTAACCTTGCCTTCTGGCTTCTATACTTCTGCTTCTGACTGTTTCTGCTAACTGGAGCATGTCAACCCAGAACATGAATTTTGCGCTTAAAACCTCGCCCCGAGAAAGGCTTGAGACTACATATGGATCCTGAACACCCAGTGTAGTCACTGAGTGGCTAATAAAGACTTTCTTTTTTTTTTTTTTTTTTTTTTTTTTTTTTGGTTTTTTTCGAGACAGGGTTTCTCTGTATAGCCCTGGCTGTCCTGGAACTCACTTTGTAGACCAGGCTGGCCTCGAACTCAGAAATCCGCCTGCCTCTGCCTCCCGAGTGCTGGGATTATAGGCATGCGCCACCACGCCCGGCTAATAAAGACTTTCTTTTGGTAGATACCGCACAGCAAAGGCACCTGACACTCAGGTGGTACACAGATACACTTCAAGAGAAACATCTATGTAATAAAATACTAATGAAAATGTAATATTTCAGTTAACAAAAACAAACCCAACAAAAATCCAGGTAATCAGAACAATTAACTCGGAGGTGGATGCCAGCCTAGGTTACATAGAACCTTGCCACACCTGTCTCCTCTTTCACCCCTAACCCTCCATCCCAATGGTATAAACTGGTAATCCTAACTACTCAGAGGCAAAAGCAATGGAATTAGAAGTTCGAGGCCCGTTGGAGCACTTTAAATAAGACCCTGTTCCAAGTAAAAACCAGAAAGGTAGCAAAATGGCCAGGAACATAGGTCAGTTGTGACGCCCTGGACTAGTCACGTTCAACTGTCAATCTTGCAAAACCCAGAAAGTTTCTGTTGTCCAGGCTGCGGTGAGGTATGTCTACAATGCCAGGAATCAGGCGGCCAAGGACAGCGCTGGGTTCCAGGTCAGCCTGGGTTACATAGATTCCCTGTTTGCTAATTCATAAGGTTCAGCTTTCTCTATGGGGCGGGGGTGGGGGTGGGGTGGGGATGAAGTTGGTTCCTCTTGGGGAAGACACGTAGGGAAAAGTTTTGAAAGGGTGTCATGTCGTCGTGTGTCATGTCGTCGTGTGTCATGTCCCATGCTTCACTCTCGTCCCCCTTTCCAGTTTTGCTTCTTGGAACAACAGCAGATGCCTTCCAAAGGCCAGGGCATTTATACTTCTAGAACTGAGAACAAGACCTTACACAGATTTGGCACAGGCTACGAACATTAAATTACACGAGATACTAAAGTTTGACCAGTATACAACTGTGGTGTCAAAACATCCTTTGCAAATTTGGGGACATGCTTATAGTTACACGGTTTATCTGACACTCAAATGTAAGGGGGTGGGAGAGCGTACTGTTTTTTTTTTTTAACCAGCAACTCCTGCAAGACTTGGTGACTTAACTGATCGGAGGGTCTTCTCCCACCAGTACCATGGCGGGAAAACAACTCTATCTGCTTCCAAAGGAATACATTTTTTAAAAGCCCTGGGGCCCGATGAGCCTTCATTTTATAAGTCTGCTCGGGCACAGCCCGGCTGATGCCTGCAATCCCAGCCCTGAGCGGGTCAAACGCCCGCCGCCCGGGTCTAGGTGGTCGGCACCTGCGCGCCCCGGCCAGCCTCTTCCGGGTCAGGTGACCGCGCGCGCCCACGTGACCCGGCCCGAGTGCGGGCGCTGGAAGGCGGAAGTGGAGCGGAGTTAGGCGCCGCTGGTGTGGCCGCGGCAGGTAGGTGGCGCGGGGGCACTGGGGGGCTCGGCAGCGAGCGGGCGGCGCGGGGCAGCCAGGGGGCGGCGGGCGGCGCGAGGGGCCGGGGGCGGCGCGGGGCGGGCGCCGGGGGGCGGCGGCTTCCTGTGGGAGGGGCCTGGCGCGCGGTTCCGGCCTCCGAGGAGGGGTGTCCCGGCTCGCGCCCGGGGCGGGGTGGGCGCAGGGCCCGGCGGGAGTCGCCTGCTGTCGGCGCTTCCGGAAGGAGACCCCCGGCCCCGGGTACCTGCGGTGCAGAGGAGCCGCGTCCGTCTGGGAAGGGGGCCCCGACCTCAGCCGGGAGACTCGTATGCTCCCTGCAAGGGGCTGCCTGGGAGTGGGCGTCTGGCTTGTAGGGACAGGGAGAAAAAATATCTGGACGATGCGGCCTGGACCCCATTCCGAGAGTCTTTTTCCTTCCGTCCTCTTTGAAGAGGATGGCGACCCGAGACTTTGATACCGGTCCTGTTCAGTTTTTTAAACTTCAGGAGTTTGATCGTCTGAGTCTTGATCGTCTGACTCTGGTCACACCCACTTTGCCCTGTTTGGGTAGGGTTTCCACTTGTTGGGAGCCTAGCCCATCAGATCATCTTTTTTTGAGATGCTCCGGGATCGGGTCATCTTCGAGACCACAAAAAAATAAATTAAAGACGTGTAGGTGCTTTGCTGTGATCATAACAAGACTTTTTAACCTACACTGTTGTCAACGACCTGGGCCGGCGTTACCTCAGCAAGGCATTGACTGTTGAAGTCTTGGATGGCTGAAAGTCTACCCATACCGATTTGAGATGAGACGTTTCCTTTCAAGCTTAAATTATGCAGCTTCCTTTACCATGTGACTGCTTATCTTGACCAGCTGTGACTAGGTGGAGTGACTGAGAAGTTTCTCTTGTGTTCCTTAGAACTGTGACCTAGATCGTAGTTTTTGAGGTTAAAATACCCATCTTAAGATTCTTCATCCTCTAGGCATGAAGATGGCTCCAAGTTCCAGGCCAGCCTGGGCTACCCTGTAAGACCTAAATAAACAAACAGGCCACCCTCTTTTCCCTTCACATTTGCTAAGGTTTACAGAAATGAAGTGAAGTTTATGAATGCAACGAAGGTCAGGGTTCGAATAGGACATTGACAGGAGCCAGAATCACAGGTCACTAGGGGGAAAAAAACCCCACTTTGCATTAATACATTAGGAGTTGAAGACTTGGGGGTATATTACAAGCATTTAAAAGTTAATTTTTGTAGCAGTCTCGAGAAGTCATTACCACTTTATAAATAAGAAGCTAAGAGAATTGACTTAAAATAAAAGATGTATTTTTATTTGTGTGTGTGTTCCTGTGTGTATGTCAACACCGAGGACAAATGAGAGCATTGGGTTCTTTGGAGCTAGAGATACAGGTGGTTGTGAGCCTCTGGATTTGCATGCTGGGAACTGACCTTTGGTCCCGTTCCCCTGCATCTCTTTAGTCCCAACCTGGCTGACATCCTCATTTTGTTTTTCTTCCTTGTTTACTGTCTTCTTCCTGCTAGGACTGTAAATCATTCAAGGGCAGTGATCTGATTTTACATGACCTCTTTGGCTACTAGCCCCATGCCTTGTATGTTAGGAGTACCTGGTCAGTGTTTGAGAAGTAAATGAGTTTTTAAAGGTCACACTGCTTGGTGTATGTGGAGATCAGGGGTTAGAGTGTTAAGTTTCCCGTCACTTTCTCTGTTTAGTGTCACTGGTCTATGGGAGAAGCATGAGGAAAAGGCTTCAATTGGCTTGTCAGTCTCTTTTTTTGTTTTTTTTGTTGAACATTGCACCTTCCCACTTCCCTTCTTTTTGTAATTTTTTATTTTATTTTATTTTTTTCCGTTTGAGACAGGATCTTCGTAAGTTGTCCGGGGTGGCCTCAAACTCCTGTAGCTCAGGCAAGCCTTGAACTTGTGATCCTTCTGCCTCTGACTCTACAGTAGTTAGGATTTGAGTTCAGTACCACCTGGACTATTTTAGTCTTTCATTTAGTGACTACATCCCCATCTGCAAAGAACTGATACCAGATTCTTTCTTATTTATTTATTTATTTGGTTTTTCGAGTCAGGGGTTTCTCTGAATAGCGCTGGCTGTCCCGGAACTCACTTTGTAGACCAGGCTGGCCTCGAACTCAGAAATCCGCTTGCCGCTGCCCTCCCCCCTCGCCCCCCCCCCCCCAGTGCTGGGATTAAAGGCGTGTGCCACCACGCCCGGCTTTTATTTTATTTTTATTTTAGTTATTTATTTGAGACAAAAGTTTTACTGTATAGACCTGGCTGGCCTAGAACTCATTTAAGATCCAGCTGCTTCTGCCTCCCAAGTGCTGAAATTAAAGCTGTGTACTATTCACTATACTCAACCTCTCTCCCTTCCTGTCTGGTCCCATCCTGTCCCCTCCCCTTCCCTTTCTTCTTCCTTCTTTCCTTCCTTGCTTCCTCCCACCCCCCTTAAGATCTTTTAGCTTTTTGATAGAAGGTAGGTTGTAGCCTAGGCTGGCCTCAAACAGGTTATGTTTCGGAGGAACTTATGATAGATTCTCTTGTCTCTCCCTTCTAAGACCTGGGTCGCAGGCCTTCATTCACCATTGTGCCTGGCCCAGCGTTTCATCTCATCCAGTTCCAGATCTGTGAAGGTCACATTGCTTCATTCACGGTGAAGAAACTGAGGCTTCCTGAAGTCCTGCTGTTAGATTGTGGAAGTAGTAAATAAACCCAAGAGTCGGCTCCCTCCCTCTATGGTCCTGGGAACTGAGTTCCAGTTGTCAGGCGTGCTGGCAAACACCTTTACCCGATGAGCCACCTTCTCCACAACCTAGGTCTTTTCTTCCTAGACCTATTACTTTTAATTAATAGAAGTGATAAAAAGTTTCATCTTAAAATATTTTTAAAATATGCTATTAGGTTGGGTATAAGTGCCTGTAATCCAAACACTTGGGAGGCAGAGGTAGGGGGATTGCTGGGAGTTCAAATGTTCAGCTATAGCTTGGGTTACAAAACGAGGAAGGAAGGAAGGAAGGAAGGAAGGAAGGAAGGAAGGAAGGAAGGAAGGAAAGAGAGGGAGGGAGGGAGGAAGAAAGAAAGAGAGAAAGACATGTAGAAAAAAATAGAATAGGATAAGAAAAAAAAATTCTCGAATACTCTGCCTGCTCAATACTTGTGTAGTCTTATCCCACTGCAGGGTAATTTATAAACTGAAGAAGTTGGTCTTGGGAATGGAGGCTGGGAAGTCTGAGATGGAGGGTGTGATGGTTTGTATATGCTTGGCCAAGGGAGTGGCACTATTAGAAGGTGTGGCCTTGTTGGAGTAGGTGTGTCACTGTTGGCATGAGCTGTAATACCCTCATCTTAGGTGCCTGGAAGCCAGTCTTCCACTAACAGCCTTAAGATGAAGATGTAAAACTCTCAGCTCTGCCTACAGCCTAAATACTGCCATGCTCTCACCTTGATGATAATGAACTGAACCTCTGAACCAATAAGCCAGCCCCAACTAAAGGTTGTCCTTTATAAGACTTGCCTTGGTCATGGTGTCTGCTCACAGCAGCTGTACATTCCTAAGATGGAGGCTCTACTCTTGGAGGGCCTTCCTGCTAAGTTATTCCATGTTAGAAGGCAAGAAAACAAGCATATGCACAGGACTAGGGGCCCTGTCAATGTTCTGTGAGCACCAGGCCTCTCAGGACCTAATTCCTTTTTTTTTTTTTTTTCCCCTTGTTCCGGTCAACCCTGCTTGCTCCACTCAACCCTGCTCGCTATGGCCAGCCCACCCACCCCCAATTGCTCCAGCCGCCCCGTACGGCCCCGCTTGCTCCAGCTGTCCCCCCTCGCTCCACTCGGCCCCGCTCGCTCTGATTGGTCTCTCCGCAGGACCTAATTTCTTAAAGTCCCTCCTCCCAACCCTGTTGCACTAGAGTACAACACTTAGACTTTGGGGACCCATTCAAACCATAGCTTCTGCCACAGTTGTCTTTTCCAAGGAAAATATTCTTCCTTCAGTGGCTGGTTGTACACCCCTACTTTATTACAGGCATTGTTCTGGAGTTTGGCTGTTAGTATGGAGGCCGCTGATCACATAGCTGTCAAAGCCTGGTACAGCCTTTGAATGTCAAATACATCAGCATTTGGAGATTCAACATGAAAACTGCAATTTTTGTTAGTTTGTTTTTGTGACAGGGTTTTTCTGTGTAGCTCTGGCTGGCCTGGAACTCACTCTGTAGATTGGGCTGGCTTCAAACCCACAATGATCTTCCTGTATTGGCCTCTGGAGTGCTGGGATTAAAGGCATGTGCCACTACTGCTGGCTCCAACTGATGTTTTTATATTCTAGTAAAATCATATGTAATCTATAAGTGGTAATATTTTATATTTACTGTGTTAAAGACAATATAATTAAATGAGTTTCAGCAGGGTGTATATAGTGACTCATGCCTGTATTCTTAGCACTCCTGTTTTGGGGGTTGGAGGGGGCAGGTCTCACACTTGCTCAGTGCTCAGACTTTCTGGAATTTATATTGTAGTTCAGGCTAGCTTTAAACTGACACTCCTTCTGCCTTAGCCTCTTGGGTGCCAGGATCACAGGTGTGCTGCCTCTTGTCTGAAGTCCCAAAGGGGAGAAGACATGGAGCACAGGACAGAGTGAGGGTACAACAGTCCAGGTGAAGGTAGAAGGGGAATCAATGGGTGGAAGGAGAAACACCTTGACAGATTTGGGGATCAGCCAGGAACCCAGCATGGCTGGAGAAGGCTAAGTGAGCAGAGAGAATGAGTTCACAGGGGTTTGGGGTATGGGAGGAAACATTGGGCAGGCCAGGGAAGGCCTTGTAGGCCTTTGTGTGAATGCTGGTTTTCACAGGATGAGTGAAGCATTTGAGCTGAGAATGGATATTGTCCTGCCTTTCAACAGGCAAACTGTGATTGTTGTGAGGAGGAGAAAGAGGAGCCGGGGTAAAGGCAAAAAGATGTGTGAGGAGGGCATTGTCACACAAGGAGAGAAAAGCATTGAGATATATTCTGATCTGTGGATGAGGTGACTTGGGTATGGAATGTGAGAGGACAAGAGCAGGCAAAGGTGACTCCCAAGGTTTGGGTATGAACAGGGAGAAATGGAGTTATCATTAAATGGGGGAGAAGAGCTGGAGATGTGGACCAGTTGGTAGAGTATTTATTTGCCTAGTGCATAAAGCCTGGGGTCTGATCCCCAGCACGGCATAAATGGGATGTGGTGGCACACATCTGTAATCCCAGCACTCAGGGGGGCAGAGGCTGGAGGAGGTTTAGAGGTCAGTCAGGGAGATCATCCTTTGGAATCCAGCCTGGGCTACCTAAGATCCTGTCTCAGTAAACAAAAACATAGGGAGAGACTATAGGACAGTCAGGGCTTAGATTCAGTTTTGTTCACATTGATTGTACAAGGTCTAGTATAAGCCCGAGAGAAGATGCTGGGGCAATTAAATGAGGATGTCAGGTGGCAAGCAGGGGCAGGAGGTATGTACATGGGAGCTGATATTGTGTAGCCTGGAGTTGAGACTGGACAGGGTCACCCAGAGAGGAGTGTGAATGTACTTTCAAGAAGAGTGTTGCTGTTGAGCTTGAACTTGTAGAGTAAATCTCAGTCAACACTGGGCCATGTCTGAAGACTACCTATGTACTGCAGGGAAGTTGAGTCTCTCTTCCTCCTCTGCCCCCCATCCCCATTCTGCTATCTTATAGATTTAACACAAATGGAGTACTGTAGTGGGTGGGTGTGGTGGTTTGAATAGGTTTGGCCCCCATAGTCTCATGTGTTTGAATTCTTGACCCATGGGGAGTAGCACTATGAGGAGGTGTGGCCTTGTTAGGGGATGTGTGTCACTGTGGGGGCGGGGCTTTGAGGCCTTAAATGTTGAACCTATGCCCAGTATGAAACACATCCATTCTCCTCCTGGCTGCCTTTGGATCAAGATATGGAACCCTGGGCTCCTCTAGCACCACATCTGTCTTAATGCTTCCCATCACGATGATAATGGACTAAACCTCTGAAACTGTAAGCCAGCCCAATTAAACGTTTTGTCCTTTATAAGAGTTGCCTAAGACAGTGGGTGACCCTTGGATTTCAGTCTTGTTCTTGGGATCTGAAGTTTTCATCAGGAAGACAGTGGATTCATGAACATCAAGACAGATTGTGATCAGGTTAGGGCACACACGTGGAGGTCAGAGGACAACTTTCAGGAGTTGTTCTTCCCTTCTACTATGTGGGGTGGATTCAGACCCTCAGCGTTGCCAGCAAACACCTTTTCCGTGGAGCCAGTCTGGCCCAAGAGAGCATTAGAGTCCCTGTGTAATTTAGGACTGTGCCGGATTCTACAAGAGCTGACATCTTGTTCTCAGGGAAGATCTCGTTCCTTTGATTCCAACTAGAATCTGTTTAGAAGGTTGTAAGATCCCTGTTCTCCTCACTGCCCTTGGTTTAGAAGCAGTGATTTAGGTGGCAGTCCCTTCTAGGTAATGCCAAGTCTCTTGAATCAGGGCGGGCCTCTTCCTCTGGTTACTCATGCATTCTCTATGGTGTTTGGCCTGCAATCTGTTTTGCCATCTCTGCTATTATTACCTTCCACGAAGTGTGTATATATATATATATGATGAAAATATTTTCTTTTGTTGCTTTCTAACTAGCTGGATATTCCACTGCACAGCTGCTGACATCATCTGTGATGTCATGAGAACAGCCCCCATCCACATGGCAGCCCATAGACTGTACAATACCGAGGATCTCCTTAATAGTTCCAGAAAGTTCCCTAGCTAACGACTGGAGTCTTGTCTGTGGGGGTGGTATAGACAGTCACATCACAAGTGAGATTTCCACTGTGTTTACTTTTCTTTTCCTTTTTCTGTTTCTTGGTGGCTTCTTGAAGACTTTGATGATGAGCAGAGGCAGAGGGTGCAACCTCAGTCCAGCCTGTCTGCTCTGAGAAGTCACTTTCACCATCACCCCCAGACCTTCCTATCACCAGTTGTCCATCTCAGGGGCCAAGGTGATGTGGTGCTGATCTCACCTCCAGTGTACCTCAGGCACACCACTTTGGTCTCCTTATGTTGAATTTGGGCTGTGTGGTAGAGGTGGTGCTAGCCTCTTTCCAGCAGAAAGCTCCCTTCCAGTTTTTACATGCTGTATGGCAAAGTTTTTGAAATGTGATTGTTTTTCACTTTGGGACTCTGATGAATGGAGGATAGTTCAGTGCTGAATGTTGGAAAGAGGCCAGGAAAGAAGCAGGCGTGTGTGTTGGAAAAATCTGGCTTGAGGGTGGGAAGGGAAGGAGAGATCTGTGGGACAGACTCTTCCACATCTTTTAGAAGAGGATACAGAGATGGTCTTTACTGACAAATACACCCTGCCTGCCTCTCTCATGTTTAGGATTCGGATTCCAGCAATTGAACCCAGGCCTTGTACATAATAGGAAGCACAGCATCTCTGAGCCCCAGTGCTGCCCCACCTCCTTTTTCTCTTAATATGGTCTCAGTCAGATACTCAGATTGGCTTTGAACACTGTTGTAGCATAGGATGGCCCTTGTGATTCGTCTGTCTCAGCCTGAGGTTACAAACCTAGGCCACAAGGCCAGGCTGGCTCCACTTCTCTTTTTCCTTCTCTTCTTCTTCTTCTGCTTATTTTGTGTGTATGAGTTGTTTAGGAAATACAGGGTATTAAACTAGTGCCAGACAAGAGCTTTGCTCCCATCTCTTCCTTCTTAGTGTTGGGATTAAAGGAGTCTCTTTAAATTTTTTTTTTTTTGAAACAGGGTTCCATGTAGCCCAGGGTGGCCTCCAATTTTCCATGTAACTAAGACTGGCCTTAACATCTGGATCCTTCTTTCCCTGGGTGCTCAGCTTACTTTCTCTCTTAGTCCAGGTTGGCCAAGAATAACCCAGAACTTTCTCCTAGAGGCAGGAGGATCAGGAGTTCAAGGTCATCCCCAATTCTATGAGGAGTTTGAGCACATTTTGTTAGAACCAAAGAGTAAAGTTAAAAGCAAAATAGAAGTAAAGAGGAGTGGTGAATGCAGACTGGCGGTGTGGCATGGTATGCTGTGTGTAGAGTGCCAGGGTTTGCTTGGTGTGGTCAGGCCTGGGCTCCTTACATCCTGAGCACCGAGGAGAAGAAGAAGCGGATCTGGAGGCATGGCTCGCTTGCCATCCAGAGGCCCAAGTTCAGGATCCACACGGTGCCTCACAACTGCCTGTAGTTCCACCTCTAGGGCATCCAACACCCATGGGCCTCTCTGGGCACATAAGAACTCATGTAGGTATGCACACAAGCAAAAGCAAATTAATAAGTAATTATTAAAAAACCTAAACAAACAAGGGAAGAAAACAGTGAATCAACTGGCCCTTACAGCCCAATGTCCATGTCAGACAAACGGATAAGTAAAAGGTATAGCTGTTCAATGGAGCAACATTCAGCCAAAAAGGAAAGATATGCGTTACAGTGACCTGAAACATTCCATGAAAGAAAGCAGTTACAAGACTACACACAGGTCACATGACTGCATTTGTCTGGAGTATTTGTCTGACAAAAATAGATTGATGTTTGCCTGGAGCTGGGGGAGGGGAGATGGGCTGGTCATTGACAGGGTTTATTTGGGAGTGATAAAATGGTCTGGAATCGGAGCTGATGGCAGGTCAGCTTCAATGCTAATAAAAACCCACTACGATTATGTGCCTTAAAAGCATGAGTTTGGAGTGAGGGATGGAGCATAGTGTGTTTGAAGAACGCTCTGGGTTCTGTCTCCAGCTTCTCACAAACCAGCTTTTGTGGTGTGTGTCTTGCCTATGGAGGCAAGAGGATCTGAAGTTTAAGGTTACATAGTAAGTTTGAAATCAATCTTGGCTAAAGAGAATTTGTCTTCTTTTTTTTTTTTCTTTCAAGACAGGGTCTCTCAATGTAGCTCAGGCTGTCCTGGATTCACTATATAGATTAGACTGGCCTTGAACTCACAGAGGTCCGCCTGCTTCTGTCTCCTGAGTGCTGTGATTAAAGATGTGCATTACTATACTCATTTAAGAGAATTTATTTTTTAAAAAGAGGACAGTAAGCTGGATATGGTAATGCATGCCCTTAGCCCCAGCACTTGGAGAATAAATTTATGGCATATGAATTATGGTTCAGGAATAATAATTAGAGATGGCTCACTCTTGTTTCAAATGTACCCTCTGTGTCCAGCAGGCCGAGTCATGATTCTGATATAGTGTAAGATCTGGGGTGTGGCTTAGTATTAGAATACTAACTGGTAAGCCTGAGGTTCTGGGCTTGATGCTCTGCAGAAAAGATACAAGGAAAAGGATTCTTGTAGCCAAACTCCCATCTCCTCCCTGCTTTGCTACATTGTGCCATTGAACTTCCCTTTGTTTCCAGCTGGGTACATGAAAAGTTTTCTGTACTGGAGCTTGAACCCAGGGCCTTGCAGTGCTGGGCTGAGCCACATTCCAGCTTTACTAAGTGTGAGGTGCCAACAGGCTGATGGTCTTGTACTAGGACCGCAGTGTAGAAAGTGGTTCAGTTCAGCCTGTTTGGAAACAAAGTTAGTTCTTCTCTCTTCTCTCGGATTTAAGGAGGGCCTGTATAATTGGGTAGGCAGGGGACTTGGAGCAGCCACTGCTCCCTGCTCCCCATGTAGTCTTTTTATTTCTTTTTCATTTTTTTCAGTCTTTTATTTATTTATTTATTTATTTATTTATTTATTTATTTATTTTTCAGTCAGCGTTTCTGTGTGGCCCTGCTGTCCTGGAACTTTCTTTGTAGACCAGGCTGGCCTCAAACTCAGAAGTCCACTTGCCTCTGCCTCCTGAGTTTAAATAAAGGTTGATGAGTTTAAGACCAGCATGGGCTATAGGAGACCATGTCTTAAAAAACAAATGTGGGGCTGCAGGAGCTCAGGAGGTAGGAGCACTAGCATGGAGTGGGGAGCACTGAAGTGTGGATCCAGCACCTGGGTAACTAGCTGCTGTTCCTGACATACTTGAACCTCAGCCTGGTGCAGCACTGAGACAGGAGCATTACTGGGAGCTGCTACCTTCCAGTTTAGCCAATAAAACTTGAGGCCCAGCTTCAAGAAGAGACCTTGCCTCACACAGGTTAAAAAAAAAAACAAAAAACAACTTAAAACAAAGCTGCCTGTCAAGCCTTGTGTGGACAGTAAGCTCAGAGATAAAATGCCATTTTATTTATTTAGAAATTGTGTGAATCTGCTCACATTGGGAAAGGACAGGCGTTTTGGTGTCTTCCCCACCTTTCACTGGCCCGTTACTATCTGCAGAGGTGAAGTCTGTATATCTAGCCCTTTGTCTCCACCGTCCCCTGCCTGTCTTGGGCACAAAAGCCATTTTTCTGACTTTTCTTTTCTTTCTTCTTTTCTCCCCCCTTCCTGTTTACTCCCTCCTACTCTGTCTTTCTGAGGTACATGTAAACATGTCCTCATTACTAGCTGGAAAGAGTTACTAGTCATCTGTGTTTCTGAATCACAAGTGGAACATACTCTGTGTTCAGGTTTTATATGTTCCCTTTAGTCTTGAGGTACAGCCCATTGCTAGCCCCAGACTCTGCCATCTATCTAGACCTCCTGTCTGGTGTTCACTGATGTGAATCGACACACCCGACACACTGATGTCTGTCTTCACCCTCTAGTTGTGGTTAATTTTCTTTATGTGCACTTGGGAGGGTTTACAGTTCACAAAGCTTCCCTTGCAATGGTCAGGTGGTATCTGGCTAATTGGATCTGGAATGGCAGACAAAGCTCACATAATAACAGATCAGTGTTCATAAATGGCGGTCTGTAATTATGAAGGACTGGAGAGAGATGGCGGTGGCTGAGTTTTGGGCCCATTTCTCCTCTTCTCAGCTGGGCTTGCTCTCCCTGAGCTTTCTTTTCTTTTTTTTCTGACTTCTTTCCTTTTGTCGTCGTCGTCGTCTTCTTCTTCTTCTTCTTCTTCTTCTTCTTCTTCTTCTTCTTCTTCTTCTTCTTCTTCTTCTTCTTCTCCTCTCCCTCTTTCCCTCTCCCCCTCCCTCTCCCCTCCCCCTCCCTCTCCTCCTCCTCCCTCTCCCTCTCTCTTTCCTTCTTCTTCTTTTTATTGGATATTATATTTACTTAAATTTCTGAGATTTTTTTTTTGTACTTGTCTTCGATTTTGTTTTGGGCTGTTAGTTGTAGATCAAGATACTTTGTTTTTCTCCTCCCTAACAAATCCATGTGGAGGCTCCAAGTTTCATTGTTTAGAGACCAAGAAGCTTCAGAGCCTACCCTTACTGCAGTTGCCTTAGGGAAGGGAGTGTCCAAACTGACATCAAGATTCTAAAGTCTATAAATAGTGGGTTTCCAGCCCTTCCAGCCTAAGCCTCTGTTCAAGCACTGAGCCCAGGTGGTGACATGGTGGCCTTTCCCCTTAAAACTTGTTCACTTAGAAAAAATGCTCAGACTTACAAATGGCTCAGAGATTGAGATAACTTGCTTGAGTGCTCTGGCGTGGGTCTGCAGGGTGGCCCAGTGGTTAAGACTACTGCTGGCTGTTCCTCTTGATGACCCAGGTTCTGTTTCCAACACCCAAATGGTGAGTCATGCCCATTCATAACCCCAGGTCCAGGATTCAATACAAGCCTTTTTCTGGCCTCTGTGGGCTTCAGACATGCAAGTGGTCCACATACATGCACACAGGCAAAACATTCATACACATAACATAAAAATCTAAAAATATCTAAAGTATTAAAAGATAAATGTTGCACGCATAGTTAAAGTTCCTTGGTGTCTGTTTCATTTCCTGTTGTGGCAGAGGGACCTTGTGGTTTAGTGTCAGTGTCTCTGTCCTTTCCATGCCGCCATGTTTCCTTACACTCTATGTCCCCTGCGACACAGTCAGTCTGTATAAACTCACATGTTCAATGTACCTAGGCTGCACGTCCTTCTCTTCCTGTCCCTCTCCCTTCCTCCTTCCCTCTCCCCTCATCCCATTCAGGAATGGTGAATGTGATTTGGATCCCCATCTTTCAGGGGTGGTGTAGCCCCATTTTAGAAACAACTTGAAAAGGTAGAAAGGCCCCCAGATAGTTGTGGGTTGTAGAAGCTAGCACTTCAGGCCTGAGAGCTCTTGTGTCCAGTGTTGTCTGCTCAGTCATGTGGAGGGGACTGAGAGTCACTGTTGGAGGTGGTAACAGGGTTCTGGGGATCTTGAGTTGTAGAATACTGTACTGTTTTGTTTTTGTTTTTTTGAGACAGGGTTTCTCTGTGTAGCCCTGGCTGTCCTGGAACTCACTTTGTAGACCAGGCTGGCCTCAAACTCAGAAATCTGCCTGCCTCTGCCTCTGCCTCCCGAGTGCTGGGATTAAAGGCGTGCACCACCATTGCCGGGCTTTGTTTTTGTTTTGTTTTGTTTTGTTTGTTTTTAATCTAAGCATTCTGGAGGTTTCCACCGGAGTTAAAGTATCTAGGGTCAGAGGTGTAGCTCTGGCATAGGGCTTGCCTGTCAGGAATACAGCTCTGGGTTGATGGTTTGTTTTGTTTTGTTTTGTTTTTGTAACTTGTCACCTCTGGAGTGCTGCTGGAATTATAGGTGCGTGCTACGACATGCAGCCCTTACAGTGTTTTTGAGGCCGAGTCTTACTGTGTAGCCCACACTGACCTTGAACTCACAGTGCTCCTGCCTTTCAAGCTCTGGGACTATATATACATACCACAGCACTCAGCCATGTGCTGCTTTAATGGCAGCAGTTTCACAGATAGCCAGAAGACTCTGAGGCTCTGTCATTAAAACTCTTCATAGCAACATTCACCTGTCACTCACGTCTCACTGTGGTCACGCTTGCATTGAAGGTGCTGCAGCCAAGGTGCCATTGGTGCTGGGCCACAAGTGCTGTTGTCTTCACGTTCTCTGTCACACACAGACTTGGGAGAACACTTCAGTTCACAATCCTTGAAGGAGATGCCTGTGTGGTGCACAACTTAGTCCCAGCACTTGGGAGGCCGAGACAGAAGGATCTCTGTGAGTTAGAGACCAGCCTGGTCTACAAGAGTGCGTCAGGAAAGCCAGTGCTATATAATGAGACTATGTCTCAGAAAACAAACAACACAACTGAGAACTCACTGTATTTTTTTTTTTTAAGTTTGCATTCATGTGTATGTCTGTGCATGTGTGTGCAGTGCCTGCAGAGGCCACCTGGGTGTTGGATCCCCTGGAATTGGAGTTACATGCAGTTGTGTGTTGCTTGATATTTGTGTGGGCACTAAATTCAGGTCCTCTAAAGGAGTAGTATATGCTCTCAACAGCTGAGCCATCTCCAGCTCCTATTTATTATTGTTGTTCCTATGTACTTACTCTGTGTGTGTGTGTGTGTGTGTGTGTCTGTGTCTGTGTCTGTGTGTAGGGGTTAGGGGGATGCAAGTGCCATGGCTTTTGTGGTCATCAGAGGCCAGGGGACATCTTTTGGAGCCGGTTTTCTCCTTCCACTGTGTGGGTTTGGGTCTATAGATTGAACTGAGGTCTCCAGGCTTGTGTGACATGTGTCATACCTGCTGAGCCATCTTGCCAGCCCATCTGACTCGTGAGCATTGTTTCACATTTTCACCTTTGGAGTGTGCACATGCCGCATGCTGAAGACAAGCAGTTCTTGAATCTAGAGCAGAATTGTTGCTTTTTTTTTTCCCTGTGAAATATGATTTTTCCTTTAGAAAACAACTGAGAAACAAATTGAAGTTACTAGATTTGTGAAATTGGCAGGCATTTTCTTCAAACTGAATGAAACAAACCTGACACTCTGAGGAAAATAACTGACAGTATTTGTTGCCAGTAACAAAATCGTTCTTACAAGAAAATTAGGATTTTGGACCACTCTACCACGACAGGCTTGACAGCTTTCTGCTGTTTGGAGGCCTGTCTGGTGAGATCACCAAGCACATTGACAAAATGTGATTTTTTAAAGTTGTATGATGAAATGTGTTAAGGTTTAGAATATCCACACAGTTCAAGGAACCAATATTTTCTAAATGAAACCTGATGATGTTCAAGGATCACATTTGCGGATAAGACTTCTGTTTTAGGTGAATGCCTGCTTTTAACCACATGAATGACAGACACCTGTCAGGTGCTATCAGACAACTTTGCATGGCTTTATTAGCCATTTGGGATCACTGGAGAAATGTTCAGTCAGATCTTTTTTTTTTTTTTTTTTTTTTTTTTTTAAAGATTTATTTTATTTATTATATGTAAGTATACTGTAGCTGTCTTCAGACACTCCAGAAGAGGGCGCCAGATCTCGTTAAGGATGGTTGTGAGCCACCATGTGGATGCTGGGATTTGAACTTATCACCTTCGGAAGAGCAGTCGGGTGCTCTTACCTGCTGAGCCATCTCACCAGCCCCCTCAGTCAGATCTTTAGGTTCAATGACCCATAGAAAAGCTGGCTTACGCTGGGCGTGGTGGCGCATGCCTTTAATCCCAGCACTCGGGAGGCAGAGGCAGGCGGATTTCTGAGTTCGAGGCCAGCCTGGTCTACAAAGTGAGTTCCAGGACAGCCAGGGCTACACAGAGAAACCCTGTCTCGAAAAACAAAAAAAACAAAAAACAAAAAAAAAAAAGCTGGCTTACTCTATCTATCTATCTATCTATTTATTTATTTGTATTTTTGGAGACAAGATGTCTATATGTAGTCCTGGCTGTTCTGGAACTTACTATGTAGACTGTGCTGGCCTTGAACTCACTGTACAGCTGAGAATGACCTTGCCTGCCTACGGCCTCCACCCTTCAAGCCCTGGGATTATAAAGTATGTGCTGTCATACAGATCGCAGGCATGAATCATCATACCTGTCCTGGGATTGAGGTCTCCTTTTTAACTTTTAAGATTTATTTATTTAATTTTATGTGTGTGAATATTTTGCCTGCATCTATGTCTGCATTCCACATGCATGCCCGATGCCCTTGGAGTTGAGAAGAAGGCATCAGGCTCCTTAGAACTGGAGTTACAAATGGTTTGGAAGTGCTGAGTGGGTGCTGGGAGTTGAACCCAGGTCCTTTGCAAGTATCACAAGCGTTCTTAAGCACTGGGCCATTTCCCCAGCTCTTTGGGTTGAGCTCTTTAGTTTCCTCCTCAGCCGCTGACTAACTCCGCCACTCTGCTTCCTTTGCAGTTCCATTGTGATGACATGGCATCTGCCAGCTCCAGCCGGGCAGGAGTAGCCCTGCCTTTTGAGAAGTCTCAGCTTACCCTGAAAGGTGAGCGTCATTGCATGAAGTATTTGAGGCCCATCTGTCTGGAGAGTCAGGCGTTCTGAAATAGTTCAGGAATGTAGCATTTGTCTCAGAAGATTATTACGCTATAACTAGAGTTCTTGGAAAAGAAGGCAAATAATGGGGCTGTGGGAAAAGTAGAGCATTGGCTAAAATGCTCTGAGATGGTTGATTCCTTTGTGTCTAGGGCTCCCCCTCTGTACATTAATGCTCTAGGTGGTCCCATCCAGCCTCATAGCTTTAAATGCCTTCAGTAAAAGGTCACTCTCAGATTGGTGTCCGTAGCCTAGACCTTCCCTGGAACTCCCAGCATCTGGAACCGTGCTCCTGACTTCTCATCGCTCATGTTGGCCTCCCCAGTCCTGTTGTCCGCCCGAGCTAGTAGCACCCTGTTCTGGAGTAAGGTCCTAGACCTGCCTTTCTGGTTCTGCCCTTTGTCTTCTTTCCTTGGTTCTGTGCTTGCACAGCAACCAGTAGTCCTGTTAAAATGTAAGCCACATCTCTACATTTCAGAGTAAATGCTGATGAGCACTGTCCTCTCATTCATGTCCTCTTACCTCTGCATTTGTTAAACCTGAGCCATTCTGGCCTCCCGACATGCTGACTCTGGGCCGTTGCCCTGGCCATCTGAACGAAATGCTTTTAGCTTGCTTTGTTCTTTACACAGAAGTCACCCATCAGTGAGGCCTTCCCCCACTAAGTTCCTCTATATGTCTCCCCCAGTTTATTCTTTTCTTTAAGGATGTCATTGCTCGGTACCTGCATACTTCTATAAAAGGTACTTGGGAATGAGCTAAGGCCTCAGAGTTTTGCCAGTGACTTGGGGAATGTAGCTTTGTTGTTAGAGTTTGCCTAGCATGCACGAAATAGGACTGGGCTCAGTGCTCCTGAAGAAACTGGGTGTTGTGGTGTGTGCCCATAATCCCAGAACTCCAGAGATGGAAGCAGATTAGAAATTCAAAGTCATCCTTAGCTACATAGACAGCTGGAGGCCAGCTTGGGATATGTGAGACCCTGTCTCAAACTAAACCATACCAACCAACAAACCAACCATCAAACCAACCAAACCAAACCAAACCAAACCAGGGAAAAAGCTAGAGTACAAAAACCCGAACTAAAACCAAATCAGAACAAAAGGAAAAGCCTGTCCGGAGAGAGCTGAGAGCGTTGACTTGGGAGAGAGTTGGTTCCTGCCTCAGACCTGCCTTTCACTAACTTTGATTGCAGGGAAGTTAATTCGGCTCCCTGAACTTAGATGGCCCAACTGTGAAGTAAAGAAATTGAATTTCATTTTCTCCCCAAGATTTCTTTGTATTTTATAGGTATGAGTGTTTTCCTGCATATCTGTATGTTTACTACATGCATGAATGGTACCTGTGGAGACTGGAAGACAGCATCAGTTCCCTGGAACTGGAACTACAGATGGCTGTGAGCTGTGGCTTTGTGGGTGCTGGGGGCTGGATTCAGGTCCTTTGCAAGAGTGATGTGTTCATAACCCCTGAGCCATCTACAGGGTCTCACTGTGTAGTCCTGCCAAGCTAGCCTGAAACTCACTGTGTAGACTAGACTGGCTTTGAACTCACAGAAATCCACATGGCTCTGCCTCCTGTGTTCCAGAACCAAAGTTGTATGCCACCAGGCCTGGCAGGAACTTGTTGATTTTAAGGAGATTGTCTAGGACTGAATGAAACATGTTCCTCTTTTTAAAAGTTAAGGTATGCAGTGCTCCTATCTCACCACAAGATGGCGTCAGCTAGCCTTGATGTCCGTGCAAAGCTGTCCATTCTCCACTCAGGCCTCATGTCTGCGACAAACCTCTATTCTCAGCCCCTTCCCTGTTGCCTGTTAGCCCTAAATGTTTTTTGTTTTGTTTCTTAATTTCTCCTTACTGTAGCTTTTGGGTTTTGGAGTAGTTACTGCTTCATAGAACCCAGGGGTGACTGTCGTTTGTCAAGTTGTAGACCTTTGTAGGACTAGTCACTTCCCCAAAGGATCTGCGAAGGAGCCTTACTTCCTCAATAGAAGGGACTGCAGGGGAGGTTAGGCTTGTTATTGAGGGGTGAGGAACATCAGTTATAGCCTCTGATTTGGGCACAGGGTGGACATCTAGATGTGTTTCCTCTGATAGACCTGCATTTCCCACTGTGGGTCATGAATGCTATGGGATAGGTGTCCCATGGAAGATGATGTTTGTTGCCTTTACGTTCCATGGATTTGTACCAGTCTGTTGGTGATAAATGACTATATAAGTGCTGCTGTGTGCTAGGAATAGTGACGTATGTCTGTAATCTCAGTGCTGGGGAGACAGGCCATTTATGGCTGATTAGTAGGTTCAAGTCAGCCTGTGCTATACAGTGAGATGCTGCTATTTAAAACCAGGAAAGAAACCAAACTAAACCAAAAGGAGAGCAGAGGGAGAGAGAGGGAGAGAGACAGAGACAGAGACAGAGAGACACAGATAGGCAGACCCACAGACAGACACACATGAGGGCTGTAAACAGAACAGGCAGTACAGGTGGCTGACCACCAGGGAGTGTGTTCAGCCTTACTGCTGCATGAAGAAGAGTAGCAGAACAGCAGAGACCAGGAATGGCATACAGCTGGGATGGAGTCAGGTTGTGGGCCCACATGCTGGTTCATAGCCCCCTCTTTATATAACTGGAACGTGAGCCTCCCTCCCCCATATAGTCTGGCCCAGGCTGACCTAGAACTCACTCTGTAGTCCAGATTCTTATTTCAGCCTCTCCAGTTAGTGGGATTATAGGCATGAGTGACTTTGGCTGGCTTTTTTGTTTCGATTTTTGTGACTAGCTCTGTCCAGCCTTGAACTTGCAGCACTCCTGTTTTTCCTCAGCTGCTGGGATTGCAGGCGAATGTCCCCGTCCCAGCCTTGTTTCCTCCTGGTACAGTCAGGGAGACAGGATATTCCTGCTTCATGAGTTGGGGGCGCCATATGATGTGTGTCTTGCAGCATCCACGGTAACTGTTGATTGAGTCTTAGTGATTGATTTTATTGCTAAAAAAATGTTTTGCCAAAAGTGAGGAAGCAGCAGTGCACTTTGCAGTGTGGCCCAGGCAGTGCGGGGAGTCCCTGAGGGCTCCAAAGGAGGCTCAGCAGTGTGACCACATGGAGAGGCCCGGGCAGTGCGGGGAGTCCCTGAGGGGTCCAGAACCCCTACGACGCTCTCAAACCTTAAAGGAGGCTCAGCTGCTCTGAGGAGCCACACTGTGCTGTCTGTCCCAGAGCAAAGGACTGTAAGCAGTCATTTGTGACAGTCATTTAAAGGTTGATTTGGGGGAACTGGGAAACAGGCCAGTGGGCAAAGCACTTTGCTATCTCATGTGCTTTTGGTTGGGAAAGATCTTTCTCCTTCATAGTTCAGACTGTTTTGTACACACATGCTTTTTGCTTCTTCTCTGTTTAGTTTATACCCCTTTTTATTCCTGGTTCTAAAACATTTTATACATGTGTGTTTGTGTGCACATGTTTTGGTCAGTGGTCAACCTTGGGTGTCATTCCTCAGACACTGACCTTTTGTGTGGGAGCTGGGGATGAAAATGAGGTTGTCAGGCATGCACAGCAAACAGCATCCTGACAGAGCTATCACCATGTCAGTTTTCAAAAGTTTTAATTTTTTTTTTTTTAAAGAGGACAAAGCAAACCAAACCAAACAAAAAAAAGATCTTTTAAAAAGGAAATAACCAAAAGGAGCCCGACTACCCGCCCCAAGGGGTGTATGGGACTCTTTAACTCATCTACCTTTTCTTTCTGTCTCATCCAGTGGTGTCAGCAAAGCCCAAGGTGCACAACCGGCAGCCCAGAATCAACTCCTACGTGGAGGTGGCAGTGGATGGACTCCCCAGTGAGACCAAGAAGACCGGGAAGCGCATCGGGAGCTCTGAGCTTCTCTGGAATGAAATCATTGTTCTGTAAGGCCATCACTGGTGGAATGCAGGAGGCCGGGTGGGGGGCAGAGGGGGTAGCTGGGGTGCAGACTCCACTGCCCTTGGTCCCCATAGTGCTCCTCTTTAGGTGTCTGTATGTCATTGAGCTCACAGAGTACTCATTATTAGCTAGGGGTTACAGGTCAGCGTGTGAGGTGTGTATGTGACTGTCTTCCTGTTTTGTCCCCTGTAAGATATCAGCAGTATAGCTTTCAGCAGTCTGTTCATGTTAAAGGGGTGGCTGGCTCATCTGGGGGTTGTGATGGATCACTTATTTGTTTTCCAGGAATGTCACAGCCCAGAGTCATTTGGATCTGAAGGTCTGGAGCTGTCATACCTTGAGGAATGAATTACTGGGCACTGCCTCTGTCAACCTCTCCAATGTCCTGAAGAACAATGGCGGCAAAAGTATGTCTGAGTCACCTCTAGTCAGGGAGGATATGCAACCAGTCCTGGGGTTGGCCACAGTGCCTCTGCCCCTTAGGGACCATCTATGGAGTTTGAGGAAGGCCGACTTCAGCATGCTTGGTCCAGGGCTGTAGGATGCAGGACTGTGTCCCCTAATTCTTCCTCAGGGATGGAGGCTGTTCTACCCACTCTCTCACTCAGGAGACATACCTCCAGCTGAAATCAGTGCTTTTCTTGTCTGAGCCCTGGAACAGAACAAAGGAGCTGTGTGCATGTGTGTGTGTGTGTGAGTTCTGGGTTTGGGATAGGAATACAGAAGGTGCCCTGTGTCTCCTAGGGATGTGACAGCAGCTCCATCTGAATTATCTCCGGCACCTCTGCTGGCCGGACATATAAATCCTGAGGTCTGTTCCTTGCTATTTGTGGCCAGTGGCATAGCCCACGCCTGCGGGCTGTAGACCCTTCCTCATAAAGCCTCTATTCAGAGCTGTACCATGTGGCAGCCAACTGCTATGGAAAGAAAAGCTCCTTTTTCTCCTACTGTGGAGAAATATTTTTTGAAAATGGACTTAGCCTAAGTGAGACCCGGGGTGGGGAGTGTTGAGGCTTAGGTACAGCTTTTCCTTCGGAGCGCACCCTTCTTGCTGGGCTGCTTGGGAAGGTTTAGCTTCTCCTATGCTCTGGTCCTTTCCGCTGGACATACAGCAGCATGGTGGAGGATTGTTTAGGACCAGGGACATGCCTGTCTTAGTTGTTTTGTCATTTGAGTTGGTGTTTTTTTGTGTATGTGTATGTGTGTGTATGTGTATGTGAATGTATGTGTGCGCTCATGTGTATGTGTGCTCGGGGTTGCCAGAGGTCAATCACAAATGTCATTTCTCAGGTGCCATCAACTATGTTTTTGTTTTGAGACCTGGAGCTCACCAAGGATGTTAGGCTGCTGGCCAGCAGGCCCCCGAGATCCTCCTGTTTCTGCCTCCCCTGGGTAGGCATTGTAGGTATGTGTACCAGGCCTGGCTTTTATGTGGTGCTGGAGATCTAATCGGGTCTTCATGGCTGTGTCTCTGCACTTACATGTACATACAAACAAATACATCACATAGTTAAAGCTTTTAAAAGTTCACAGATCTTTAAGAAATGTACAGTGGCAATACAGTCTTCCCTTTCCTGTCTCATCTGTGCAGGCGGCAGACGGTAGCTTGATTCTGGTGTGTTCTCTGTGGTGCTGACATGGAAACAGAAACATGGGCACACTCGGTAGATGTTCTACCCTGGAGCTGCACTCACAGGGGCAACAGCAGACTCCATTTTTTAGAGTGCTTTAAAAGTATTTTATTTATTATTTGTGTGTGTGTGTGTGTGTGTGTGTGTGCGCGCACGCGTGCACGCGTGTGCCTGTGCATGTGTGTGCCTTCCACAACTCATGTATAGAAGTTAGAAGACAATTTTGTGAAGCCACTTTTCACCGTCCCACTTTACATGGGAGTGAACTTAGGTTTTCAGGCTTATATGGCAAGTGCTTTTACCTACCTTGTAAACTCCGTCCTTCACCTTACAGTTATAAAAATAATTATGCTGGACAGTAGTGGCACGCCCTTTAATCCCAGCACTCAGGAGGCAGAGGCAGGTGAGTCTATAAGTTTGAGGCCAGACAGGTGTCTCAAAAAACAAAAAAACAGGGGCTGGAGAGATGGCTTAGCAGCTAAAGAGCACTGACTGCTTGACTGCTTTTCCAGAAGTCTTGAGTTCAATTCCCAGCAACCACATGGTGGCTCACAACCATCTGTAATGGGGTCTGATGCCCTCTTCTGCTGTGTCTGAAGACAGCTACAGTGTACTGGTATACATAAAATAAATAAAGCTTTAAAAAAAATAAAACAACAACAACAAAATGATAGGACTGGCAAAATGGCTTAACAGTTAAGAGCATTTGTTGTTCTTGAAGAGGACCTGGTATTTTACTTAGGGTTTCTGTTGCTGTGAAGAGACACCATGACCACAACTCTTACAAAGGAAAACATTTAATAAGGGCTGGCTTACAACTTCAGAGGTTTAGTTCATTATTGTCATGGCAGAAAACATGGTGGTATGCAGGTAGACATGGTGCTGCAGAAGAAGCTTAGAGTTCTACATGCTTATCTTCAGGCAGCAGGAAGAGACTGAGACACACTGGGCCTGGCTTGAGCAGCTGAGACCTCTAAGCCTGCCCCCAGTTCTACCAACATTGCTACACCTACTCCAACAAGGCCACACCTTCTAATAGTGCCACTCCCTATGAGCCTATGGCGGCCATTTTTGTTCAAACCACATGGGTTCAGATCCCAGCACCCACATTGCAGGTCATACAGGTGTTCCTGTATGCTTTGCAGAATGCATTTAACTCTTTAAGGTGTGTTAATGTATATATTTATTTATGTCTTGCTTTTCTGAAACATGGCCTCCCTATGAAACCCAGGCTGATCTCAAACTCTTAGTTTCTCCTGCCTCTTATTTTCTTTTTTGTACATGTGTGTGTGCTTGAGTGTACATATATGCACCATGTGTGTGCCGGATCTTTGAGAGGTCAGAAGGTAGCATCTGATAACCTAGACCTGGAGTTACAGGCAGTTGTGAGTCACCCTGTGGTTGCTGGAACTTAACCTGTTCCTCTGGAAGAGCAATGAATGATGTTCTTGACTACTGAGCCATCTCTTCAGCCCCTTATTTCTTTTTAATTGTGATACAATGCATGTTTCCCATTTTAACTTTTTTAGTTATGGTTCAGTGATGTCATATACTTTCTCACTGTGCCATCCATCCCCAGAACCCTGTGCATCTTGTAAAACCAAAAGTTTATCCTTACTAAACAACTCTACATTCTCCCTAGCAACCAGCATTCTCTTTTTATTTTACACCATAGGTACCATATGTAAGTGGAGACTTGGTACTTACCCTCATATATACTTACTCTATTTTTAAGTTACATGTGTGTCTGTGTTTGAGTATGTATATGAGTGCAGGTACCTGCAGAAACCAGAACAGGGCTTGAGTTACAGGCAGTTGTGAGCCACTTGTGGCTGCTGTGAACTGAACTCAGGTCCTCTGCAAGAACACTGAGCGGATGTAACTGCCGAGTTGTCTTTCCAGCCCCTGTATTTGTCCTCTTTAAAATAATGTTTTGGGGGCTGGAGAGATGACTCCGCGGTTAAGAGCTCTCAGATGCCAGAAGATGGCATTTGATCCCAGAAACTAGTGTTACAAGAAGTTGTGCACTGCCTGATGTGAGTGCTGAAAACCAACTCTAGTCCTCTGCAAGAGCATCAGAGTGTTTTTAATTGCTGAGACACCTCAGAAGCCCCATTTGCTTCATTTCAATAGTGTGTGTGTATGTGTGTGTGTGTGTGTGTGTGTGTGTGTGTGTGTGTGTGTGCATTACCACACTGGGCTGTGATATATTTTTTAAAGATTTATTTATTTTATGTATATGAGTACACTGTAGCTGTCTTCAGACACAGCAGAAGAGGGCATCAGACCCCATTACAGATGGTTGTGAGTTACCATGTGGTTGCTGGAAATTAAACTCAGGACCTCTGAAAGAGCGGTTGGTGCTCTTAACCACTGAGCCATCTCCTCAGCCTGTGATTTTCATTTTTAATTTAGTATATTAACTTTCTAGACTATATTTAAGTGTTCAAGCTTATTCCTTGAGATTCTGATTTGATTCCCTTATTAACAGTCTGTTTAAGCGTGTCCATTAATATTCTTGTAACATCTATGGTTTTGTTCTGGGTTTTTGGTTTTTTTTTTTTTTTTTGGTTTTAAAAGCTAAGGTATTTTTAAAATTATTTTTATTAATTGTTTTTAAAAACAAGGTTTCTCACTGAGACCCAACTTATTCTGTAACCCGGGCTGGTCTTAGAATTGCAGCAATCCCTTCGCCCTATTCCCCCAAGGGCTGGAATTACAGGCATGAGCTCCCAGTGCCTAGCTTGAAGGCTAATTTTCTAAAGTGAATGAAACAGTTTCCAAGTTTGGGAACAGATGGCAACATGGGAATTTTCTGTTCCAGGAGTGCAGGAAAGAGCCCAGCCCTAAAACCAATCAGGCCTGGCCTCTTCATTTGGATAATTCTGTGATGACTTCTTTAGTCTGCATGGCCCCTGCAATCATTGGTTTATTCAACTTTCCTGATTCATCTTGAGTCAGTTTTATTAATTCTTTTTCTGAGAAAATCAATTCATGGAATCTTACTATTAGTATAAAGATTTTAAACAACAGTCTTATATTTTTTTCAAATGTGTGTGTGTATAATTAAAAAAATTTTTTTTAATTAAAATTTTTTTTTTCTACTTAAAAGTTTTTCCCAACTTTCCCTCTCCCTCTGGCTGTTGAAACTGTTCTCTCTAACTTTTTCCTTGCCCGATGACTGGGGGTTCACTCAGGGCTTCTCTTACAAGCTAGGTAAATATTCCACCACTGAGGTTTTCATCTCCAACCTTCCCCTCCCCTCCCTTTCCCTTCTTTATTTTTTTGCGGTGCTGGATCAAACCCAGGGTCTCGTGCATGCAAGGCATTGATTTCAGCTCTTGTCACCATTGCTTGTTGTGGCATGAGCTGTAGCGCATTGTGTGTGTGGCTGGGTGGGCAGTGAGCCCATCAGAAGAGACTCAGACAGGAAATGTGTGTCATGACAGGGCAGCGGCCGCCTCTTGAAGCAAGGCCTCTTGAGTGACAGCAGCAGGGTATGTTTGCACGACATTCTGGTCATGTTTCATAAGGCTTTCTATTTCAACAGGGCTCTTCTGGCATATATTATAGAGAGAAGTGATTACTAGCATGTAGATCTTGAGGCCAAACTAACAATTTGAATTCCACTTCCACCAGCTCTGAGGCATTGGACATTAACCCCCACATGCTTGTTCCTTACCTGGGTTAAATGCTTGCTAACAATGGTGCCCTCACACGCAAGATCTTAGTAAGCAGTGGTTATAGTGGCTGTCTTCACTGATACATTCTTCCCAGAGATGAGGAGCTTAGCTTCCCAGGGATGGGAAACCTGTTTTTTCATGTGGAGGCTTCTTGCTTGAATGGAAGACAGTTTTGACGCTGTCTGAGGAGGGTAACTCTGCCAAAGCTTTGGAGAATGTGGCTTCTGAATGCTGTTCTTGCCATGGGCCATTTTGTCAGCAGCTCCCCCACATTGGAGCTGCAGGCCGGAGGTGCTTGCAAAACAGTGTCTAAGTATGATGTGGCTATGTAAGGTAAGTGGGTCACAGCACGTTAGCGCAGCCCTCCTTGCCTGGCCTTTCTGTAACAGGCTTTCTCAGGAAAGGACCCGATGGGCGGGCAGTGATTGCCCTACTTAATGCTCCTTTGCTCCGCAGCTAGAATTCGTTTTTCCACTCACCCCGTTTTCCGCAGGTGAACTTTGCAAGCTGACCTGGGAAACTCAGCTGGCTGTTTTATGCCTTCCCTTGGTAAGGGATGCCGTGATGGAGGGTGTTTTCCTCAAGACCTGTCTGTGGTTTTGTGTGGTCAGGCTGGCTGACTTTGCGTAGGGATGTTGTTGGCCTGGCTATAGCCGTGGAGAGGACCTGACCGAAGGGGCTTGTTTGACTCCTAAGGCTATCTCTAGTCTAGAAGCTTGTACCTAAGCTTGCATATTGATCCCCAACTGCCACCCTGGGACTGAGCCCAGCACTTTGCTAAGTAAGCACTGAGCTAAATCCTCAACTCCTTGTTTTGTTTTTCTTGAGATAGGGTCTCATATAGCCTAGGCTGTCCTTGAACTTGTTACATAGCTGAGGATGACTTGAGCTGATCCTTCTGCTTTAACCTGGGTTATTTACTATCTGTGATGGGTGATACTGATAATATAACCAGCGATTACAGGGTGGGATTATACTTGGCTTGCCCCCCCAGTTCTTCTCAGTACTGGAGATAGAACTCTTGGCCTTAAGCTTGCTAAGTAAGCATCTAACACTGATCTATGAACCTAGGATGCATTTTTACCTCTTAAATTTTTTAAAGACTTATTTATTATTATATGTAAGTACACTGTTGCTATCTTCAGACACACTAGAAGAGTGTCGGATCTCATTACAGATGGTTGTGAGCCACCATGTGGTTGCTGGGAATTGAATTTAGGACCTCTGAAAGAGCAGTTAGTGCTCTTAGCCACTGAGCCATTTCTCCAGCCCCCCTAAATTAATTTCCTTTTATTGTGCACATGTTTGTAAGTGTATTCATGCAGTCTGGTCACAGAGAATGTATGCCGATCAGCAGACAATTTAAGGGAGTTGTTTCTCTTCCACCTCCTAGGTCTCAGGGATTGACCTCTAGCTTGGGTGGCAAGTCCTTTACCTGCTAGGTGTTTCCAGGCCTCTCTAATGCCCTTTGGGCATAGCTCCACCCCACATATTTGCTTATATATAACTGTGGGCCATGCGTGGTGGAACATGCCTGTAATTGTGGCACTATGGAGACAGAGGCAAGAGGATCGCTTCAAGTTGGATCTTGGTCTACAGAGTACATTCTAGGCCAGCCAAGGTTACACAATGAGAGCCTAACTCAAAAAGCCAAAACAAATAGAACAAAAAAACTCACACTCATCCAGAAACAATAACATTCAGTTTATGATGAAGCTGATTTCTTTAAAATCAGAAAAGGCAGAGCAGGAGAACTGGATCAGTGGTTAGGAGCACTGGCTCCTCTTCCAGAGGACCTGGGTTCAGTTCCCAGCACCAGTATGGTAGCTCACAACCTTCTATAGCTGTAATCTCAGGGTGTCTGTCACACTTTTCTGGACTCCCTGAACATTATATACACGTGGCATACAGATATATATACAGCAAAACATATACATATAAAATAAAATCAGAATAGAGGCTAGTATGTAGCTAGTTGGTAGTGTTTACCTGACACATGTGACCTGACACATGTGACCTGACACATGTGACCTGACACGTGTGACCTGACACATGTGGGTTCAATCTCTAGCATCTCATAAAGTGGCCTGCGGGGACACCTTGGCTCCATAGCAAGTCCTCTGTCTTAGTAAATGGGCAGATAAAGAAACTCCAGGAAAGAAATGGCATTGGATCAGTAGCCCCTGCTTCATTCCTGGACTGAGTTTGGAGCCCAGGGCTTTGTATACACTAGGCCAGTACTTTGGCCCTGAACTCCACCCATTCCTTGTTTCTTTCTTCTTGTTATTGTTCTTACGAGTGTCTCATAGCCCATGGTGGCTTTAAACTCTTTCTTTTCTGTTGCTACTTACTCCAGGGTAAATTTCAGATATGTATTAGTAGGTCCAGTTCTTGTTTCTTTTTTCTTTCTTTTTTTTTTTTTTTTTTTTTTTTTTTTTTTTTTTTTTTTTTTTTTTTTTTTTTTTTTTTTTTTTTNTTTTTTTGTTTTTTTTTTTTTTTTTTTTTTTTTTTTTTTTTTTTTTTTTTAAGATTTATTTTATTTATTATATGTGAGTACACTGTAGCTGTCTTCAGACACTCCAGAAGAGGGAGCCAGATCTCGCCACGGATGGTTGTGAGCCACCATGTGGTTGCTGGGATTTGAACCTATCACCTTCGGAAGAGCAGTCGGGTGCTCCTACCGGCTGAGCCATCTCACCAGCCCCCGGTTCTTGTTTCTTGGTTAGTTGGTTTTTCAGACATCTTTACTCTTTAGTTTAGGCCGGCTGAGAACTCACTGTGGAGCCTGGGTTGTTCTGGAATTTGTATTATCGATCCTTTGACCTCATCTTTTCAAGTGCTGGGATGACAGGTGTGTGCCACTAGGCTCAACCCAGGGATTTTGAAAGCATGCTCCTGGGACCAGTACATCCTATTAAAAAAGGAAATTCTCAGGTCAGCAGACTGCAGAATCAGAACGGGGAGTGGTATCCTGTGGTCCTGGTTTTAAGAAACCAGGTTTGGTTCTAAGCTCCACTTTGAGACCTGTTAAGGCTAACTAGTTGTGAAAATAATGTTAGCCCCTGACCTCACAGCACCTTATGCAGTGGCTTTGTTTCCCAGTGGAGTTTGTTCTGGGGCAGCCCCAGCCGTGGTGATCCTCTCTGGGTCCCCTGTGTCTCTGAGCTTTTTGTCAGACGAAGGATCGGGCCCAGACTGGTTGTGGCCGTCTCAGGATTCTCAAGAACTTCTCTGGTTCTTCAGTGTTTTTTTTCTCTTTAATTTTTGTTTTTGTTTTTGTTTTTGAGACAGGTTCTTTTATATAACCCTGGCTGTCCTGGAACTCACTCTGTAGACCAGGTTAGTTTCAAACTCACAGAGATCCTCCTGCCTCTCCTTCCTGAGTGTTGGGATTGAAGGCACATGCCACCGTGTCCAAACAGGCTTTACTTTCTCCTAAGATTATTTTTATTATTTTACCTATGCGTATGTGTGTCTGTGTCTGTGTCTGTGTCTGTGTAAGTGTATGCCACTTGTGTGGGTTACCTCAGGTCAGAAGAAGACATTAGGGCCCTTGGAGCTGGAGTTAACAAGCAGCTGTAAGTTGCCTGACTTAGGTTCTGGGAACTGAACTCTCAGGTTCTCTGGAAGGACCTGTTTTGTTTTAAATTATTTACGTGTTTTACGCATGTGAGTGCTCTGTCTACATATATATCTGAATGAGCATAACAGAAGAGTGCATCAAGGCCGGGTGTGGTGGCGCACGCCTTTAATCCCAGCACTTGGGAGGCACAGGCAGGTGGATTTCTAAGTTTGAGGCCAGCCTGGTCTACAAAGTGAGTTCCAGGACAGCCAGGGCTACACAGAGAAACCCTGTCTCGAAAAAACAAAACAAAACAAAAAACAAAAAACAAAAAAACAACAACAACAAAAAAAACAAAACAAAAAAAAAGAAGAAGAGGGCATCAGATCCGATGATCGTGAGCCACCATGTGGTTGCTAGGAATTGAACTCAGGACCTCTAGAAGAGCAGTCAGTGCTCTTAACCACTGAGCCATCTCCCAAACACCTTTTTTCCTTTTCTTCCTCTCTCTCTTCCTTTCTTATTAAAAATAAAGAACATTTATTTACTTCTCTGTCTATTCCCTCTGTGTGGATGTTCATGTGGACTTGTATGGAAGTTAGACAGCATCTTTCAGGATTGTGCTTTCTTCTTTCACCATGTGTGTCTGAGGGACTAAGGTCACTCACGCTCTCAGGAGTGGCAGTGTCTTTATCTGCTGAGCCATCATCCTGCCAGCACTCTCTTCCCCTTCTTCTCAGGAACAGGATTAATTCCAGGGCCTCACATATACAAGGGTAGTATCTGAAGGATTTACCTCTGTGCTACAGCCCAGCCCTTTCTTAGGTTTGCCATCTGGAAACAAGATCTGAGTTTAAGTTGCCTAGTTTGGCCTTGGATTTGCATTATAACCCAGGCAGGGCTTGAACTTTCTGACCTTTCTTAATCTCCCAAGTAGCTAAGGTGAAAACCTATTATGCTTTATGCCATCATGCCTGGTTCTGACAGGCTTCTTTTGTTCTTTAAATAATAAATAGTCTTTAAAAATTAGCTAGTGTAGGGGTACACACCTTTACACAGAACTTAGGAGGCCTAGACTGTTAGATCTCTGTGAGTTTGAGGTCAGCCTGGTCTACATAGTGAAACTGTCTCAAACAGAAACCAAAAAATATCCCTTTGTGTGTGCATAGAGTACAAGCATGCCAGTGTGTACACGAGGTCAGATGGCAACCTTAGGTGTCTGTCCTTACCTTCCACCCGGTTTGAAACAGTCGCTCTGTTATTTTGCTGCATATACCAGATTAGCAGGCCCATGAGTTTCTGGGGATCCTCCCATCTCTCCATAGGAATGGGGAGAGTACAGATGCTTGTGTACATGTCTGGCTTTTATGTGGGTTCTGGGTATTTGAACTTAAGTTTATACCTTGAGTGGCAAGCACTTTTATCCAGTGAACTATCTCCCCAGCTCTGATGGGGTTTCTATATGTGAATATGTGCATACAGATGTGCAGCCGTCTCTGTGCTTCTATACTAAGCACCACGAATTTGCACTGAATGGGCCCTCTAATTCCAGTTGGGACTGACAGGCTTCTCTGTAACATTCCTCCTCTGCAGAGGAGAAGGCTGGCTCTCAGCATCGTCCCGTGTGGCTTGTTCATTCCCTTGCATCTATAATGCAAAGGAGGAGGCAGTTTGAGACTTGCCACACTCATTCTTCAGCGTGTGCTGAAGTGAGCTTTGTAAAGCTCCTTGCTCTTGCCTGCTTATGTGTAGCTCTTTTCTTTCCCCCATGTGTGTTTCTCAGATCAGAAAAAAAAAAGAAAGAAAGCAAACAGCTCCCTGTTTATTTAAACATCGTATAAGCAGAAGTTTGTCACCAGGCTTTACCTCCAGAGAACAGACTAGCCAGTCAGAAGCTTAGCCTCTTTCCAGGCTTCTGAGCATGGAGGCTTCTGGTGGGTGGGCTGTGGTGCCCAGCAGACAGTGCATGCATTTATTGTAAAGTAAACAGACTGCTGTTTTCCCCCACTTTTAACTTAAAGGTAAATCAAACTCCTGAACCTTGAAGGCTAATTGGGATAGAGAAGAAGGAGAAATGTGAAAGGTTGTTGTTCAGTTACACAGTTTTAAATTTAAATTTGTAAAACTGTTCAGTTCTTTTATCTGACAAGGAGGGGGGCGGTGAAAGGGACTATGGGGTGTGTTGAGCTGGGAGAGGCAGTGCCCAGGACACTAAGAGCTGTGAGCTGCAGTGCCTTGAGCAGGCCTCATGGTAGAGACAGATAAACCAGTCCTGCACAACCAGTTAGTTATAGTTGTGAACCTGGTAAGCCACTGAGACCAAGTGTTTCTAACTCACAGAAATTAGGTGTCACCAATAGTCCTCCAGTTTACAAAAGCAGAATAAAATGTGTGCTATATGTGAGTCTTTCTAAGATTAAAAATGAAAAACAAGGTCTAGTGTGATGGGTCAGTACTTACAGTACTACTCTTCCAGAGGACCCAAGTTTTGTTCTTAGCATCCACATGGCAGCTTACAACCATCTGCAACTCCAGTTGCAGGGGATCTAACACCCTTTTTTATCCTCTGCAGACACCGGGTATATGTGCAGTATACACATAGACATGGAAGCAAAACACTCAAACACATAAAATGAAAAAAAAATAGCAAGAGGAAAAAAATTGAAAGTTAGAAAGCAATATAGGCTTCAAAATTAAAAGTATTCATTTATCTTCTCATTCTTATGTTGTAATCATGAGAGCTTAATTCAGTGTGTTAGATATTGTTTTGAATTTGTTTATATTATTTAGAAATTGTAGCTATAAGTGGATCTCTTCAACTTAAGAGAAAATGCCAGGGTAATAAACCTTTCTCAGGCTAAGATTTTTTAAGCTGAACTTGAATTTAATGCCCCCAAACCCATTGAGCATCCTAGCACATAAACACAGCCCACAGCCTGCTGCTTGGCAGCTGTGGTTTCCCCTCCCCACTCAACAGCTGGAGAGGGGAGTAGACTGTACTGCATCTCACTAGTCAGGGAAAGGGATCAGGCTCAAAATCTGGAGTATGGCTTCATTATGTAAAGCTCTCTCTCTCTCTCTCTCTCTCTCTCTCTCTCTCTGTGCGTGCAAGTGTGTGTGTGTGTGTGTGCATCACGTATGTGCTAGTAGTACCAATGGAGGCCAGCAGAGGGCATTATATCCCCTGGAGCTGGAGTTATAGGTGGTTGTGAGCTGCTTGACATAAACTCAGGTCTTCCTGTAGCAGAACAATAAGTGCTTTTGACAGCTGAGCTATCTTTCCAGCACACCACCCTCCCTACCCCTCCCCTCCCACCCCCAGCCGTCCCTTCAACCCTCAGTGGAATGAAATAATAGCAGTTTGTTTTTGTGTTTTTGAGGTAGGATCTCACTATGTGGCTAGTCAGGATTTGCTTTGTAAACCAGGTTGATGTCAAAGTTGCAGTGTTTTTTTCTGTTTTTGCCTCTTGAGTGACAGACTCACCTGGTTTAGGGCTTTTTGTTTTGTTCTGTATGCATGTACCTACAGTTTAACCATGGCTTGAATGGACTTTTGTTGTGGTAGTTAAATTCTTTCAAAGTTATCTTTGTATTCCTATCTGTTTTTATTTAGAGGATGAATCCCTAGGCATGTGATTGCTGGGTCGCGGGCAGGTGTGGTTCATGTCCTTTGGTTCCAGCTCTCAGGGTCTGCTGTCAGGTCTGGGCTCGTTTGTATGTGCACTTGTGAGTGTGCACATTTGTCTCTTTTCTTTTGACTTAAGTGATTGGGTATTATCAGTTGTTTAATCTGGCTGGTCTGTTAAGCCATAGTGACTTGGTTTTTGGTGTCTGTTAGGGCCTTGTGTAGCTCAGGTTGACTTTAAGCTGGAGGAGTGGGGTGTGCAGCCATGGCACCTCTTCTTTTCCTCCTTCTCTTGCATGTCTTGTGCTGGGGATGTCACCAGAGCCTTGCACTGCAGCCCCAGCTCTGCCTTTTCTTAGGCATCTCCTGTTTGGTTCCTTCTGTCATTATTCTGCTGGGGTTGCTGGACCACAGTTGATAGTGGCTTTCACATTGTTAGACCCGGAGGCCAGCTCTCAAGCTCAGCTCACTTGTTTCACAAAGGGACACTACTCTTTGATTCCTCCGTGGTACTCTGTGTGTCACTCAGCTTGCTAGAGAGCGCTCTGACTCATGGACCTTTGCTAAGTCTCCTGGCCGGTCTTGAGACACCAAGATATTCCGAGTTTGCTTAATCCCATGTCCCTTTCTGCACCCTTCCTCTCTTGAGATCACATGGCCTCGTGGCTTTAAACTCCTCCTCTGTGTATATGATTTGGAGTCTGGGTCTCTCCTCATGACAGCACTAAACAGTGTTTATTCCTAATTAGTCCCGTGAGGTGTCAGCAGGCAAGCAGCTCTGCTGGTGTACGGCACCTGTTACCTAGCAAAGGTGGCACTGCAGCTTCCAGATCAAACTGCTCTACACAGTGAGTTCCAGGCCAGCCACGGACTACCTTAGCTTAAAAAGCAAAAAAAAAAAAAAGAGAGAGAGAACCTGGGTTCAGTTTCCAGTATATAGATGTTGGCTAGCAACCATCTTAACTCTAAATCTAGGGCTTCTTTTTTTTTTTTAAAGATTTATTTTATTTATTATATGTAAGTACACTGTAGCTGTCTTCAGACACCCCAGAAGAGGGCGCCAGGTCTCGTTACGGATGGCTGTGAGCCACCATGTGGATGCTGGGATTTGAACTTATTACCTTCAGAAGAGCAGTCGGGTGCTCTTACCCGCTGAGCCATCTCACCAGCCCAAATCTAGGGCTTCTAACATCCTCCTCTGACCCACGCAGGCACCAGGCATGCATTGGGGCGGGGGGGGGGGCACTGACATGCATGAGGGAAAACACCCATATCTAAAAAATACAGAAATTAATGAAAAAACAAAACAAAAGAATGTACAACTCAGCCAGGCGTGGTGGCGCACGCCTTTAATCCCAGCACTCGGGAGGCAGAGGCAGGCGGATTTCTGAGTTCGAGGCTAGCCTGGTCTACAAAGTGAGAGGACAGCCAGGGCTATACAGAGAAACCCTGTCTCGAAAAACCAAAAAAAAAAAAAAAAAAAAAGAATGTACAACTCAATGCTTTTATTTATTTATTTATTTATTTAGAGACACAGTCTCACTCTACAGCCCTTGGCTGCCATGGAACTCACTTCATAGAGCAGGCTGGTCTTGAGCTCATAGAGATTTCATGAGAAGCCTGCCTCTGCTTCCTGTGGGGAACACCGTGTCAGATCCTTAGGGGTATGCATTTTGTGTTTTATTTACCTTGTTTGCTGTGATTACCCTGCGCTACCTACCACACATGTACACGCACACACACCCTTGAAGCAGAGAGGCAGGACTTCAGTGCTCATGCCCATTCTGGGACCGTAGGTGGATTGTACCCGCAACCCCAAGTGGAAGCCTTTGTTTCATTTCTCCCCTATCCAGTTGCATTGACATCAATGTCTACTTTCTCTTGATTGGCACCAGATGCCGGGCTTTGGGGTCTAAACCAACTGTTAATGGTCTCTGAAAAGCTCCCTGTGTGCTGCCTTCCACCCTCCTGCACCTCAGGCAGATATGCCCAAGCCAGAACCTCAAGGAATTCCCAGAGGAGCCAAAAGCGGTTCCCTCCCTGTGGCATCCCCCACCCCGATCCTCTCAAGTCCAGGCGGGGTCTGTTTCGTGGCTTTGGTGTCAACCATGAGCTGTTGGAAAGAAAAGTCCTTTTAACGAGAGTCTTAAAAAGTAAACACAGGCCCTGCAAATGTTGTTCAAACAAACCTGCTTTCAGTGTCACTGGCTGAGAAGCTGCTTTGTGGAGCCTCATCTGAGGGAAGAAGAAAAAGCCTTCTGTTCAGCATCCTGTGCTGGGCGGGCGGGCGGGCGGGCGGGCGGGCGGGGCCTCAGTACTGCTGCTGGCTGCTGCTCAGTGTTCTGTGAGGCAGTGGGCACTGGGATCTGTCGGCCCAAGCGAACGTGGATGTGGCAAAGGGCTTTTCCACTTCTGGAGTGGATGAACTGAATGCTAGTCAAGGTGGCTTCTCCTTCCCTCTTTTTGCAGGTATAGGGTAGCTTTGGCATTAACACATGAGTGTATTGTAGTTGGTGGCTAAGCTGTTTCCTCCAGGCTGAGAGTGGGAACAGAGGAAGGATGATATATTTGAGGCTAGCATGGTCTCCTGGTCAGGTTCCTGGTCTTGAGGCCAGTGGAAGCTATATATTGAGATCCTGTCTTAAACACAAGAAACATGATCTTTTTTTCTTTCTTTCTTTCTTTCTTTCTTTCTTTCTTTCTTTCTTTCTTTCTTTCTTTCTTTCTTTCTTTCTTTCTTTTTGGGTTTTTTGAGACAGGGTTTCTCTGTGTAGCCTTGGCTGTCCTGGAACTCACTTGGTAGACCAGGCTGGCCTCGAACTCAGAAATCCGCTTGCCTCTGCCTCCCGAGTGCTGGGATCAAAGGCGTGTGCCACCACGCCCGGTGTATGATGTTTCTTTCGTAGGCTTAAGAGAGCCCTCAATGTTGGACCTGGGCCTGTGTGAGGCACTTACCTTTCCTTTGCAGGGTGCTTTCTTAGGCTCATGAGGCTTACCTGGGGATGGAAGGCTGGGAAGTTTGTTTACTACTATTCACGGGACACCTTCCTTTGAGTGTTGAGCTAGACTGTAGAGTTCAAAGGATGAACGATGAAGGAGGCAGAATACACTGCACTCCTCCTGGATTTAAGGGTCTAAAGAAGAAGCTGGAGCCTTGCTGACTAATGGTACAAGCCTTTCCATGTGAGAGAGAGCACAGGGTGTCCCGGGCCTGAGTCACAGACACTTTAGCCTGGTGCCTGCACCGCACACTGACAGGCTCTTCGGACGGTGACCCTGCATTGGTGGCAGGGAGTAAGACCATTGTTGGAAATGAGCTGTTCTTTCCCCCTGAAATACTTGCTTTTACCCAACAGGAATAATAGAGTGATTCTATGAATTTCTTCTTTAAGTAATGATGTTTTGGTGGCGTGTCCTTGTTGTATGCACCTTTACACTCATGAATCCAAGACCTAATTGGAGCACAAGGTTTTATGCTTTGGAAATTGGAATTTTTAAAAACTCAGCTTTTAAGAAGGAAAATGTTTCAACAGCAGAATATTAACCATAATTTTTTATAGGAAGTGCCCTGCTTTTGCTATCTTTGAACCTTTATAAGGATTTTTGTTCAATGTAAGCCTGTCACAGTCCTGTGTGTATAAACATGGCTTTGGTCCTGCCTGGGGAGCAGGGAGAGAGGGGGTGATGGCTGAGGTTTCCTGAGGGCACAGGGAATGGATGATCTGTGAAAACCGGCCCAGGCTGCATGGAGATTAATGGTGTGAGGAGGACTTTCCCTCCCTAGGGCAGAGGGGCCCGAGAAGCAGCTGCAGTAACTGTTGGAGCAGCTCATTCTAACACCTGCTTTCCTGCTTTCCCAGCCCGTATTCATCCCCCTAAGTCTCCATCTACCAATATGTAAAATATGCTGTAACGTGACAGATTTGCTGGGACAGATGAAGGCTGTGTTTTAAGGGGATCTTCTGCTTCAGGAAACTGTGCCTTGTTAGATGGAGGACTGTGATGACCCAGTAGTTCTGGGAAGATGGGGACAGACATGGGGACAGAGGGCTTAGGGGGTAGATAGTCCCTCTTTCTCGCTTTGGAGACTGTGGTTTCTGTCTTGCCAGGACTCCTCTCTGATTGTCCCATCTGTCCTGTGACAGCATTTGATTATTAAATGTGAAGGTTTGTCTCATTCAGGCCTCTGCTGTGGTCACATGCCCATTTAGACCCCTTCTGTCTGTGTCCACAATGTGCAGGTGACCCACAGATTTCAGTTTCTAGCCTCTGCCCTGAACACCATGCCTTTATTTCTGGGGACTCAGCAGTTCTTGTGGATGTCAGAACACCTTGACATGGCCACCATAATGTCCCAATCTAACTTTCCTGCCTCCTCCTGAGAAGTGGGACTCCCTTAGTGTTCCGTGTTCCACCCACCATAAATCGGTGAGGCCTAGGTGTGGGCTCGGGACCCTGCCCCGTCTTACTAACTCCACTTGGTAATCTGTTTCACAGTTCTCTTGGTATTTACCTTGGCAGGCTCAACCACTTTTTAAATTTTCCTTTATTTTATTATCATTTTATAAATGATATATATATGTCTGTGTGTGGGTTTATACATATGGAGGAGGCCAGAAAGAGGGTGTTGGATCTTTTCTTTAAGTGGCTGTTGTGAGCTTTTTGAAGTGGGTGCTGGGAATTGAACTTGGGTCCTCTGGAAGAATAGTGAGTGTTCTTAACTACTAAGCCATCTCTCTAGCTGCTGCCCACCTCTTTTTTTTTTTTTTTTTTTAATAAAGGCTCTCCTGTAGCTCAGACTTGGCCCAATCTTGGTAAGTAGCTGAGGATAACCTGGAACTCCAGTCTTTTGTGCCTCTACCATGTCCTGGGATCATTTTTATCTGTGACCTTCTCTCTCCGTCTGCCTTCTTTCCCCTCTGGCTTGTTTTCTGTACTGCAACTAGACTGAGTTTTGAAGATACAAATTATAATTCCTATAAGTACCATTCTGTTGTACTTACGATAGTGAAAACCAAGACCCAAACCAAACCTATTAGAAGGATGGCCCAGCCGGGCAGCGGTGGCTCATGCCTTTAATCCCCGCACTTGGGAGGCAGAGGCAGGCGGATTTCTGAGTTCGAGGCCAGCCTGGTCTACAGAGTGAGTTCCAGGACAGCCAGGGCTACACAGAGAAACCCTGTCTCGAAAAACCAAAAAAAAAAAAGAAGGCTGGCCCACAATGCACAGCAGGGTTTGGCTCTGACTGGCACTTGGCCTCATTTGGATCACATACCAGTCCAGCCCCATTCACCTCTGCTAAGCTCCTTGAATGTGTTTAGGTCATTGTGCCCCAGGGCCTTTGCACACTTTCCTCATACCCACTGCCACCCGGCCTGCTGTGTGAAACTTCAGGTCACCATTGAATTGAACTATTGTCCTGTACATTTCTTGATGTTTTCACCAGGCCAAGTAACATGCAGTTTGTGACACTGTACACACCATGCACGGGACCTTGTCACACAGAAGCCACTCTACATCTCCTTGTTGTTTGGTCATTGGTGTTTCTTCCAGGAGCTTATAAAGAGGAGGCCCTAGAGGGAGGGACTGGCTGTAACTGCTTCTTTTTTGTTGTTTTTTTGTTTTTTGTTTTTGTTTTTTTCAAGACAGGGTTTCTCTGTGTAGCCCTGGCTGTCCTGTAACTCACTCTGTAGACCAGGCTGGCCTCAAACTCAGAAATCCGCATGCTTCTGCCTCCTGAGTGCTGGGATTAAAGGCATGCGCCACCACACCCAGCTCCTGTAACTGCTTCTTAAATAAGTGAGCAAGAAGGAGAAAAGGAACAAGTTAAGGGGCCGTGGTAGAGCTTGTCTGGCATGCTCAAAGCCCTGGGTTCTGTCCTCGGGACTGCATAAAACTAGGTGTATTAGAGGTCACATCAAAAGTTTAAGGTCCTTCTCAGCTACATAGTGAGTCCTTGGCCACCCTGCTCTACATGAAACCCTGTTGAAAAGAAAAGGAAAGAAAGGAAAAGAAGAAAAGAAACATATCTAAGTTGGTTTTGTACAGTGAGTCCCGTAAGAGTTCCTGAAGCCCTCAACAAACTAGGATTGCAGTTAGCTGTGAGGAGGCTAGACTCCCTGCGGCAGCACAAATGAAGCGTCAGGGCAAGCCGGAGCCTCTCACTCCCAGGAGGACACACGAGGCTTGACTGGTGGGGGCCCTGGGAATTGGGGGTGAAGCAGAATCAGCCTAGGTATTCTTCACAAGAATTCTGGTGTTTACAGCCTAATTCTAGTGAGGTAGGAAAAACTTCGTTTGTTCGGTACTGCTAAAGTTGCGAGCCAGAGAAACCTCCTAATCATAAACCCAGGAAGCCCAGGGCTTCCTGTGCTGTGAAGGGTATGTGAAAGAGTCCTCTCTTTCAGTCGGAGCTGCCAGCCCGTGTGTGTCTGAGTTATGAGGAGCTGCAAAAGCCCATTGACTCTGCCCGTCTGGAACTTGCCCTGGTTCGGTTTCTCTGTACACAGCATCTCACAGTTACTTGCCGAGTGAGCACCAGCCTGCTAATGAATGCTCTGCTTGTTTTCACTTTCTCTGCTGGTCCTGTGCGATTTGGAACAGAGGGAGGCAAGGTGGCTGGCCCCATCCAGCAGTTCTGCTAAGGCCAAATCCAGCCCTTCTTCATTAGCCTTGAGACTCTCAGCCCTCAAACATTTGGTCTACCCTAGAACTACCCTGCTTTGGTGTTCGTTCTCTCTCTCTCTCTCTCTCTCTCTCTCTCTCTCTCTCTCTCCAGATTTCCAGGTATAGTCTTATATCTGCATTTCCCATTAGGATACAAAAGAAACCTTTTTTTTTCCTTTTGAAAACCCTGTCCAGTGCTGGGGATATAGCTCATTGTTAGTGTACTCTTAGCATCTTAGGCAGGAGGCCCTAGCTTCTTCTCTCAAACTCAGCATCATCCTGCTGCTGCCTCCCGAGTGCTGGGATTACAGATGCTCACTGCCATGCCTTGCCGCCTGACAAGTTTGTCTTCTGCATTTGGCTTATTTGAATGAGAATGTGGGCGGGCAAGAACACCATGTCTGCTGAGCATCTTCATCCCAAGGCTCTCTCTCCTTTTACTCCTTTAATTTGTTGAATTGTTGCTGAATGAACAAGGCAGTTTACCTTGTTCCCACATTCTGGATTTGGCTGCTGAATCCCTGAAGTAGTTCGGTGTGTCCACCTGTCCCTTGTTTCTGCAAGCGTATTAGTGAACACACTAGCTCGCCCCAGGCTTTGTTCTCTATGTGACTGGGTGGTTGACATCCTTGCTGGCAAGTAAAGATTCTCCTGCAGTATTCTTGCTTTTCCTCAGATCCTAGAAGCCACCCCATTGCTGTCTGTCCACTTCTATAAAGGAACGTCACAAGATTTTGGTGACTGGATGGGACTTCAAACAGAAGACCATGGTCATGTGTGACAAGTACATTTGCTGAAGCTGGCTTGAGCTCATGCCTTTGGTTTTTTTAGTAGAACTGATGCCTCTTGCCAAAGAAGTATTTTTATTATTATATGTTCCATTTTGCCCTAATTGAATCTGACTTATGCCAACTATGCTCTTGTTGGGGGGGGGGGGGAAGAGGGAGAGGGAGAGGGAGAGGGAGAGAGAGAGGGAGCCTAGACAGGTTTTCTTAGATGCTGCATTCTCCAGAGACAGTAAGATTGCCAAGATTGCCATACCTGTGCCACGGTAGAGCCTTCCAGGTGGGCTTTGTCTTACTTCAGCCTTGTTTCTCTGTGGTCAGTCACCCCTTAACACACACACTCCTGGGGCCTTATTGTGTGCAAACTCAATGCCAAGGCCTTACAAGGTTCTAACACTTTGCTCACAGTTGCCTCTTGCTCGGACCTGCTCCAGTCGCCCCAGCTTCCCTGCCTTTCTCCAGACAAGCCAGGTGACTTTTGGCCTTGCTTTTTCCTCTGCCTTGACAGGACATGTACATGGCTGTCCCCAACATCTTCTTAGTCTTTACTCACTGCTCACCTTAGTAGTGAGATTCTCTTCCCTGCTTAGTCCCTTCCACCCTCCTTTCTTGTTTGACTTTTTTCTTACTCTCTTTGCCACTGTCCTTTTTGTTGTTTTGTTTGTATGAGACAGATCTCACTTTGTAGCCCTGCCTAGCTTGGAACTTACTATGTAGACCAGGCGGGCCTTAAACCAGAATGCTGAGATTAAAGGTGTGTGCTACCATCCTCTTTTTTGTTTGAGATAGGCTAGCCTTGAACTAATGTAGCCAAGGCTGGTCTTGAACTCCTGATCCTTTTTTCTTTAGTGCCTGAATGCTGGGATTATATGTGTGTTTACCACCAAGCTGTATGCAATTAGGTTTTTAAAACCCTTGCTTATTTGGTGTGGGGGAGGTGACTTGGTGTTAAAGCACTTGCTTTGCAAGTGTGAGTACTTACGAGGGCGGTGGTCACACACACACACACACACACACACACACACACACACACACACACACACCTTTAATCCAGTACTTGAGAGGCAGCGGGCAGATCTCTGAGTTCAAGGCCAGCCTGGTCTATAGAGTGAGTTCCAGAACAGCCAGGGCTACACAGAGAAACCCTGTCTCAAAATAACCAAAAAAAAAAAAAAGCGTGCGCGCGCGCGCGAGAGAGAGAGAGAGAGAGAGAGAGAGAGAGAGAGAGAGAGAGAGAAAGGTGGTTGAGGCAGCTCCCCTGTAATCCTAGCCACCAAAGTTGGTGAGAGACAAGAGGACTGATTCCTAGAGCAATTGGTTAGTGGGTCTAGTGATTAGAAACCTCTGGGTTTGATTGAGAGACCCTGCCTCCATGAATGGACACACAAAGATGATTGCCAATGTCAACCTCAGGATTCAGCACACATGACCATACACATGCCAAACATTCATACATGCGTGTGCTGCACCAAGTATGCACACATGAAAATGAAGAAAAAAAAAAAAAGAAAACCAAAAACTTGCCTATATTCTGTTTCCTCACAGAGCAACCCTTTTTCTTGTTCTCATGTATCACAGTGAGTACAGGGTGCACCCATGTGGACTGTGGAACCCAGAGCAGGGCCCATGAGGCCAAGGACAGTGGGTGGGTTTCTGCTCATCTCAGCCTAGTTACAGAAATTGCACTGGACAATCAGAGGCTTCTCTTTTCTGTTTCTCTTCCTTTTCCTTCCTCTCCTTTTTCTGCTAGGGATTGAACCTCCTACTTATGCATGCTAAGGGCAGGTTCTGCCGCTAAGCAGCAGAGCCCAATTTCGATAGCCTTGTTTCCTTTTTTGTTTTATCTTTAATTGTGTGTGTGTGTGTGTGTGTGTGTGTGTGTGTGTGTGTGTGTGTTGGAGGTGGAGGGTAGGTTGGGGAGGGTTGGGGAGCAGGATTGCCATGGCTCATGTGTAGAGGACAAAGGATAGTTCCTTTCTTTCACTATGTGGGTCTTGGGGATTGAACTCAGTCATCAGGCTTGGTGACAAGTACCTTTACCCCCTGAGCCATCTTATCAGCTCTGCGTAGGTTTCTTTAATCTTTCCCCCTTTAAAAATTTTTATTTTGCATATATGGATGTTTTGCCTGCATGGCATGCATGTCTGTACATGTGCATGCTCAGTGCTTAAGGAGGCTAGAAGAGGGCCTTGTGTCCCTTGGACCTAGAGTTACAGATGTTGTAAGCTGCCACGTGGGTGCTGGGACTTGAATCCAGGTCATCTGCAAGAGTAAAGAGTACTACTGAACCATCTCTCCAGCTCCTTTTCTTCCTACTGTAGTCCAGGCTGTCCTGGAACTCACTGTGTTGACCATGTGGCCTTGAACTCATGTCAGTCCTCCTGCCTCAAGCTCCAGAGTGAACTAGTCCCAGTTAGGTTTTGATTATTCGGCAATGCCTCCCACAGTAGTAGAAAGACTTGCTGGAAGAGAAGGGCCTTTGTTGAGTCCTGAGTGTGGCTGTGAGGAAACCAGAGGGCTGAGAGGTGAGGGGCTGAGGCTGCTATTTATAATTAAGATTCCAGTATATGGTTTTCAGCCACACTTGAGCCTTTCAGCCTCCATGTGTGCTCCAGTCTGTCACTCAGTTAGCTAATGGTTTCTTTAGTCCCATTATACATTGTAAGTCTCCCCAGCTCAGGTTTTTTTTTTTTTTTTTTTTTTTTTTTAAAGAAAATAATAGGGTGTTCTGTTTTCACCAGTTTAAATTTTTAATAGCTTTGCCAATTAAAAAAAAAACTTTCCCAACTGTTCATTATGAAATTCACAAATGTACAGAATCCAAAGGGTGAGGAGTTACCCAGCACCCTCTACCTGACATCACAGTGACGTTTCATCTTCTCTGTATGTGCAGTGTGTACATGTGTGCAATGTGCCTGTACATGGTGTATGTGTGGGTGGAAGGCAGAGGGGGGTGTTGGGTGTTTCACTGAGTCTGGAGCTAGGCTGGTGGCCAGCAAACCCAAGTCACCCACTTACATCCACACTGGGCAGCGCTGGGGTGACAGGTGTGCAGCCATACCAGGGCCTTACATCCACACTGGGCAGCGCTGGGGTGACAGGTGTGCAGCCATACCAGGGCCTAGGAAGTTTTCTTCTTTTAATCTTACTATTTTTGTTTATGTGTTTGAGTATTTTGCCTGGATGTAAGTGTGTGTATTATGTGAGTACCTGGTGCCCTAGGAGAGCAGAAAAAGTTGTTGGAACCACTGGAATTGGAGTTATAGACAGTTGTGAGCTGGCATGAAAGGTGCTGAGAATTGAACTCAGGTCCTCTGCAAGAGCAGCCAATGCTCCTTAAACCACTAAGCCCGCAGATCTGGCTTTTTTTTTTTTTTTTTTTTTTAAATTTGGTGGGTATAGAGAGTCATGCTTATGCAGAAAATGTTCTTATCTGTTCAGTCGTCTCCCAGCTTCCTGTGTGCATTTCTTTGTCTGAATTATTTAAAGGTAATTTGAAGTTACTAGGACTTTTTTTTTTTTTTTTTCTGGAAAATTGCAGTTTATTCTCCTATAAAAAAACCACCTGAGAATCCCTGCAGATAGTCTCACAGTCTGTAACACATCTCCCAAGTGTGTTTTAATAGGAGCTGGGCATGGTGGCTCCTGCCTAGCCTTGCTTGACTGCTGTCTATTGCCCTTGGGTCCCTTGTAATGTTGTAGGACTTGGAAGGTTTTGAGGAGTTTGCTCTTGCAACCTAAAGAAGTCCTGGAGAAAGGTCCAGGGCAATTAATGACGGGCTAGGCTAGGGGAAAGCTGCACACTTCAGCTTCTAGATATGAAGGTAGGCAGTAAAAATGGCAGCTTAGGAACTTCCTAGGCGCAGTCTTCAAAGGGTCCCCCAAAGAATGTGCAGTGATTCCTCTGTTTTGCCACAGAGGAAACCAGTGAGGAAGTTAAGTAACTTGTGACTTGCAGAGTTGGACCTTTGGCAGGAGCACTGAGATTGAATCCAGAGTGCATGACTACAGCAGCCTGCCCAGTCCCCGTTCGGCCTGTTGGAGATATTTAAATCAACCATACAGAAAACAGCAACCCCTGAAAATAAACCAAAACCGTGTATCATTCATGGTTCTGTTCCCTGCTATCCCTTCTGTTTTTTCCCTTCCCTTCCCTTCCCTTCCCTTCCCTTCCCTTCCCTTCCCTTCCCTTCCCTTCCCTTTCCTTTCCTTTCCTTTCCTTTCCTGGTTTTTCAAGGCAGGGTTTCTTTGTGTAGCCCTGGCTGTCCTGAGACTTGCTCTGTAGGTATTTCTCAAAATCGGAGAACCTGCCTGTCTCTGCCTTCTGAGTGCTGGGATTAGTGTGTGTGCCACCATTCCTGGCCTACATCACAGTTTCAGTGGGTCAGGATTTCGGAGCAGCATGGTCGGGGATGTCTCAAGGCTCCATACTTCTTGGGCTGTTGTCATGCAAGGGCTGCACTGAGGCTGGGTGGTCCGCTCCTAGGTGGTATGTATTCCACTCACGGGCCTGAGATAGGTGTAGGAGGACAACGGCTTCTACTCCCCAGGCTCTCAGAGTTTCTAATTCTCACTGCTATTTTATAGAAACAAGGAGAATTCAATAATTTCTCAATGAGACTAACCAAAAATAGAGACAGATGCAAAAAGAACCCTAAGAGACCGAGCACAGGGTACAGAGATTAAGGGGAGGGAGAGATGCCTTGGGGGGGCCTGGAAGTCCCAAACACTGCTCCCTGGAATTGCTTGTCTTTTTGGTTGGGCCCTATGAGTATTTTCTTTGTATGTATTTTTGCACACCAGAGCAGGAGAGCATTGGATCCCATGGTACTGAAATTATAGAAGGTTGTAAGCTGCCATGTGGGTGCTGGGAATTGAACCCAGGGCCTGTGGAGATCAGCCAGTGCTCTTAAACACTGAGTCTGTCACAGTCCCTGAAACTGGAGTTAGGAGCTGTCTTGTGGGTGCTCTGAACTGAGCCCAGATCCTCTATATGAGCAGCCAGGGCTCTTAACCTCTGAGCATCTCTCCAGCCCCATGTTTGTTTTTCTTTGAAATTATGTGTATATGTTTGTGACTGGGTGTGGGTGTTGGTTGCCCTTGGAGATCAGGAAAGGGTGTCAGAGCCCCTGTAGCTAGCTTAGAGTGGACAGATGTGACTGGTAGGAGAGGAACTCAGGTTGTGTGTACAAGTAGTCCATGCTCCTAACTGCTGGACTCTCTCCAGCCCTTCTGTTAAGTTCGTAAAAGCTGTGTCTGTCTTAGATTGGAAGCTGGCTTTTACTTCTGTCCCTCCTGGGAGGAAAAGGATCCCCAGTAAGTGTTCAAATTTACCTTAGTGTTTGTGGAAACTCTTTATCCATGGACTACCTTGATCGAGAGCAGTGGTTCTCAACCTCTGCATTGTGACCTCTGAGGCTGGGGGCTGGCAGGGTTTGAATGACCCTTTCATGGGGGTCACCTAAGACAATCAGAAAACAGATATTCATATTATGATTCATAACAGTAGCAAAATTACAGCTATGAAGTTAAGTAGTGATGAAAATAATTTTATGGTCGGGGTCACCACAACAGATCTGTGTTAAAAGGTCATATTAGGCAGGTTGAGAACCACTGATAGCCACCACTAACACAAGAAATGGAGTACTGAGTTGGGTTCAGGGCAGGTGAGGAAGGAGAATCTAGCATAGGACTAGATCCTTTCCAACCTGTGAACATCTGCCTGCTAGTTCTCTCTGTGTAACTATTGAAAGAAAGACCTTAAGATGGAGGTTCCAGTTCCTGACTGGACCAAACTGAGGAGAACTAGTGTTCATTGTAGGCAGATACTTACCTGATCGGAAGCTGTGAGTGTACCCAGACTCAGGGCAGCTAGAACTGGGGTGTGTACAGGGTATTTTTTGCTTTGTTCATCCTATGTGTGGTAGGGGTAGAGCTTGACCCCAGTTTTTTCTATGCCCCATCAGTAGCCTTGTTCCCTTGGAACAAGGGAACATAAATCAATAATGTAAAGATGTTGTTGTAGCTAATGTCTCATATAAAATGTCTTGAGAGACTCTGGGTTTCCCACCTGCACAACATGCAGAGCATTACCATTCAGCACGCCCGCCCACCCCACTCTGCTTTTTATTTCACACATTAGAAAGGGCAGGGAAGCCCTGCCGGGGAAGCCAGGGTGGGGGAAGCCAGGGTGGGGGAAGAATCCTAACGTGTGCATTTGACTCAATCTGTCCATGTTGCATTTTGTATCCAACAGTGGAGAACACGCAACTGACCCTGAACCTACAGACAGAGAACAAAGGCAGTGTTGTCTCAGGAGGAGAGCTGACAATTTTCCTGGATGGGCCAACTGTTGATCTGGGAAGTGTGCCTAATGGCAGTGCAGTGACAGACGGTGAGTGCCGCCCTGCTCCCCAGGCTGTGCCAGGATAGGGCGGGTGGGCAGCCATGCTAGGGGCTTGGTTCTCTGCTAGGCTTCTTGGTTAGAGACTCTAGTGGCCCTGCCTTAGTGTTAGCCCTGCTTCCTCTTAGTCTCCTAGATGAAAGCATGACATGGTTCTCAAGGACCAAGATAAATGTCACAGCTCTGTGTGTGATTGTTTGAACTGAAGGCAGAGAAAAACATCTTTTCACCCATATAGGCCTTGGAAATTAATCCCTCTTTAACAAATGTGGTTCTAGTTAAATCCTCTGGGGAGCTTGAGTGTGCTTGTTTTTAGGGTTGGCTGGGTAGGAATTGTGTATCTCTGGAGCTTAGATTACAGATGGTTGTGAGCCACTTAATTTGGGTGCTGGGATCAGAACTCTTATCCTCTGTAAGCAGCAGTTGCTTTTAACCACTGCATTATCTTGCCAGTTCCATATATGCATAATTTTTTTCTTGAGATAAGATCTTATTGTATAGCTCAGATTGGCCTTGATCTCTCTGTCACCCCAGCCTGCCTTACTGTGATATCTTGTCTTAGCCTTGTCTT